>CANTUR010000509.1:1200000-1627500 GCA_947683625.1 Mallotus nudiflorus | reverse complement strand
TTTTAGTATTGATAAAATAATTTTTAGTGATTTTATATAATTTTTGAGAATATTTTTAATATTATGTGAATTTTGGATATATAGGTTAATTGTGTGTTTTTATTGAAATTATAGTTAAATAATATGTTTTAAATGATTTTAGAATTTTATAAGGTATTAAAATAATTTTTATGAATTATTTACTATTTTTAACTAATTAATACTACTTTTCAAAAATATATTCAAATAATAATTTTATATATTATTTTTGTGATTAAATGAGTTTTTAACCATTTTTATTATATATATATATATAACCTATTTGCGTAATTAATTCTGAATTTTACTATTTTATGTTAAATAATTGTAAAATCGGATTTTTATTAATATTATATAATTTATTTGAGATTTTATTTAGTTAATGTGAAAATAATTATATTAAATGTTTTTGATGTCTAAATATATTATATTTTGGTATTTTATGGATGTTTATGGAATTTAATGGTTTTTATTATATTTATTAATTAATATTGATTTTGGTGAATTGTGAACCTTGGTTGGGAATTTGAGTAGTTAAGGGTCCCAACTCGAGGCGTTGAACTTTGTGTTATTTAGAAGTGTATTTTCTTGTAGGATCAGCTCTACTTTTCAGTAGAGAAATGTCCATTTTACAAAGGAGGCTCTGCCAATTTTCAATAGAATTCTCATAAAACGTGACATCGGATCGATCTTGAGTCTCTAGTTTTAATTTTAAGATCGAGTCTTTCTTAGAATTCTTAGAAGAATACATTAGGAATTTATTCTAATTTTTATTATTATTCATATTTCTAGCTGCGCCAAGACTGAGGCCTATTAGACTAAGCCCATCGAGTCTGTCTTAAGGAGCACAAACTTGTGAGTTATTATTTTGTATATACATTACATATAGGATGCATAAATAAGAATTTTCACATTTTCATTATATGTTTAAACATGATTTATTTTAGGAAATGATTTAGTATATTTTTGATATATTTTTGGTATATTTCGATATATATGCAATATTTATGCATGTTGTAATTTGTAATATATACCTAGTATATTTCTGGAATATTCATGGTTTATTGGAGTATATTTGTGGTATATATATATGGTATATGTTTATTTTATATTTAGTATATTTTCAGTATACTTTTGGTATACTTTCAGTATATAATTGGTATATTCCTCTTTAAATGAATGATATCATGTTTATATCATGCATGTTATTATTTTTAATAGTTATAAGAATGATTTAAAGGATAGCAGTAGAATGTGCTACTTAGTGGGCTACGCTAGAACTATTATGCGACAGTACGGTAGAATTAGGTTGAGAATCTGATAATTTTTATTTAAATGTTGGTTAATGGATAGGCTGACTGTGGATCCTCGGTTGACTTTGTGTGTGTGTGTGTGTGTGTGTGTATATATATATATATATATATATATATATATATATATATATATATATATATATATATATATATATTACATACTGATGCTTAAATGTATATGAATTTAGATTGCATGTATATATATTATAATAATTCACTCAATGAGGTCTGACTCCCCTTAATATTTTTTTTCAGGATCTTCATCTTCTTCAGAGCTCACCATTAGTACTTTACGCCGATCTTCTTCAGCCTCAACTAGACTATGTAATTTATTTATCTGAACTTTTATTATACTCTAGAAAATTACAGTAGTAGCGTATTGTATCAGTAGTATATTATTTTGGATTTGAGACCTATCTCTGAATATTGTATGAATATTTTTATTTTATGAAATGAGATTTGAGTATTTATTTTATATCAATTTAAATTTTTAATTCTGGCTTATATTTTATTTATTATTGCTTGTGTTTTTATTTTAAAGCTTGTTACGGGTTCTAGATTCAAAAGAATTTCCGTTCCTTAGAACTGGTCATGACTCCCAGTTTAGGTCAAGACAAAGTTGGTATCAGGTTCTAGGTTATTAGTGTTATGGACCTAGGTTTTCAGAATTATGTTTTCTTTGAAACTATTGCAGTGAATTAGGTTTGATTATGTCTTTGATAAGTTTTCTTTGATTTAGTTTTCAGCGTAATCGTTAAGTTATCTATTTTATGTGAATCATGTTGATTTTTATCTTTTTAGAATGAGGAGGTGAGCACGTGTCGCTCTACCGATCATTAAGGCCGAGGATGATGAGTCCTACTAGGATTAGGTTTTACCTCCTGAACCGCCAGTAAGGCTTAAAGGTAGAGGTAGAGGTAGAGGCAGAGGTAGACCTCAAGGAGTGGCAGGTCGCCATAGACAGCGAGAGCTACAGGATGAGGAACCTGTAGAGCCAGAGTACGAGGAAGCTAAGATACCTCCAGCCACACCACAGATGCAGCCTGCCTATTATCAGGGTATGTCTAACCCTGAGGCAGTGTTGTTATATGCTAGAGTTGGCCGTATAACTTTTGATGGGACATCAAACTTGTTAGACTTTTTGCACACCATTGAGATGAGGACTCGGACTGCTCATACTGAGTATCAATGAATTATGATTATTGAGTTATCTTTCAAGGGACCAACCCTGGATTAGTTCATCCAGGTGATTCAGCCACACATGATGACGATGACCTGGGATCAGTTCTAAGAGAGGTTTATGAGGCGTTTCTATTCAGAGCCACTACGGATGAGTTACAGACTCAGATTGACCAGCATTTCTAGAGGCGACAGATTTATCGAGGACTACACTAGAGAGTTTCTTAGACTGGGTAGATATGTAGAGGATCTTATGCGAGACCAGTATTTTGATGTTACGACTTACATTACTAGTCTAGGTTCAGCTTTTGCTGGGATGCCTACTGTCGGCCTTACTCTTGAGTTTGTGATCAAGTTGGATAAGGAGATAGAGCTGAGATTGGTCAGGCAAGGAGTTATGCCTGATTAATATTAGCTGAGAGGTGTTTACTCAGAAGGATTCCAGAGCACTCCATACTCAACTTTCCAGATTAGTTCTAGTAGTCAGCAGAGAGGCTCAGTAAAACAGAGTCAGAGGTAGCAACTGAGATATCATAGTAGTAGGAGGCATGGCCATGGTGGATAGCGTAAGCCTATCAGATTTGGTTCTGGTGCTTCCACCAGTAATAGTAGTCAGAGTTTTGGTTATGGTAGTTCAGGATCAGCAGTTAATGCCTGTCAGACTTATGGTAAAGTCCATCAGGGACCCTATTATATGGCACCGTTGATATGCTTTTGATGTGAACAGACAGGGCATTTAGCTAGATCATGCCTATATTCTTATTTTCAGTTGTAACAGTTTTTATAGCAGTCTATTACTAGTGTAGCTCTAGCACCTTTTTAGTTATCACCAGCTCGGTATCTAAGTTTGACTCAAATTATTGCCCAATAGGAGTGAGATAGAGGTACTAGAGGGGGTGCCAGAGGTTTTGGCCAGGCTTCCACCAGTTACCAAGGAGGTCGAGGTCAGGCCAGAGTTTACCACCTCACCCAGTAGGATGCTTAGGCATCTAATGCTGTTGTTGTAGGTATTATTCCAATCTGTTACTTGGATGCTTGGGTTTTGATTGATTCGGGTGCTACACACTCTTTCGTGTCCCCTATTTTTTTTTTGAAGTCATGTTGGCAAGCTTCGAGGATGGCCTTTCTTTTGTCTATTACCACTTCTCTAAGTGATTCATTGGACACCGACATTGTTCTTTCTGGTTGTCCAGTGTTAGTCAAGGGTAGAGAACTACCAGTGGAATTGGTATTATTGGATGTGATGGAATTCAATGTGATCCTCAGCACTTTGCCATTGTGGATTGTCAGAGTAAATAGGTGATTTTCATAATTTTGGATAAATAAGAGTTTAAGTTTATGGGTGATAAGAGTTATGCACCTCAGAATCTCATCTCCGCTATCACAGCTAGGAAGATGCTGAGGAAGGGTTGTTAGGGATACTTGGCACTTGTTAGGGATACTTGGCACTTGTTAGAGATACTTTTGTGAAGAAGTTATCACTCACAAATGTTCCTGTTGCCTATGAGTTTCCTGACATTTTTCCTGAGGAGTTGTCAGGTTTACCACCTTATAAAGAGATTGCGTTATATATAAATGTGGTTTCAGGCACCACTCCTATGTTGATGCTACCCTACATAATGGCTCCGACAAAGTTGAAAGAGTTAAAGGAAGCAGTTATAAGATTTGTTAGATAAGGGTTTCATTAGACCCAGTGTTTTTCCTTAGGGTGCACCATTGTTGTTTATCGAGAGTATTGATTATCGAGAGCTAAACAAGGTGACAATAAAGAACAAGTATCCTCTTCTGAGGATAAATGATATGTTTGATCAGCTTCAGGGTGCACAGTTCTTTTTTATGATTGACTTGAGGTCGGGTTATCATTAGTTACGGATCAGTGAGGCCGATGTTCCTAAAATGACATTTCGCACTCAATATGGCCATTATGAGTTTCTGGTGATGTCATTCAGGTTGACTAATGCACCAGCTACTTTTATGGATATAATGAATAGGGTATTCAGACTGTTTATGGGTCAGTTTATGGTAGACTTCATTGATGATATAGTAGTGTATTTGAAGAGTATGGAGGAGCACGTATATAACTTAAGGACTGTACTGTAGACACTGAGAGAACATCGGCTTTATGCTAAATTCTCAAAGTATAATTTTTGGTTGGAGAGTGTTGCGTTCCTTGGACACGTAGTGTCTAAAGATGGTATCCAGGTTGATTTACAGAAGATTGAGGCAATGTCTGAGTGGCTAAGACCGATGACAGTCACAGAGATTCATAATTTTCTAGGTTTAGATGGGTATTATAGGAGATTTATGCATGATTTTTCTAGAATTACAACTCCTATAACTCACCTAACTCAGAAGAATGTGAAGTTTAAGTGGTCGGATGCTTGTGAGAATAGTTTCCAATTATTGAAGGAGAAGTTGACCACAACCCTAGTTTTGGCTTTGCCTAATGGAGTAGATAAATTCACTGTGTATTGTGATGCCTCCAGACTTGGCCTAGGTTGCGTGTTAATGAAAAATGGTAGGATGATTTATGCTTCAAGGAAGTTGAAGAAGCATAAGCAGAATTATCTTACTCACGACTTAGAGATGGCCGCAATGATTTTTACTCTCAAGATTTTGAGACATTATTTGTATGGGGTGACTTGTGAGATTTTCACTGATCAAAAAAATCTTAAGTATATTTTTCAGTAGAGAGATTTGAATTTAAGGCAGAGGAGATGGTTAAAACTCCTAAAAGATTATGACTGTGAGATTCTTTATCATCTAGGCAAGGCTAATGTGGTAGCAGATGCCTTGAGTAAGAAGTCATCGGGTAGTCTTACTCACATTAATGTGGAGAGGAGACCTTTGATCCAAGAGTTACATAAGTTAGTGGATCAAGCTCTGATGATGAAGATTAGTAGATCAAGAGGACTATTAGCTCAGTTCAGAGTTTGATCAATGCTGAGAGATAGGATTAAGGCAGCTTATGGCTAAGATCTTATTCTAGCAGAGCTTGTAGAGAATGTTCGTGTAGGGAAGTTCACTAATTTCACTCTCGATGATGAAGGTGTTTTATGGATCAGTGGTAGATTGTGCATTCCTGATATGGATAATTTGAGAGAAGAGATCCTTAAGGAAGCGCATTCTACAGCCTACAACGTACAACCAAGTGTCACTAAGATGTACCACAACATCAGAGACTGGTATTGGTGGGATGGACTAAAGAAGGACATAGCTAATTATGTTTCTAAGTGCTTGACATGTCAATAGGTGAAAGCTGAACATCAGAATCCTTTTGGGAAGCTTTAGCCTCTTCTTATTCCTAAGTGGAAATGAGAGAGAATTGCTATAGATTTTGTGGTTGGATTACCTTGTTCTAAGGATGGATACAATTCCATCTGGGTGATTTTGGATAGGTTAACCAAGTTTGCTCATTTCTTGCTTGTTAAAGCCACTTACTTTGTAGCTAAATTGACGAAGCTGTATGTTAAGCATATTGTGTGCCTTCATGGAGTACCTGTATCCATTATATCTAATAGAGGTTCAGTATTTACCTCTCAATTTTGACAGAAGTTACAGAAGCAATGGGCACCAGGCTTGATTTCAGTACTGTTTTTCACCCTTACACAGACGATCAATTTGAGAGGGCAATCCAGACACTTGAGGATATGTTGAGGATGTGTGTATTAGATCTTGAAGGTAGCTGGGATTATCATTTTTCGCTCGTAGAGTTTGCATATAATAACAGTTATCATAATAGTATTGGGATGGCACCGTATGAGGCTTTGTATAGAAGAAAGTGTAGATCCCTTCTGAGTTAGGATGAGATTGGAGAGAAGGTGTTGAATGGACTTGAGATGGTACGGAATGCAGCAGAGAAATTTACTATAATCAAAAGGAGGTTGGAGACCGTAGTTAGCAAACAGAAGAGCTATGCGGATCCAAGATGCAAAGATGTGGAGTTTCAAGTTGAAGACTATGTGTTTCTGAAAGTGTCTTCGATGAAAGGTGCAATGGGATTTAGTAGGAAAGGGAAGTTAGCACCAAGACATATTAGACTATTCGAGATTTTGAAGAGAGTGGACACAGTTACATATCGGTTGCTTTGCCTCCGAATTTATCTCTAATGCATCTAGTGTTCCATATCTCGATACTGATGAAGTATATTTCAGACCCTTCGCACGTGTTACAACTTGATAGTATGGAAGTGAACGAAGACCTGACGTACGAGGAGGAGCCAGTTGCAATAGTAGATTATCAAGTTTATCAATTGCGTTCAAAGCATATTTCGATGGTCATGGTATTGTGGCGAAGCAACAACGTGGAGGAGCATACTTGGAAGACAAAAGTCGAGATGTAAGTTGCCTATCCTTACCTCTTTCCTCGATGATTTCTTGTTTTCTATTCTTTTATTGGAATTCAAGGACAAATTCTTATAAGGAAGGAAGATTGTAATGACCTGATATTTTAAATTATCAAAAATTATTTTAAGATATGCAATGTTAATAACATTTTAAATTTTATTTATATATTATCATTATTTGTACATATTATTTATTTATTTTATTTTAATGTTTTATTTACGTAAAATATTTATTTTGGAAGTTTTATTATTTAAAAATATTAAAGTTATTATTATTATTATTATTATTATTATTATTTGTGTTTATTCTATACATGTGCATGTGTGTGCTTGTGTTAGAGCATTATATATATATATATATATATATACACACACACACACATTAACTTATATATATATATGTATGTATGTTTTTAATTAAGTTAATGTGTGTATGTGTGTGTATACATATACTAGTAAACTGGGCCAACCCTCCTCCACCCTATTTTTTTCTCTTCTTCTTCTCCTTCCTCACGCCATAGCCACCCATCACCCCATTGGACCGCTAGGCAGCCATCACCATCGCCTCTCCTCCTTCCCTCCACCTCCTTGCCACCTTTAGCTCGCCTGATTGACGCCAGAGCTCTAGAAACAACAACAACAGTTTGTTTTGGAGTTATGTCAAGTTTTTGTTTAGGTGACATTACGGCTTTGAATTTTTTTTCTAATTATTGTGTTTGATCAATGGTTTCTCTCTTTGATAATGTGATTATGGGTAGCTCAATCTACTTAAATATATTTTTTGTATATTTTTTTGAATTAATTTGGATAATGGGTATTTTTGAATATTTTAATAATTTAAATTGAATTTTTGTTAATTATGTTAATTATTTACTTTGGATGGAAATTTGATTAAGTTAGTAATTTTAGTATCGATAAAATAATTTTTGGAAATATTTTTAATATTATATGAATTTTGGATATATAGGTTATTTGTGTGTTTTTATTGAAATTATAGTTAAATAATATTTTTTTAAATGATTTTAGAATTTGATAGGGTATTAAAATAATTTTTACGAATTATTTACTATTTTTATCTAATTAATACTAATTTTTGAAAATATATTCAAATAATAATTTTATATATTATTTTTGTGATTAAATGAGTTTTTAATCATTTTTATTATATATATAACCTATTTGCGTAATTAATTGTGAATTAGACTAGTTTATGTTAAATAATTGTAAAATTGGATTTTTATTAATATTATATAATTTATTTGAGATTTTATTTAGTTAATGTGAAAATAATTATATTAAATGTTTTTGATGTTTAAATATATTACATTTTGGTATTTTATGGATATTTATGGAATTTAATGGTTTTTATTATATTTATTATTTAATATTGATTTTGGTGAATTGTGAACCTCAGTTAGGAATTTGAGTAGTTTGGGGTCCCAACTCGAGGCGTTGAGATTTGTGTTATTTAGAAGTGTGTTTTTTTGTAGGATCGGCTCTACTTTTCAGTAGAGAGATGTCCGTTTTACTGAGGAGACTTTACCGATTTTTCAATAGAATTCTCGTAAAATGTGACGTCGGATCGATCATGAGTCTCTAGTTTTAATTCTTAGATCGAGTCTTTCTTAAAATGCTTAGAAGTATACTTTAGGAATTTATTCTAATTTTTTTTTATTATTTATTTTCTAGCTACGCCGAGATCGAGGCCTATTGGACCACGCATGTCGAGTCTGTCTCGAGGAGCACAAACTTGTGAGTTATTATTTTATATATACATTGAATATATGATGCATAAATAAGAATTTTCACATTTTCATTATATGTTTAAACATGATTTATTTCAGTAAATGATTTAGTATATTTTTGGTATATTACGATATATATGCATGTTGTAATTTGCAATATATGCCTAGTAAATTTCTGGTATATTCATGGTTTATTAGAGTAATTTGTGGTATATATATCTGGCATATGTTTAGTATATATTTAGTATATTTTTAGTATACTTTTGGTATACTTTCGGTATATAATTGGTATATTCCTCTTTAAATGAATGTTATCATGTTTATATCATGCATTTTATTATTTTTAATAGTTATAAGAATGATTTGAAGGATAGCATTAGAACATGCTACCTAGTGGGCTACGCTAGGATTGTTGCGCGATAGTACAACAGAATTAGGTTGAAAATCTGATAATTTTTATTGAGATGTTAGTTATTGGATAGGCTGACTATGGATCCTCGGTTGACTTAGTGTACTTGGGGTCAGTCATGTCGGTAGTGAGATTGCGGAACCTCGATTGACCTAGTATACTTGAGGCCAGTTTACTACCTTAAATTGGATAAAAGAATACTTGGAGTTTTTGTTAGACCTGTTGGCTATTGATTATTATAATCGAGGTTGCGAACTATTAAGGTTCTGCTCCAGTCTTTCAACTAAAATAATTTTATGCTTTTATTATATATAAAAATGAATTTCAGCATCTATGTGAAACGTGTGTGTGTGTATATATATATATAGATATATTACATATTGATGCTTGAATGTATATGAATTTAGGTTGCATGTATATATATATTATAATAATTCACTTAGTGAGGTCTAACTCCCCTCAATTTTTTTTTCAGGATCTTTATCTTCTTCAGACCTCACCAGTAGTACTTTATGTTGGTCTTATTCAGCTCTGGCTAGACTATGTAATTTATTTATTTGAACTTTTATTGTACTCTAGAAAACTGCAGTAGTAGCGTATTGTATCAATAGTATGTTATTTTGGATTTGAGATCTATGTCTGAATATTGTATGAATATTTTTATTTTATGAAATGAGATTTGAGTATTTATTTTATATCGATTTAAAGTTTTAATTCTGACATATATTTTATTTATTATTGTTTGTGTTTTTATTTTAAGGCTTACTACGGATTCCGTATTCAAAATAATTCTCATTCACTAACGCTGGTCATGATTCCCAGTTGGGGTCGTGACAGAGAGAGATAAATAATGTGAGTTTGAGTTTTTTTATTTTATTTTTTATTTTGTGTGTTTTTGGTTGAACTAATTTTTATTGGGTTTGTTCTATGATGATGGAAGTGTGTTGATGTTGTTAGGCCATATGAGAATGATTTAGATATAGTCTAGTTGTTGATGCTAATAATTTAGTTAGTGATGATATTTGAAAACGATAATAGTTTATGTAACTAGTAGCTCCATGAATCGTAATGTTTGTGAGGGAGTGAGAATTCTTTCATACCATTTCTTTTTAGGGAAATCATTTGTGTCACTATGCATTGTCGACCAAATGGCCAAAATACTTTTATTTTGTTTTTCATTTGATTATTAATTTTTTTTTTCAAATTATGAGTGTTTAAATTCTTATACTACGGATTTATCCGTGTGCAATTTAAGCTTTAAATTAAAGAAAAATAAAAAAATTGAAATTAAGAAAAAAAAATTAAAAAAAAAAAAGGATTTTTTTCCCATTTGATTATATATTTTTTTTACAAATTACGGGTGTTTAAATCCTTAAATGACAGGTTCACTCGTGTGCAACTTAGATTTTAGAATTAAAAAAATAAAATAAATTGAATTTAAAAAAATAAGTAAAATTAAAAAAAATTCATTAGATTATTAAAAAAAATTTACAATCTATGTGCGTTTAAATCTTTTTATGATGAATTTATCTATATACAACTTAAATTTTAAATTTAAAAAAAAAAATGAAACTTTCAGAAAAAAATCGAAAAAGTAAAATGAGCATAAAGTTTACTCACGACAGCAAATGCATATCGCCTTGTGATTCTTTTTATTTGTATGCTCTCTAGCTGGATATGGGGTTATATGTAACTATCAATGACCCTGAATGTCAGGTTATGATAAATACAGCTGACAACTCATTCTTGCAGGACAGAGCATTTATTTTATCTCGTTAAAATCCAGGGACATTGGTGCTATTATTTGGTGATTTTGGTTTACAAAAAGGCCCTAGTGTTTTTAGCGTACTAGGTTTCAGCAATTTTTCTATCGTTAATAAATTGGCAATAAAATAAGGTCTCAGTTAATACACCTAAATTGGAAGGTTTTTTTTTTTTTTTTAAGACCAAATTTTTTTTCCTAAGAAAAACTTATCATTGCAGAAAAACTTATCATTGCATTAAGAGAAACAGCAGGAGTATATTAAAAGGCTCTTGTGGACAACTAGAAAGAGAGAACATTACATATATTTTTATATGGTAATATCTCATAATTCTAGCAATCACTAAAACAAAATAATGCCAAAGACATAAACATCAAACAAAGCCTATTGAAAGGCTATAGAAAGGCACTGTAATGCTAGCAGCAGCAAGCTGGAGAGCTAGTGGAACAACTAGAGACTGGTGAAAGAAAGTTTCCTTCAAAGGCAATGCCAATGGCTTAGAGGTATACAGGCTTTGACTTCCTTTTGATTTGGAATGTTTAATCTTAGGAGGGGAGAAGCCTTCTTGGGCTTGAGCTTCATCATAGAGTGATGGTATTGCTTCTTTTCTCTTTAATTAAGGCCCATCTGTCTTAGAAGAGTCATTTCCCAAAGCAAGAACTGCTGCTTCATAATTATTTTTGTGTACCCGCCGACTAAGAATTACTGGCATAGCATAATTTGCAAGTCTTTGCATGTCAAGCCTCTTCTATAGATGATTTCCATGACTTGCATTTTGAACGAGTAGAGATATGTGCACTGTTGAAGGAGAAGTATAGTTGAGAGATTATTTGTCAATGAAGTCAGTAATGGAAACTTCAGTAGCTCGAGCTCCTTTAGAGAGAGGTAGATGCATAATTGCTTTTCTTAGTGGAGAGGGGCCATACACAACATTAGCGTTAACTCCTTTGGACGTTTCATCTTTAGTGATATGGTTGAAGAAACCACAAAGATGGCACAATATGGGAAGATACTCATAATTGATGACAAGCCTCTTCTATTGAGTTTGAATTCGGTTGATTCATGTCAAATTGAGTTTAGATTATTTAAATTAAGGTTGAGAGCTTTCATTTGATGTATGTTTTGCAAATTTTCAAGAAAGTTGAATTTCAGGTCATTATTTCAGGGCTCATTTATTGTTCATAGTACTGTTCCGGATCTAGAATGTGAATATATTTTTATTAAATTCTTTATATTATGTGGAGTAACCTTTGTGAATGAAGTTTTGTGAGATTGATTTTAGAATTTAAGATATGAATTTTTAACGTTTATGTATAAATATGTATTTTTGGAAAATTTGTTAGAAATTAGTAATTATTTAAGTTTAAATAAATTTATTAGTGTTTATTCTTTTTTAGACAGATTTTTGAATAATAAATGTATAAAAATAATTTTTATAATTAAATTCTAAATTTTAGTTAATTAGTAGTAATTTTTGGAAAATAAGCAAATAATAAATTTATTTATTGTTTTTAAGTTTTAAATGAGTTATTTATGATTTTTATGGTATATTTTGATTATTTAAATAGTTTATGTGTAATTAATGGTGATTTAAAAAAAAGAGGTTTAAGGGGGTGGTTTATGAGATTAACTATTTTTATTATTTATTTGGAAATAAATTTTCCTTATATTTTTGTTATATATAAATAAATTATTTTGCATTACTTAACTAAGTTTTTATGAATTATTAATGATTTGAGATAACTTTTATATATATATATATAGTGAATTGTGGATCTCGGTTGGGCATAAAGTGCAATGTGGGGTGCAATTCAAGTTGTTGAGCTGTGAGACTACTAAAAGTATTGTTTTCATACAAAAACAACTCTACTTTAGTAGAGAGATATCCATTTTATAGAAAAGACTCTATCAAATTTTTAATAGATTTCTCATAAAATGTGACATCGGTATCCGTTAAATTTCGAGTCTATATAGCATTTTGTCTTAGATCGAGTCAATCTCATCCTTCCATATTTTTAATAAATTTTGAGAATTTTTATGGATTTATTTATTTTATTGAATAAGCATATTTTAAATAAATATTATTTATTTTAGAGGACTTTGGGAAAAGAGCTATAACATTTGGGCAACAAAGGACTCGTCGCCTGGCACACTTGTCCTATGAGTTGATTTTATGGAATATTTATTGTGGAATTTTAAATTTTATTCTTGTATGATTAAAATGATAATGAATTGATTATAAGAATTTATTTATGAATTCATTTATATTGCCACGTGCATTATTTATATTGTCATATACATGATTACTCTATTTATAATCATGATTTGTATTCGAGAGCATGTTTTATGGAATTTATTTTATTTTGCTTTAATTTATTAATTTATTTAAGTACGATTCAAATGATTTGGAGAAAATGGTAGAACGTGCTACCCAGTGGGTATTACTAGGATTACGTGCGCACGGGTATGATAATGTATTTTTATTAACTATTTATGAGATTACCTATTTTTATTATTTATTTGGAAATAAATTTTCCTTATATTTTTGTTATATATAAATAAATTATTTTGCGTTACTTAACTAAGTTTTTATGAATTATTAATGATTTGAGATAACTTATATATATATATATATATATATATATATAGTGAATTGTGGATCTCGGTTGGGCATAAAGTGCAATGTGGGGTGCAATTCAAGTTGTTGAGCTATGAGACTACTAAAAGTATTGTTTTCATACAAGAACAACTCTACTTCAGTAGAGAGATATCCATTTTATAGAGAAGACTCTACCGATTTTTTGATAAATTTCTCATAAAATGTGACATAGGTATCTGTTAAATTTTGAGTCTATATAGCATTTTGTCTTAGATCGAGTCAATCTCATCCTTCCATATTTTTAATAAATTTTGAGAATTTTTATGGATTTATTTATTTTATTGAATAAGCATATTTTAAATAAATATTATTTATTTTAGAGGACTTTGGGAAAAGAGCTATAACATTTGGGCAACAGAGGACTCGTCGCCTGGCACACTCGTCCTATAAGTTGATTTTATGGAATGTTTGTTGTGGAATTTTAAATTATATTTTCATATGATTAAAATGATAATGAATTGATTATAAGAATTTATTTATGAATTCATTTATATTGCCATGTGTATGATTTATATTGTCATATACATGATTACTCTATTTATAATCATGATTTGTATTCGAGAGCATGTTTTATGGAATTTATTTTATTTTGCTTTAATTAATTAATTAATTAATTTAAGTATGATTCAAATGATTTGGAGAAACTGGTAGAACGTGCTACCCAGTGGGTATTACTAGGATTACGTGTGCACGGGTATGATCGTGTATTATGTATGTGAATGAGCTCAGTGGAGACTTTGCTCTCGGGCGATATTGTGATTAAGCTTGGTGGAGACTTGTGCTCTTGAGTCAAAAATGGGATGTAACTTGGTTGAGCTTGTCTCGGGACATCAATATAGGGTTAAGTGATTAGACTACGACTATAACTCAGTTGAGCTTGCTCTCGGGATGGTAATCATTTGGACTAAGTGAGCCAAAGGCTATTAGAATTTAATGGTTTAGGTGCTTTATCAGAGTTTCCACCTAAATTGATATTTATCTGATTTTGTGTTAAAATTTTATAATAAAGTGAATTGTGATTTTGAAAGGCATTTTATATCTTAAGAATATTTGAGAAAAGTAAAGGATCTTAATATTTATATTTATATTGATTTTATTTTATCTTTAAAAAGGGATTTCATAAATGTTTTCAAACCAACATTCATTGCATAAAATTGATTCAATCAGTGAGCTCTAATTCCCCTTAACTTATTTTTTAGGAGCTCAAAGTCAGTCTGCCAATAGTCACTGTCTGCACAGGGTTTCTTCTTCACCACCTGCTTTATGCATGTTTAATTGATTTTTGTATAGTATAATCATACTCTAGATACTACAGTAGTTGAGTATGAACTTGTATCATTTGTATTATGGATTGTTTTAAAATTCCAATATTAATGTATTTGGAATATTGTCTTCTGCATTTGATATTGATGGATTTTATTTTAAAATTGTTGTTCTGTTAATTGTTTTTAATTTATAAAATTTTTTTTAAGGCTTACTACAGGTTTCAAATACATTTTTGCATTTCCCATTTCCTAGTGCTGGTCACATACCTTTGAGTTCGAGTTATGACAAAGTTAGTATCAAAGCTTATGGTTTATTTATTTGATCTTTGGGTCATTGGAATATGTCTTTTCTTGAATCATTGCGGTAAATAGGTGGTGTATGTCAATTTTTTTTATTGTTGTTTCTAAATTTCTATGTATTTATCGATTCCTTATTGTGTTTTGAATTTTGTTGGTTTTATCTTTTTCAGAATGAGATGGAGGGCACGGAATGCTCCTGCTGTGGATGCAACTTATAATGAGGATGAATATTCTATTCAAGATGAAGCTCTTTCTGCCCCACGACACAGAGGAAGGGGTAGACGTTGCTGCAGTAGAGAGACAAGCGCAACAATAGCAAATTAAGCTAAAAGCACTATAAGTGGATCATGCAGCTTTTGCAGCTGGCATGGCAGGGATTAACCAAGGCTTAGCAACACTGAATCAAGCTATGCCTTTGGTACAACAGATGTTACAGTAAAGAAATCAAGTATGTCAGATGCAGATGCAACTCTGTTTTATTCAAGAGTTGGCAGAGTTTCTTTCAATGGTATGGGTGATGCCCTAGATTTCATTAACACTATCAAGGCTAGGACCATGATTGGATATACAAATTATTAGAGGATTATGATAGTGGAGTTATCAATACAAGCTATAGGTCAGGACTGGTTCATGCAGACCATTCAGTCGTACATGACTACCATGACTTAGCTAGAGTTTAAGGAGCAGTTTTTGAGATATTTTTGCCTAGCATCTATGAGAGATAACTATAGATGGTAGTTGCTGCATATAGTCAGGGGTGACAGATCGGTTAAGGAGTATAGCTATGAGTTCTTCAGGCTATCATGTTATGTTGTGGACATGATGTAGGATGAGTAGAGAGCCATAGACTTATTTATAACTGCATTAGGCCCAACCTATATTGGAATTCAAATTGAAGATCAGAATTCGAAGAGTGTTGTAGAAGAAGCTAGTCACCTTAAGAGGAGACACATTAGGCATGGGACTATTCCTAACCCTTATATGAGTAGCAGTAGTGGATCAATAGCAGTTTAGGGGACTTAGTAGCCTATGTTCCAGATAGGCAATTTTGGCATTTAGATTGTTGGTACCTTCTAGCATCTTAGAGGTCAAAGAGGACATAAATCTATAAGACATAGTCTCAGGCAGAGCAGACCTATCAAATTTGGACCTAGAACAAGTAGTGGCAGTATCAGTTAGAGTTCTAGGTACGACAGCATATACTCAGGGCCCAATACATTTTACTTATGGCTGTGAACATCAAGGGTCATGTCACTTGTTGATAGGAGTATGCTTCAGGTGTGGGCATATAGGATACTATGCTAGAGCTTGTCCTAACTCTAGTTATCAGTCATCATTTATTCAAGAATATTTATTAGCCATTTTAGCAGGTGCATTAGCCTTATTAAACACCTGTGTATCCTGAGTAGAGACCAACTTAGTTTATGTGCCAACAGGGCTGAGGTGTAGGGAGTAGGCCATAGGGGAGACCAAGTGGTAGATGATTTTCACAGCCATCTACTTCTCATTAAGCAGGACGTGGTTAGGCTAGGGTATTCACTTTGACTCCCTAGGATGCTCAAGCATCTAATGTGGTTGTGGCAGGTACTCTCTCAGTTTGTTCTCAAGATGCTAGAGTTTTATTTAATCTTGGTGTATTGCATTCATTTATTTCTCCTGTGTTAAGCAACCATCCAAGTTATTAATTCCTTTATCTGTAGTGATTCCACTTAGTGACAAGTTGGAGATAGATATAGTCTTTCCATCTTGTCCGGTGTTGGTAGAAGGTAGAGAGTTTCTAGCAAACTTAGTTTTATTAGATGTGATTGATTTTAATGTGATATTAGGGATGGATTGGTTAGCTCGACAATATGCCAATATGGATTATTGAGAGAAAGAGGTGATCTTTAGAATCCTTAATGATGAGGAGTTTCGATTTAGAGGTGATAAGAGTTCAATGCCTTATAATATAATCTTTGTAATTACAGCTAGAAAGATGTTTTAAAAAGGATGTTAAGGCTATTTAGCTGTGGCTAAGTATACAAAGGTGGATAAGGGGATAGTTGAGAATATGCTAGTGGCATACGAGTGTCCTAATGTTTTCCCTAAAGAATTACTAGGATTGCCACTGGATAGAAAGATAGAATTTTATATTAATGTTATAATGGGTACATATCCTATCTCGATGTCACCTTATAGAATGGCACCAGTAGAATTGAAGGAGCTTAAGGAGAAGTTACAAGAGTTGCTCGACAAGGGTTTTATTAGACCCAGTTCATCTCCTTAGAGTGCTCTTATGTTATTTGTGAAAAAGAAAGATGGTAGCCTTGGACTGTGTATCGATTACAGATAGTTAAACAAAGTCACCATTAAGAAAAAATATCCTTTTCCTAGGATTGATGACTTGTTTGATCAGCTTTAAGGAGCTCAGTGTTTTTCTAAGATCGACTTGAGATCAGGATATCATTAGTTGAGGATTAGAAGTGGAGATGTACCCAAGACTGTGTTTTGGACAAAATATGGCCACTATGAATTTTTGGTGATGTCCTTTGGTTGACTAATGCCCCAGTAGCCTTTATATACTTGAAAAATTAGGTGTTTAGGCCATTCTTAGATCAATTTTTGATAGTCTTTATTGATGATATTTTAGTGTATTCCAAGAGTGAAGCCGAGCATGTCATGCATTTGAGAATGGTGCTTCAAACTTTGAGAGATCATCAGTTATATGCCAAATTCTTTAAATGTGAATTTTTATTGGATCAAGTGGCATTCTTAGGCCATGTGATGTTGAGAGATGACATACAAGTGGATTTAAAGAAGATAGAAGCTATCACAGAGTGGCAATGACCTATTACAGTGATAGAAGTAAGGAGTTTTCTAGGTTTAGCTGGCCACTATAAGAGATTTATGAAGGATTTCTCTAAGTTAACCATACCTTTAACAAGGTTGAGCTAGAAGAATACTAAGTTTATAATGTGAGAAGAATTTTTAGATGCTTAAAGATAGGTTGACTTTAGCTCTAGTGTTGACCTTACCATCGAGAAGTGAAGGGTACACTGTATATTGTGATGCTTCTCGAATAAGGTTGGGTTATGTTCTAACGTAGAATGAAAGGGTAGTTGCTTATGCTTCACGACAGTTAAAGAAGCATGAATAGAACTATCCTACCTTTGATTTGTAAATGGCAGGTGTGGTGTTTTCTTTAAAGATTTGGAGGCATTACTTGTCTAGTGTGACTTATGAAATCTACACTGATCATAAGAGTGTAAAGTACATCTTTCAACAGAGAGACTTGAATTTAGGCAAAAGAGATGGATGGAACTCCTGAAAGTTTATGATTGCTTAATTCTTTACCATCCATGTAAGGCTAATATGGTAGTTGATGCTTTGAATAAGAAGTCAGTGGGAAGTCTGGCTTGAGAAGGAGATCAATTGTTAAGGAGTTGCATGAGCTAATTGATCAAGGGTTGCAATTGAAGGTAACTAAGAAATGTCTTTTAGCTCAATTTAAAGTACATTCTGTGTACTTGGATAAAGTTAAAGCAGTGCAGAGAAGAGACCCACAATTACAGAAAATAAGGATAGAGGTATAACAAGGTTAGTCCCGAGATTTTATAATTGACAATAAAGGTATATTACACTTGGGCACTAGGTTATATATGCCAGGTATAGATGATTTGAGAAAGGAGATCATGGAGGAAGCTCATTTTTCTGCTTATAATGTTCACCCAGGTTTTACCAAGATGTATCATAATTTGAAAGAAACATATTAGTGGAATGGGATAAAGAGAGAAGTTGCAGAATTTATATCTTAAGTGTCTTACTTATCAGCAGGTGAAATTGGAGCATTAGAGACCCTCGGGATTATTGCAACATTTACCTATCCTAGAGTGGAAGTGGGACACGATTGTAATGGATTTTATTTTTGGTTTGCCTCGTACATCAAGTGGATATGATGCTATATCAGTGATAGTTAATAGGTTGACCAAGAAAACTCATTTCTTGCTAATTAAGAAGACTTGCACTATAGATAGGCTGGCTCGATTATACATAAACTTAATTGTGTGTTTATGCAAGGTGATAGAAAGTATAGTGTCAAACAAAGGACTAACCTTTACTTCAGTCTTTTGGCAAGAATTGTATAAGGCTTTGGGTATAAGACTGGATTTCAGCACAGCTTTTCATCCTTAAATGCATGGTCAGTCCAAAAGCCCATTCAGACTTTAAAGGATATGCTTCGAATGTGTGTAATGGATTTTGGTAGTCAATGGGATTTGCACCTTATGTTCATTGAATTTGCATATAACAATAGTTATCATGCAAGTATTGAGATGACTCTATATAAAACACTATATGGAAGAAAGAGTAGATCACCTTTGTGTTGGGAAGTTGGTAAGAGACAGTTGAATGATCTAGAATTGGTGCAAGTGACTTCAGAGAAGATTCCCACCATCTAGTAGAGATTGAGGATAACTTTTAGCTGATAAAAAAGCTATGTTGATCCTAAGAGGAAGGATTTGTCATTTTTTGCTGGAGATATAGTGTTCCTTAAGGTGTCTCCAATGGAGGGAGTGATGAGGTTTAGTAAGAAGGGTAAATTAGCTCCAAGGTATATCAGACCCTTCGAAATTTGTTCAATGGTGGGAGATGTGGCTTACAGATTGGTACTACTGCTAGAGTTATCACATATTCATACAGTGTTCCATATCTCAATATTGCAAAACTAAATCTCCGATCCTTAACACATTCTTTAGCCTCAGACAATAGAGCTCAGTAAGGATTTGACTTATGAGGAGTATCCAATGGCAATAGTGGATTGACAAGTTCGTTAGCTCTGCACCAAGGAGATCCTTATAGTTAAAGTGTTGTGGAGCAATCATGCGGTGGAAGACTGTACTTGGGAGACCGAGGCAAAGATGCGAGTGACATACCCTTACCTTTTTCATTAGTAAAACTTTTTATGTTTTCTATTTTTGTTAAAATTCAAGGATGAATTTTTATAAGAAGATAAGATTGTAAAGACACGAATTTAATTATTTAATTATTGATATTAAATGTAGATTGTTAAGTTTAATTATATATATATATATATATAAGTGTGCGTAAATAATTAAAGGGGAGATATTATTATTTTTAAAATAATTATTTTGTACCTGTAAAAAAAAGGACAACATGTTTTTTTTCTTTTTCTTTTTCCCCTTTCCCTTTCTTTTTCCTTTTCTTTCCTTTTCTTCTTCCCTCTTCCTCCCTCACCTTCCCTCGCTGCCACCACTATTAGTGTTAACCACCACCACCACCGTTGCTTCTTAGTCACTAGCGATAACCCCCAACAGCTCCTCCAGCCATCAACATTAATTCCCCTTACTCTCTTTCTTCTTCCTTTTTCAGGTCCTTTGTTGTCGAATAGCTTTGGGAGTCACCGGCACTACCTCCAGCCACTTCAAGGCTCGTTGTTGGTCATAAAATGTGCCTCATCCTTTGGGCTTCTAAAGCTCTCAATCCATTTTTATTTCTAACTCTAATAAGTCACTCAATTTTGAGAAATTATATTCTAAGTTTTTTATTTTAATTTGTGAAATTAAGCTTATATTCAGTTGATTCATGTCAAATTGAATTTAGATTATTTAAATTAAGTTTTAGAGCTTTCATTTGATGTATGGTTTGCAAATTTTCGAGGAATTTGAATTTCGGGTCACTATTCCGTATCTTGGTTACTATTCATGGTACTGTTTCGGATTCATAATGTGAATATATTTTTATTAAATTCTATATATTATATGGAGTAATCTTTGTGAAGTAAGTTTTGTGAGATTAGTTTTAGAATTTAAGATATGAATTTTTAAAGTTTATGTATAAATATGTATTTTTGGAAAATTTGTTAGAAATTAGTAATTATTTAAGTTTAATTAAATTTATTAGTATTTATTCTGTTTTAGACAGATTTTTTAATAATAAAAGTATAAAAATAATTTTTATAATTAAATTCTAATTTTAGTTAATTAGTAGTAATTTTTGGAAAATAAGCTAATAATAAATTTATTTATTGTTTTTAAGCTTTAAATGAGTTATTTATGATTTTTATGATATATTTGATTATTTAAATAGTTTATGTGTAATTAATGGTGATTTTATTAAAAGAGGTTTAAAGGGGGTTTTATGAGATTAACTATTTTTATTATTTTCCCTTATATTTTCATTATATATAAATAAATTAATTTGGATTAGTTAACTAAGTTTTTATGAATTATTAATGATTTGAGATAACTTATATTATTTATATATATATTGTAAATTGTGGATCTCGATTGCGCATAAAGTGCAGTGTGGGGCGCAACTTGAGTTGTTGAGCTGTGAGACTGCTAGAAATATTGTATTCGTGTAGGAATGATTTTACTTTAGTAGAGAGATGTCCGTTTTATCGAGGAGATTCTGCTAGATTTTTTATAAATTTCTCATAAAATGTGACATCGGCATCTGTTAAATTATGAGTCTGTATAGCATTTTATCTTAGATTGAGTCAATCTCATCCTTCCATGTTTTTAATAAATTTTGAGAATTTTTATGGATCTATTTATTTTATCAAATAAACATATTTTAAATAAATATTATTTATTTTAGAGGACTCCAAAAAGAGAGCTGTAACATTTGGGCAGTAGAGGACGCGCCGCCTATCACACTCGTCCTGTGAGTTGATTTTATGGAATGTTTGTTGTGAAATTTTAAATTATATTTTCATATGATTAAAATAATAATGAATTGATTATAAGAATTTATTTATGAATTCATTTATATTGCCACATGCATGATTTATATTGTCATATGTATGATTACTCTATTTATAATCATGATTTGTATTCAAGAGCATATTTTATGGAATTTATTTTATCTCGTTTTATTTATTTATTTATGATTCAAATGATTTAGAGAAAATGATAGGACGTGCTACCTAGTGGATATCACTAGGACCGCATAGGCACGAGTATGATAATGTATTGTGTATGTGAATGAGCTCGGTGGAGACTTGTGTTGTCGGGCAATGTTGTGATTGAGCTTGGTGGAGATTTGTGCTCTTGAGCCAGAAATGGGATGTAACTGGGTTGAGCTTGCTCTCGGAACGGTAGTCATTTGGACTAAGTGAGTTGAAAGGCGATTAGAATTTGATAGTTTAGGTGTTCTACCAGATTTTCCACCTAAACTGATATTTATTTGATTTTGTGTTAAAGTTTTATAATAAAGTGAATTGTGATTTTGAAAGTTATTTTATATCTTAAGAATATTTGAGAAAAGTAAAGTATTTTAATATTTATATTTATTTTATTTTATTTTATCTTTAAAAAGGGATTTCATAATTGTTTCAAACCAGCATGCATTTCTTAAAATTGATTCACTCAATGAGATCTAATTTCCCTCAACTTATTTTTCAGGACCTCACAGTTAGTCTACTAGTAGTCACCATCTGTGCCGGATTTCTTCTTCACCAATTGCTTTATGTATGTTTAATTGATTTTTGCATTGTATAATCATACTCTAGATATTGCAGTAGTTGAGTATGATCTTGTATCATTTGTATTGTGGATTGTTTTAAAACTGTGATACTAACGTATTTGGAATATTGTCTTATGCATTTGATATTGATGGATTTACTTTGATATTGTTGTTTTGTTAATTGTTTTTAATTCGTGAAAATTTTTTAAGGCTTATTGCGGATTTTAGATGCATTTTTGCTTTTCCAATTCCTTAGTATCAGTCACGTACCTTTGAGTTCGGATTGTGATAGTATTTTTGAAGCGATGGTTATGGTAGAAGTATTGGAAACTGGGATATGGGTGTCTGGGTTATAGAGGAAATGGTTAGATTGAGTTTTCAAGTAAGCTTGGGGAAAGAGTGAATGGTTGATAGGTAGTGATGATGATTATGAACATAATTGGCAAGATACAAACAGCAAAAAAACTACCAAAAACTGCAATATAACACGCACTTTAGCCATGGCTAAAGCGCAACACGAATATCACAAAGAGAATTTCACATAACTATCTTAAGCCTGCACCTTGTGGTTAAGACCAAACTCGTTAATGCACTAAAAGCAAGATTTAGATGTGCATAGACAGATCTTGATGGGTCATGGTTGGTTCTTTGTTGTTAAAATGTTTGATTGATGGGCTCAGCAACAACAACACAGTTGTCTCAACTGTATGTGGAGCTTGCTGATTGTGATGATGTTGAGGTTTATATTGAGCCTTTGAGGTTGATGTATTGTAAGGATCTAAGGAGAAGGCCATAATAGAAGATGTTTGCAAGGAGAAATTCTAAGGTAAATTTAGTTCGCCGTATAAGATTATAAACTCTCTATTCTATGTACAACATGTGGCATCATTAATTAGCATTTGCTGATTTTATTTTTTTAGTACTAACCATGGTTAATTATGGAAAATTTCTTAGGTGATAACTATGGTTAATTATGATACATAATTAACACATGTATTAATAAATTTTATTTTTAAAATTATTAAAAAAATTTTACCATGTATAAATTATATTTTTCTAATGGCCATACTAAATGGTTATTATATAAAATAATATAATTTAACAATTTATTTTTTTGAAATTTACAAATGCTGATGTGGAATTAAAGAGATGGCGAAACTTGAGCCAAAACTTGAATTAGAGGAGACTTTGTTTTTGTTGAAAAGTTATATACTGATAGAACACCAACTCACTAATTATTATTATTATTATTGGATAATTAAAAGGTTAAACTAATTATTATTAGATAATTAATTAAAACGGTAAAAATTAAAAAATTAATAAAATATGAATGAATTTATTGTGACCTATTTTAAAGAGATTACATTTTATAATAAAAAAATATTAATTCATTTTTTGAAACTTATTCATCATTTTCAATTTATTAGTGCATACGTTAATTATGTGTCATAATTAACCATGGTTAGTACTAAAAAATTAAAATCAATAAATGTTAATTAATGATATCACATGTTGTAAATAGAATAGAGCATTCATAGGTCAACGTTGTTCATCTAAGAATTTCTCGCTTGTGAGGCTCTTGGCACTTAAAAATACGTTTTCGATTGGTTTCTTTGAAGTACTTCTGATTGTATACCATTCTGATTGCATACCATTCTGTATATATGATTGGCACATTTTAGTTTACCTAATAATGGCAAATCATAGGACATTCATATGAATTCTATAACCGTAGTCCTTACATTATTGATATTGCATTTTTATTAGATATAGAGGACGTACATGATGCAAAGAAGACAGGTAGTTTGGAAGAAGGAACACAAGGACATCAACAGCATCTTTTTTTTGATGAGATGCAAAGATGGCCAGTCATGCGCCAAGTTTCAGCTCCGTGACTATCTGCAAAAGGGCAGGACGGGGGTTTGGATTCCTCTAGATGCAGGTTCCATGTTTCATCCAGGTTATGAATCGGCATCATTGTCCATGAAGGAGTGGAATTCTCATATCTACTATGAGTGATTCGAGTGAACTTCTTCACGTCATTGTTCTTTTCTATGTCATTTGAATCAATGTCAACAAGGAAAATATCTCCATAAGGCCTCACAGAATGCAGAAAGAAAGGCAAAGAGATTGGATCAGAAGATACTGCAGCAAGATCTGAAGTAACAGTGATACTCTTCCCGTCTGGACTAAAGAATGGATGGTTCACATGCCCTGCAAGATCATATCCACTTCCTATCACTCTTACCACCACTGATTTGTTCTTCACATTCACTAGATACACTGCAAAGTATCCTGGGTCAAGCCCATTGTCTTTGTCTGGTGCACCTTCAGGCTTATTGCGGGTTGATGAGAATACTATCCAATCACTTGTTGCTTCAGCTGGGGACCATTGACAATGCGTGTCTGTCCAATTCCCTTCTGTTAGCCTTTCTGTCTTGCCTCGGCCTTCATTGTACTCCCCATTTATTGCATCCATTATGAATAGGTTCTTGTATCTTTTTTCTCCTCCTGATCTCGTAGATCGAAAAACCAATCTTTTCCCTGTTATAGTTTTCAAACAACCAGTACAAAATGCATGAAATTTTGTTATAACAAGGTCTGTCGTTTCTTGCCCAAAACAAAAGCCTATTGTAATGAAAAATTAACACTCAATTATTAAGCTGCTACTGAAGTGAACTACTTTAAAGTGGGAATCATCGCTACGCTACCATCTGGACTACTGGATGGGAAGGCATTATTGGAGAGTAAGGATTGATCTGTGAGAGTACTGAGTGTTGCTTGTTCATCTTCGACCTCTGACACCTTAAAAATGGCGCAGATGTCCACAGGTGTGTCAGCGCTAAAAGCAGGTCCCTTGCATATATATAGTATATCCTCCTTTGGGTTCCAAACTGGCGAGAACATAACGTTATCATCTGGTTCCTGGATATAATTAGAACTCATCAGCTATGAATGATCCATAAGTTCTAATTTACATCGATCAAGAATATTATTATATCATACATCGTAAATAATACGTGGTTCCCTTTCCCTCTCTACTAGCCACAAGGTCCTCAACTCATTGTCAACAAATACAAGCTTGGAACCATCACTGGAAAATGCTGGAAAAACCCCTGAAACCCTGAACAATCCTACATCCGAATGCGGAGATTTGAGCTTGTGGAACTTTCTTGGAGTATCATCCTCATCTACCTGTCACAAGTTGATTAATAAGACTAGAAACTAAAGGAATAATTTGTTCAAAGTGAAAAAAGAATTGGGTACCGTAAGGAGGTCGCAATTGCAACGATGGTAACCTATGCGATTCCCACCATCAATCACAAAGGGGTTGAAATGGTCAGCCTTTGGTCTGGTTTTCTGAGTGATTTTTGTGGGATGTTGCAGAGCATTTAAATCAAATATCTCAATATGTCGATAGTGTTCTTCTTCACGTTCAACGTCCATAGACACCGATTTCTCACGGACAGTCGCCACTGCCACTTTGGTGCCGCTGATGGCAGCCGGTGTCATCGCATTAATACTATCAGGGGTCACACGGATGATCTCACCGCTATTAATATCAGCTCGGAACACGCCCCAAATTTCCTCAACCTTGCGATGGAAAAATATGACGTTGTCACTTCCCCATGTCGGCCACCCACCATTCTCTACAACTAACTTGCGTTTGAAGGGCTTCACTAAGTTCATGACATAAATGTCTGTCTGAAGATCTTCAATCTCTCCATGCCAACCACCTTTCAGCTGGAATGAAGCCACTGCTATCTTATCTCCAGATGGTGACACCACAGGGTTTAAATCAGCTTGCCCTGTTATCAGGACAAAACATCAGCTTTTATCTTAAGTACTGCAAAAATATAGGACAATACTCACACACGCAACCATAAGTAGAGAAAGAGTGAGAGAGAAACATGATGGTGTGAGGCGGTCGGTTTCTCCGGTCTTCAAATTGGTCTTATAGACAACGGTCCAGGGTTGACGGCGATCATTCGGGTCCTCCATGGTTGAGATATAAACGAGATAATCACCGGTGATGGAGCCACTGTCTTCCATGCGAACATCACTGAATGTGCCATAAACGTCAGCGAAATTGAAGATTTGAACTCCGGAGTTTTTGAAGCGAAGAGCTATGTGAAGCGTTTCAAGGCTGTGCTCTCGTTCAGATACGAAAATCATGGCTGAATCAACATCACCCTTGTTGGCTTGAGAACCCAATATTTTTCCAGTGTTGAGAGTTGTGCTAAGAGCCGCACGTGGAATCATTTGGCCATTGTAATTAGAGGACAGTCCGTCAGTCATGCGAAGCTCGTCGTGTTTTGATTTGGGTGGAACCGGTGTCGAGTATATGTCTAGTGGCACCGGAGGTCTGTAGGTTGAGAAGAAGGCAATGCTACCTCTATTCTCGGCCATCTTGTTCCGGTATAGAACAAATTTTCAAAGAGGGCTTAGTCTATTTAAATGTGCAACAAATTAAGTTAGTCGTCAACTGTAAATAATATAAATATTTTAAAATAATTAATTAAATAATTTTAATAAATTATAATTATAATTTAATTAAATATAAAAATGAGAACTTAAAAAGTTATTACAATAAATTTATTTTATTATTTTTTAATAAGAGTACATATAGAATAAAAGACAATTTTTGATGGAAAGAAAAGTATTATTTTAAATGTAATAGAATTAAAATGTCTTATATTGGATAAAACATGTGTACTCTGAAATAAGATTTTTATAAAAAATATTGTAAATTTTAATAACTCAAAATATAAACTTTTGTGGGTAAATACTGAATTATAAAAGAGATATTTATCAAATTTTAAATTTAATGACTCTCAGCATTTAATTAGATTTTTTAATATTTATTATATATTATTTATTAATTAAAAGTAAGAATTTAATATTACTTCTATTTTAATGGAGTAAAAGTATTTTTTTTAATAGAACATATTAATTAATTATTACTCGCATACAGTATGATTAGTTATTACTAAAAAAAACTCTATAGTTATTTATAATTTACAAAAATTTATATGTCAATATCATTCAATTATCCTTCCTCTGTAGCCTATAGTTCAAATAATGAATATTTTTTTTTCTTTTAATCTCCCAATTGTTATAAAAAAAAGTTCATTCAATTGAAAAAAAAAAAAAAAAAAACTTGTAATAGAAAAGAAAAAGAGGGATAAATGAACTCCCCCAAAATACATATTGTTCATACAAGCTGTATAACAGCTTTTATCTGTAAATATTATTTGAATTGTTCAAATTTTAATATAGTAGCTAGGTTTGGAATTAGTTGCTAACTCTGCTGTATATATATATATATATTCATTGCTATACATTTTTAAAAGTTGATTAACATTGAGTTGGATAAAAGTTGATTCGAATTGGGTTCGATAACAAATAAAATACGTTTGAATTAGTCAAACCTCATTTTGGTCTAACTCGTTTGTACCTTTATACTAAGCACAATTTGTCTTAGACGTTGAAGGATATTTCTGTCCACTTGAAGAAAATTCAGTATAATTGGATGCGTGGCCTTAACAAAATAAAGCGTGGCTCTAACATAACAATCCAGATAAAAGTTATAGTGGTAAGGGAATAGTTTCTAACTTATTATTTTTTTCCATTATTATTATAAATAATTAATTTAACTTTTAATTTCAGTAACGGTATTCTTCATTTGATAATAAATAAAATACTAAATCAACATTAAAATATTGAAGTGGATAAATAAAAAAATAGAGATGTGATAAAATTATTTTCAATAATGCATTAGATGTCACGTAAATTTTTGTCAAATTTTATTGTATAAATAAAAAAATTTCACTTGAAATAATCCCTATTTTATTATTAAAAATAATTTTATTATACCATCATTTTTTTATTTATTTACGTTAGTATTTTAATATTAATTTCATCGGAAATCAACAAATGAGAGTTTGCTAGTGAGAGATTTTTAGATGTTCAATTTATTCTTTGGAACAATAGCATAAAAAGGGAAATAAGATAGAAATTATAAGTATAAATTGTTGTGAAATAAAGATTGAATTACTTATTTTGTTATAAAACTAAATTTGAATTTAGTAATATTTAACTAGAAGAAAAATATTTTATAGTAGAATGATTTTGAGGGAATTTAGAGAGAGTTTGGAGAGAATTTAGAAAACTATAATATTGAAAGAATTTGAAGAGTAATCTATCTTTTTTTCTTCTTAATCTTCTCATTAATGAATTTCAATCCCTTTATATAGAGATTTTCTTTTCACTATTTGAGAACTATTCTCTCACAAGCAATATATTATTCATTCACAAGCAATATATTATCCATTCACATTCATAATATAAATAACTCTATTATTAAAGATGGAAAAATATTTGATGATAGTATTATTTCGGTTTGCGTGTATTTTACTAAAGTCAAGCAAAAGTTTATATAAAATAAAAAATATATTTTAAACTTTTTATGTTTTAATTTTTTTCCTGATACATATGGTGTGACGTTACATATGGTACTGTCCATTAAAAATATTCATTTAAAACAAGTGGCTAAGGCTTCGCCGCTTAAGGATGACTTGGTACCATTTGCGGGATAAATATAAAAAGGAGAGAATGGAATCTCCACCCCCTCCCCTTGCCAAGTAGTTTGACAAAAAAAAAGGCAAAGCACTATTATTTTATATTTTGCATTGATCACACCACACATATTTTCTCACCAGTTTTTTCCTCGCGGTTCACATCCGACGGTCTGCCCTTTTTGACAGGAGTACTTTATTACCCATCAATTTTATCAATTCTTTGTTGAATTTATAAATATCAATTATGTCAGGTTAATGTGAACATTAATTAAATTGTCTTACCTAATACTCCCTCCGCCCCATAGTCTTTGGTAGAATTTCCTTTCAGGGATATCTCAAAATTTTGTCCACTTTTCATTTTATGATGGGAGTTTATTAAGCAAATATTTATAACACTCTTATTAATTACATTGCTAAAACCACTACTTTTTGATTTTAAATTTATATTTTTAATAAATATGTTAAAATTCCAATTAGGAATGAGGACAGATCGGATAAATTCAGAAATTTTAAATCTCATGAGTCGTATCATATTTTTAAAATTTTAAAATTCAATTTTTAATATTAATATTTAATTTAAAAATTTTCATACTAATATTATCCTATTTTTTGGAATGGTTCGGTATGAATATTTAGTTTTATCGGAACGGATCGGTATAATATGATTCAAAATAAATTTTCAGAAATTTATATAATTTAAATTATATTTATTGTTCATTATTTTTTTGAAACAATTATGTAATTTTTTAGTTGGCCCATAAAAAATATTGTTTATTAATAAGTTATCAAATATAATAATAACAACATATTTTAGTTAAAAATTATAATATGTGAAATCATACAATATCAATTTTTATATTTCATATTTTTTTTTATTTTAAATTGAAATATAATGCACTATCCATATTTTTACTTGTTGTTGATAATAATAATAATTTTTTTATTTTAAGTTTAAAGTGTTTTGTAATAAATATTGCACATTCTTATTTGTTAATTGAATTATTTGAAACTATACAATGTGAATTTTTTATTTTTATATTTTAAGTTCAAATTGTAATAAACATTTCACATTTTTTCTTGTTAATTGAATAATAATAATAATAATAATAATAATAATAATAATAAATTTGTTAATAATTTACTTATTATATTTTAAATACAACCAAACTATTTATTTTTATCATATATTATTATATATATGTACATTACTTGGTAATATAATTAAATGTACATACTTAAGTTCACTACTATTTATAATATCTATATATTATTTATTAAATTAATATTCAGTACTACATTCGATTTTCGGTTTGATACAATTCTCGGTTCGATTTTTTTATAAATATTCTAGTATCATACGAAATTAGCAATAAAGTTCGGTACAATTCGGTTTAAGATTAGATTTATTTGATTTAGCATAATTTTATTATCTTTCAATTCAAAATTTTGATTCGATTCGATATTTTCTCAATTTCGTACTCTGTCCTAATTCCAATGCCACTTTATTTGATTTAATATTTTCTTCGTCACATATTTTTTTTAACGACAGATTTAACTGTTGCGAATCCTTCTTTTTCTTTTTCTTTTTCCTGTAGTGTTTAAATGTAAGAAAAAATCTTAAATTGTATAAAAACAATAATTAATATTCTCCAATTTTTTATAAACGATAAATAAATGGAAGCAATATATTTTTAAAATAATAAATTATACATGGTTGGCATGATTCGTGGAATTTATATTTTTTACTTTTCATCATAATTATGTTATATATATATATATATTCAATAAAACAAAAAAAATTATATCAATGTTAATTTTAAATTATCGCAGCTACCATGGTAAATTATGTCAAGAAAGTATGAATAAGCAATTTTTTTAAATGTGAAATTTATCATAAAATAAAAATATTTAATTTAATTTAAATCCAATTCTGCATGCGATTCATTTGAATTTAAGCTGTTTTAATATTTTATAATTATTTATTTTATCTGAGTGTTCATCGAGTTTGAAATTATTATTTTTATAATAATCATGTTAAACTATGTTTACTTGGCTTTTCTGCCTGCTAAGGCATTTTAAGGTTGCATACATAGCCTCCCTTATTTACAGTGAAAATCCTAACATAGTTTGATTTTATATACACATCAATTTATAATATTTGCATCTTTTAAATATTTTTATATTTTTTATAGTCCTCAAAATTTGTATAAATTCTCATTTTAATCCTCTCACCTTTTTATTATTTTTTTGCCATAATTTTTATTAATACTTTAAATTTAATTACACTTTCTAATTATTTTAAAATTGAAATTATAATTATATATTTTTTTTCACATAATTGAATTAAATTAAAAATATTTTGTTTACATACAGATATTTAAATAATATATATCAAAAAATAAAATAAAATAAAATAAAATAAATATATTTTTATAAATAATATTTTATGAGCATAGAGGTGGAGGGAGGGAGAGGGGTTTCGAACCCCTCACCTTCTACAAGTGTCATGATTTGTGACGAAATAGAAAACCATCTCATTTTAAACTGGCTGATTATAAATAATATTTATTAGTTATTTAGTTGACTATTAAAATTTTCTGATATAAATTATAAAATTTATAATATTTTATAAATATAATGTTGCTTGCAAATATAATGTTGAGATATCTATAAGGTCAGACTTTAAGTATAGGGAGGAGTTCAGATTTCCACTACAAGTGCAGGGACCTATGTATATATTGTGGCTTTAAGCTATCTTTGCATAATAGCACATGCTTTAATTCTAAGTTTCATTTTGTGTATTGGCATATTGCGGGTTATATGGGTTCTTGCAATCAATTCCTAATTTGCTTCTCTAATCTTGTCAACTAAATTATTTCCTAATTTGCTTTTGGGATTTTCATATCATTGAGTTTTACAATAATTTTTAGTATATCTGTAGTTAAATATTAAATGATGGCGATATTACAATGCTACAATTAAAAAAATATCAATATATCATAAAAATAAAAAAAAGTGGTACATTTTTATTTTCCAGTTAGGCTCTTGAAATATAATACATATAATATGTATTATAAATTCAAAAGGTTATTAATTTTCCATGCTAAAGGATATTTTCTAGCAATTCATTTGAAGAAAATACAAATTGGATGCCCTCAAGATTCATAAGCGTGGCTCTAAAAAACTATCCAAGATTTAGTATAGGAAAAATGGTGTTTTATTTGGCTCCGAAATTTTTCAGCAAATTAAATTGCTCCCTTTTTTGTTTGATCTTTTTCATTAGTTTAGCTCCTAAACTTTGGCATAATATCAAATTAATCCTAATAATTATACTTATAACTTTATTTTTTGATAGATAAAAAAAGTTCACTACAAATAGTTACACAAAACATCCTCATACTTTGTGACATATTACATATTCCGTCGCTACTTCTGCAAGCGACCATAATTTTACCTACCAACTATATATGTTGCTAGTTTGTCACTAATTTTTTAAGCGATAAATTTAACCGGCAATAATCCTTCTTTTTTTTAGTGTTTAAATATATGTACAATAATGTACTAAAAGGAAAAACTAAAATTGTATAAAAATAATAATTAATATTCTCCAATTTTTTCTAAATGATAAATAAATTAAAAAATTATATTTTTAAAATAATAAATTACGTAGAACGGCGAAAATATTGGATCTAACCCATGATTCAATTTCACACACAATGTACTTAACTCTATGGTTTTAATAATTTAGACCATTTACATCATTGACTTGTTGAGTCTTTGTTAAATTGTCAACTATTGATTATGTCTATATCATGATAAAATTATCATATCTGACATAGCATATGAAACAAAATAAGATATTATTTATATATTTAGGAATAAAGAATACTAGAATCTAATCCATATTTGCACATGTAATGCATCACATCCGATGCTATTTTAATATTTTCTACATTTTCTTGAGTGTTTGTTGAATTTACAATTATCAATTACGTAAATGTCACATTAAACGTATCTTACATTGCATGTGAAATAATTAAATTAAGAAATTATTTATAAAATAAAAAATTTTGTACAATCTTCCTCCATTATTAATCATCCAATCAATCTTACAAGCGAAACAGTAGGAATATTTATTTATTTATTTATTTTTCAATGACTTTATGTTGGTTGACATGTTGACCTATGATCAACATGTCTTATATAATGTTTAATTTTTTGTTAATTTTTTTCATATCTAAATAAACTACTACTTGTCTTATATAATGTTTTATTTATTATCAAGAAGTGTTTGTCCTGTATTTCGGTTGATCACTTGACGTGTGCTTCTAATATTCTTTCACCGTTCTCATCCAATTCCAAGTTCACGCATTTTAATAATTTATGCCCCTTTAATTTATAAACTATCAATTGTGTCGTTGTAAATATTAAATTGTCTTACCTAACTTAACATTAAATAAAGTCCGAAAAGAAAATTCAATTCATAACCCAATTTGATATATATGGTTCTTTGGGCCAATTTGACCTTTATTTTAAACTTTAGGATGTAAACTGATAAAAAAAAAAGATTAAAAAAAAGGACAATTTAAACTTTACCAAAAAGTTTAAGAGTCAAATTGATCCTTGTTCTTGAAGGATATCCATATCCATTTAAAACAAGTGCCTTAGAGTTGTTACTCAAAATATATTCACAAAATCAAAAGAATTAATTCCTTTAAAAAAAAAACTAGTAAAAATAAGTGATTCCTAACACATCAAAAGAGGAGAGAGGAGAGATGGGAGTTCGACCCTGCTCTCCTCAATAAGGTGAATTAATTCACTTGTATAATTTATCATGAAAAAGTTGATTTACTTGTATAAGATTGTAATAAGTTTTTGTATAGGATATTCTGTAAGGAGAGGTTTTATGTTTGAATCTTTTTTTTTTTGGTGGATTTATGTTTGAATCTTTAATTGGTGGAATTCTCTTAGATTAGCACCAACTAGAACAATGAATAAAAATTAGTATTATATTTAATATGATATGGAAACATTATGTACTAATTTTTTTTTAAATATTTTATCATTATTTACTTTATTTGAGTCATTGTCAAATTCGCTTTTGCAAAAATAATCGGGAACCAAAAATCAAACTGAATTGAATCGATTCTATTTGGTTCGGTTTGATTTTTTTTATATATATTTTTTAAAATTTTAGTTTGAACTTTATTGAACTGAAGTATGTTCGGTTTGATTTAACTCTTTAAAAATATGAATAAATCGAACTGAACTAAACCAAATTATTATATTATGTCATTTTATATAAGTATAGATCTAATACTTTTAACCTAATTCTTCTAAATTTCACTGATGCTTTTCTCTTCACCTATATGTTTTTTTAACCTCATCTTCAACTAATTTCTATATATTTCACTCGTTTTCCTCAAATTTCTACCTCATTCAGTTCTCAAATCCCTACCTCCTTCAATATTAAAGGTATGTAAATTAATTTTTTTTACTTTGTTTTATAAATTTTTATTTTTTTTAATATGATTTACCTGATGAGAAATTAAATTAATTTTTTTAATATATTGTTGATTAATTTTACGTTTGGGTTCTTTGAATTTAATGAGCAATTAAATTTTAAAGATTAGAAAAGCTAAAAATGGGACCATATTGATTTTTTTTTTCACCTGCTACTTATATTTTTCAAAAAATTCTTCATATTTCCATGTTTGTACTTTGCCATTGTTAATGTTTTTCATGGATATTTAATGTTTTACTACTTTTTTGTTAATTGTGATGGACTTTTTTTTTATCATTTGAATTTTTATTTATCTTGAATAATTTGTACTCTTAACAAGTTTTTTTTTTTTAAACTTAATTTAGGTTCAATTTCATTACATTAAAATTAAGCCCATAAAAAAGCTCATCTAAAACTTAAAATGAAATTTTAAACCGAACTAATTTGGTTCAGTTTAATTTTATATTTTTTAAAAAATATACATAAACTGAATGGAAATGTGCTCACCCCTAACTTGGATGCATGCAGCGCCCTCAAGAAAATTAAGCAGTGCAAGTGGTTCTATTTTTATGACTGTTTACATTCACGTCCGAGTAATTTAAATAATTTATGAGCATTATTTTTATTCTAAGTCTTTGTGAAATTTGTAGTTTATTAATCGTATAGTTGTCAATTAAATTGTCTTTTATTTTATTTTATTTGCTTTAAAATTATTGTGCGAAGACTAAGAAAGCTATTTAATCATTATTATTGTTTTGAACTACTTGGGAAGGGGATTTGAATCCCTCTCCTTTCACTTTATGTTGGTTGAGATGTTGATCAATTATCACAAATAACAAAATTTATTTTTTGTTAATTTTTTCATATATAACAACAGATAAGGTATACATAAACTGAATTGAGTCAAAACATTGTGAATTTTAAACCCGACTCAACTTTTAAATTTAAAATTAAAACTAAACTTAAATTCGATGGAGCTTTTTTTTTTTCTTGAAATTTAAGCTCAATTGAAATAAATAATCCATATACTTAAATTTGATTTGACTCTACTCGATTAATTAAATAAAATTTGTAAATATTTCAAAATATATATTTTATAATATTTAAACTCAATTCGAGTTCAAACTCGAATTCAAATTCAACTCGGTTCCCAAAGGTAAATTTATAATTATATAAAAATAAAATGGTAAAATGGTACATATATATAAATTCAATTAGGTTCCATTAAACTCACGAGTCACATATTTAGGAATTTAATGTTGACTTGATAGCCTACTCGAGTAGCTCAATCTCGAACTCAATTCGAATTAATTTCAAAATTCTTCCAAATTGATCTCGAGTAGCTTGCAAGTTGACTTGACTCAGTTATACCCTTTCTAACCTACACTACTATTTGTCTTGTATTTGCTCATTACTAATAGGTCTTTGTACTATATAATGCTTTATTTATTACTAATATGCGTTATATATAATACTTTATTTATCAATAATACTTTAATGTTATAAGATTATAAGTTACCCTTGATTACTTTTGATCAGTGAATATTTTTCCACTGATCAACTGACGTGTGCTTCTAATATTTTTTCACCGTTCACATCCAAGTCCAAGTCCATGCAATTTAATAATTTATGACCCTTTAATTTATAAATGATCAATTGTGCCATTACAAATATTAAATTGTCTTACCTAACATACATTTCATATCAAATAAAATATGAAAATATTGGAACAATTATATGTACATGTACATGTACATGGTTGGCATGATTGGTGGAATTTATATTTTTCTACTTTTATTATAATCATTTTAAACTAATTATTTTATCTATATTCAATAAAATAAAAATTATGTCGATGTTAATTTTAAATTATCCTAGCTACCATGGCAAATTATGTCAATAAAAAAATTTTTTAAATGTGAAATTTAACCTAAAATACAAAATAATCAATTTAATTTAAATCCAATTCTATATGCAATTCATTTTAGTTTAAGCGGTTTTAATATTTTATAATTATTTATTTTATCTGACTGTTCATCGAATTTGAAATTATTATTTGTATAATAATAATGTTAAATATGTTTACTTGGCTTCTCTAATCTTGTCAGCTAAACAAACTATATATGTGTTCATCGAACTTGAAATTATTATCTGAGTGTTCTTACAATGAATTCCTAATTTGTTTCTCTGATCTTGTCAGCTAAGTAATTGTAGTTGTTGAACTATTGTGTTTGATTTTGGGATTTTCATATCATTGAGTTTTACAATAACTTTTAGTATATCTATAGTTAAAAATTAAATGATGACGATATTACAATGCTAAAATTAAAAAATACCAATATATTGTAAAAATCGTAAAAACATTATACATTTTTATTTTCAATTAGGCTATTGAAATATGATAGGAAAAATGTACAAATACTCCCTTAATGTTTTGATTTAATTGCAAATGAACCATTAATATTTTTAGGAGTTCAAATACACCCTTAACGTTATAAAATTGAACTATATAAACACTTTGTGTAACGGTTTCTGTTTCCGTTTATGAACACGTTAACACCAAACTACATGGTAAGTAGGGTCCACTTACATTAAGAGTGTATTTAAATCCCTAAAAATATTAATTGTTTATCTGCAATTCATACCTTTTCCCTTAAAATATTTATAACTACTTAATATTAATATCGTCAAATATAAAAAATGGTACATTTTTTTGAGAGAAAAATAAAATTTTTTTTAGATCTTTAAAGTATCGATAAATAGGGCCCAGAAAATAATTTTGAACTTGATAATATTTAAAATAGGTCCTGCTCTTTCTTCTTCTCATGATAAAAAAAATGTTCATCTATGTTATGGATATGATCCATATTTAAAAATTTATGTTGAAAAATTAGAAAATTTTCTCCTTAATTTCTTGGTTATATTTGGAGTGAATAGAAAACGATATTTCTTGTTAAATTCATGAAGCTAATGTCTTTTGTCGATTTGCATTACTGCTATTTGAAATCTTGACTAATATATATGCTATCCAAGTTGAGGAATATTTTTAAAATCAAGGAATTCACATTGGTGCAAATTTCTTGAATATCTAAAATTTTCATATATTTGAAAAAATATATAGTGTTTGATGTTTCTGATATCTAATAGTTATAAACATTATGACTATATTTAATATGATAGAACTATTTAACCATAAATAAAAATATAAAAAGTTGAAATTTAACTAAAAATTATTTTTCATAAAGTAAATAGAGTAACCATAAAATAATGTTTTAATCAATGATTGTTGATACAAACTTAAAGAAAACAAATGCTCATGGATACTCTACAAACAAATGTTACTTATTGTATTTTTCTCACATTAGGATTCTAACCTTATATACAATTTTACTTTTAAACAATCTATAATTAATTTGATTAAGAGTTTGTGTGTAGTATTGATATTTTTGTCCAAAATTAAATATATAAAATTCATACAATAAATGGGTCTCCCTCTCTCTTTTTCTCATGATAAAAAAGTGTCAAAATTATTTTCTGGGACCCATTTATCGATCCTTTAAAGATCTAATTTTTTTTTTAATTTTTCTCTCAAAAGAAATATAACATTTTTGATATTTGATGTTATTAATATTAAGTAGCTATAAAAATTTTAAGGGAAAATATGCAAATACCCTCTTGATGTTTTGATCTAATCGTAGATAAACCATTAATGTTTTTAGGGATTTAAATACAGTCTTAACTTAAGTAGACCCCACTTGCCACATATATAAGTGTTAACATGTTTACAAATGGAAATAGAAATCGTTACACAGGGTGTTTACATGGTCTAATTTTATAATGTTAAGAGTGTATTTAAACGCTTAAAAACATTAATAATTCATCTGCGATTAGGTCAAAACATCAAAGGTGATATTTGCCTAATATAGTACAATGGTTAACCTTTTCCTAATATAATACATATAATATGTACTTTTTATTTTAGGAATTCAGAAGAATTTCAATTAAAGAATAGAGAAGTCTACAAAAGCAACATCAAATACTCATGCTGGAAATGATTCCCCTGCCAAAGCATTTCATGATGATTGTGAACTATGGTTAACCTTGCTAAACTGTGAGTAACATGATTAGAGTCTCTAGTAACAAAAGAAAAACTAGAATCTTGAAAATTACTACAAAGATATTGTATGTCGGAGGCAATAAGACCTGTACTTGAACTATCCAACACAGAATTTGATAACTTCTAAATAAGTGATAAACAATCAGATTCAATCTGCACCTTGTCAAGCTGAAGGTGAATGGCTAATTGAATGCCCAAACGACACGTCAAAGCTTCTACAACTTTCAGCTCATAACAAATTTCCACCTTGTGACTTTTTGCAGCAATAATCGAGCCAGTATCATCATGAATCACCACACCCAGACCCGTCCCCATCTTTGCTTGTGGCATCAGAATTGATTTTGAAGAAATAGACTTCTAGTTTCTTCCATATGCTATTGTGTGGTTGTGTGTTAACCATCCCCTCTACAGAATTAGCATCTTGGAACTCATGGAATAGGTAGAGAGCTTTTTGATGGTATGCAGAAATTTTGAGTGCCGATTGGTCATAAAACAATTAATTTCTTGCGAACCATAAGATCCAAAGAAGCATTACAAAAATAAGTCGATGATCTTTATCTAATTGTGACAACATATAATGTAACCAGACAAGAAAAAAGTATTGTTAATCCCTTTCATTGATTTGTAGCCGAAAACCATTTGTATTTCAGAAGCATCAAGTCCATTCAAGTTAGAGATACAATATGAAGCTGAAAGATGATGTATTGAATGTATTGTTAGTGTATAAATACAAACGACTGTACTCTTAATGATAAGAGTCTGTTAGATACAATTTTACAGCGGATGGTAATTTGGTGGCATCTATTTCTCCTACTAGGGGTCTTCGCCAAAGGGACCTGTTATCCCCATATCTCTTTTTGATATGTGCGGAAGGTCTCTCAACCATTATTCGAAAGTATGAAAGGTTGGGTTGGCTCCATGGCTGTAAAGTTGTTAGAACTGCTCCTATTGTTTCTCACTTATTCTTTGTAGACAACAGTTTTTTCTTTTTCAAAGCTAATTTATTTGAGTGTTCTAAGCTCAAGGAATGTTTCCAACTCTATAAGAAGGTGTCGGGGAAAATTATTAATTATCAAAAATAGCAATTGCTTTTAGTTCTAATACTAAGCAGGAGATGAGGGCTGATATCTGCTCTTTCTTAAAGGTGGAAGAAGCCAATAATCATGGCCATTATCTTGGCCTTCCCTTGTTGATTGATAAAAGAAAGAAGGAGGTGTTTTCTTTTATCAAAGATAGAGTTTGGCGAATCATGGGTGGACTAATAAACTTCTCTCAAAAGCAGGCAAGGAAATTCTCCTTAAGTCTATGGCTCAAGCGGTTCTGACTTATGCAATGAGTGTTTTTCTTTTACCAAAGGAGTTATGTGATGACATAGAAAAGATTATGAACTCTTTTTGGTGGGGCAATTCTTAGAGCAACCGTAATAACATTTATTAGAAGAAATGGTCTTCTTTATGCTTTCGAAAAGAAGATGGTGGTTTAGGATTTTGAAATATTCATGACTTTAATGTCTCTCTTCAAAGTAGGGGAGGTTCTGACTTGCCCAAATTCTCTCTCGGCAAGAATTTTTAAAGCGAGGTATTTTCCTCGTTCGTTTTTTTCAGAAGCTTAAGTGGGCAGCAATCCAGTTTTGTTTGGAGAAGTATCATGGTTGGTATGGATTTGGTAAAAAATGGTTTGCACTTAGGGTGGGAAATGGAGAATCGACCAATGTTTGGAAGGATCCTTGGGTACAAGATGATGATTGTCCCTTTATTAATACCCTATGTCACCCGGGTATGAAGGATATTAAGGTTGCATCGTTGCTTAATCCTGGATCCATGAGTTGGGATGCAGATCTAATTAAAGACATTTTTTGTAAAAGGGATGTGGAGGGTATCCTTAGCATTCCATTATGTTATAAGAGTCCTGATGATGTTTGGTATTCGAATTGGGATAAAAAAGGTCAGTATACTATTTACTTAGGGTACATATGCCTTTACAATAGTTTCTTAAAAGGTATCTTTTCTAATAATTCCAAGTTTTGGAAATTTCTTTGGGCATTACAAGTTCCTCCTAAGGTTAAAACATTTTTGTGGCGTGCTGTCTCTAATACTTTGCCAACTTGTGATAATTTAGCTTTACGAAAAGTCAATACTCCAGAAATTTGTTTGCTATGTCATACTGCTAACGAGTCCGTTTTGCATATTTTGGCAGATTGCCCATTTGCTAAAGAGTGTTAGTATCGTTCTGTGATTGGGTTTTATTATGGAACTCATAATAGCTTTGATGATTAGTTAGCAGCTCTGTTTGAGAACGCTTTGATTCCTGAAGCATGTGTTGTTGCTATGATCCTCTAGAAATATGGCACATTCGAAACGCTGTGGTATGGAAACATCTGTTTTCATCAGTTGATAAAGTTATTGATCTAGCTCTGGAGTATTTAAGTCAATGGACAGTTGCTCAACAGTTGAAGATCCTGAATGGGAATAATAAACAGAATCAACAACGTGTTAATTAAGAGAGACCAACATCAGATTGGATAAAATGTAATAGTGATGTTGCTCTTTTTCCTCAAGTTAGGTGCATGGGTTCTGGTATTGTCCTGCGTGACCATGATGCGCATTTCTTAGCCACGCGGTTTGCGGTGATTTTAAATTTTTTAGTCTCTGTTCTGATGGCTGAGGCTGTTAGTCTCAAAGAAGCTCTCTCATAGATGAAAGAAAGATGACTAATTTGTGTTGAAATGGATATAGATGCGTTGGGTCTGATTCAGTTGCTTTATGTAGCAAGCAAAGACTCTTCTCCATTAGGATGATTGCAGGAGTTTAATATATGAGATTGATCAGTGTTTTGTCTCTTTTGCGCGAAGATCAGCGAATGGTGTTGCCCACTTGCTTGCAGAGGCATCATATTCCTTGTCTGGTCCTTATGTTTAGGAGAATTTCCCTCCCTATATTTTTGTAACAGCTTGGTTTTTAATGTTAAATAAAATTGATTCTTTCAGCCAAAAAAAAAAAAAAAAAAAACAAAAGAAAAATCTAGGCATACATAGCCTCCTATACTTATAAATACCTCAATTTATAATATTTGTATCTTTTAAACACCATCATGTTTTTTTATAGTCCTTAAAATTTTGTAAATTCTCATTTTAATCCTCTCACTTTTTTATTGTTTTCAGTCATAATTTTTATTAATATTATTAATTTATTTACACTTTCTAATTATTTTAAATTGAAATGATAAGTATATTTTTATTTTTATTTTATTTTCACATAGTTGAATTAAAATTAAAAATATTTTATTTACATTTATAGACTTGAATAATGTATATTGAAAAATAATATAAAATTTATATTTTTATAAATAATATTTTTTGAGCATGGAGATGGAGGGAGGGAGAGGAGATTTGAACCCCCACCTCTTACAAGTGTCATGTCCTGTGACAGGATGGAAAATCATCTCATTTTAAATTGGTTGACTATAAATAATATTTATTAATTATTTAGTTGACTATTAAAATTTTATGATTAAAATTATAAAATTTGTAATATTTTATAAATATAATGTTGACCTTATCAATAATGAATCTTAATTTTTGGTCTTAATAGACTTAATTTTGAACATTTAATTTGTTTGTTTAAGTGTGTATAAGTTAGGACTTTATTGGAAGTTAAAAAGAAATATGAATATTTTGAATTGATTCGACCTCTATGATTTAAGAAGGCTTTTGACATCCTTAGAGCTTTATAATGAGAAAGTTATTTTTTTACACATTTGAAGTAGACATCTTGAGCTTTCTGAATTGGGTTTGCTTGTCAAAATCTGAGCTCATTTGAGCATGCAAATATTGAGTCAAAATCAACATATGTAGCTGACATTTTAGATTGCACACCTCTTAGTATTTTAAACATATCTTGAGCTACAGAAATCCAATTGAGATTATTCAAAATGATATGGAAAGCTAAGTCAAATTTATTATGAAGAAAGTATAGGCAAATTTGAACATCTTTAATAGAAAATCACGGTTTCAACTTGTGCACAGCTATCTGATAGTAGTCTATATTTTAGATTGCACAGCTCTTAGTATTTTGGACATATATTGAGCTAAAGAAGTTAAATTGAGGTGATTCAAAATGATATGGAAAGCTAAGCTATAACTTTTATGAAAAAAGTATAGGCAAATTCAAACGTCTTCAATAGAAAATCACAGTTTCAACTTGTGCACAGCTGTCTGACAGTATTCTGCATTTTAAATTGCACAACTCTTAGTATTTTGAACATATTATGAGCTACAGAAGTCCAATTTAGGTGATTCAAAATGATATGGAAAGCTAAGTTAGATATCTATAATATTTATAAAGAAAGTATGGGCAAATTCGAACGTCTCCAGTAGCAAATCATGGTTTCAATATGTGCATAGCAGTTTGATAGTATTACTTTCAATAATTCGAAATTATAAATGTTGGATTCAAAATATAGATGTTGGACACATTATTTGCACCTCTAATAACTATATTTTTGAGTTTTTATTTATATAAACACCTCTAGAGCTAGATGGAAGTCAAGACATATTTGTTTATTATCATTCTTTATCTTAACATTCATTAAACCTCTTAAATTCTCAAATATTTGTTCTTTGTTTATAACTCTAATGAGAGTTGGTTGTGTGTTAGAAATCAAATTTCTCTTCATCTTAAATCTTGGGATAGATTAGTAGAGAAGTGAGATTTATTTCTAAAGAAATTGGTTTAAGTGTTGTCCATTGAAACACTTGAGATTTGGTTTTTTGAGTGAGCCTTAAAAACTCATCTTGTAAGGTTGTAAGAGTTAGCCATAAAACTCTTATGTAATCTTAATCTTGTGAATAAGATTGTGGGTGATTGAAAATCCTAACTTGGGGATAAGTTAGGTGGAGACATAGGATTGTTGTTGAATTTGAACTCATTAAATCATTTTGTTCTTCATTTTTCCTTCTCAACATTCTTTCAATTCTTGCAAAGAATTATTTTTAATTTCAATTTTTATTTAATAGCCCTATTCACCCCCCCTAGGGCTTTTCATATAAAGTTATCTTCAAACATAAGTTGAGGTATTTAAAAGATACAAATACTATAAGTTGAGATATTTATAAGGTGAGACTTTAAGTACAAGGAGGAGGAGTTCGGATTTTCACTACAAGTGTAGGGACTTATGTATATATTATGTCTTTAAGCTATCTTTGTATAATAGCACATGTTTTAATTCTACGTTTCATTTTATGTATTGGCATATGGGAAAAGGTATAAAAACCCCTTTATAATTTTGCCCTAATCTCAATTAACCCTATAATGTTTTTTTAGGTTCAAATGCACCCCTATTGTTACTAAATTGACATATATCTGCCCCTCCAACTGACACTGTTACTAGCTCTGTTAACTGTATCTATTGGCAGTGGTGTGTATGTGTCAATTTAGTAATGATGGAGGTGCATTGGACCTAAAAAAAATGTTATAGGTCAATTGGGATTAAGGCAAAACTATGAGGGGGTAATTGTACCCCCTATTTTTTGATAAATTCAATATTTTTCTATATTTAGTAAAATATTGGTTCAATTATATCTGATTATTAAAAATATTGTATGTATGTTGAGTATTTGATGTTTAATTAAGAATAACATATTAAAAAGTTTTAAATATTATAGTTAAATATACATGTGTATCACATTTAATGTGAAATATTTAAGTGTATGTTTTTTTAATAATTCTCAAGAATAAAAATGTCACACTTTAACTTTTTATTTCTAACTTCTTATATTTGAGTGAAAAATTCTTTATTTTAAATTTAAAATACTATTATTTTTATAAAAAAAAAATTTCATTTGTTAAAAAATTATTTATAAATTTAGTAAAAATAAATATCAGAACTCGTACAATCATTATTCATATTAAATTTGTCAAAATATCATTAGTACAATATGTCAAATTTGAGAGGGAAATAGTAAATCATTATTTTTAATGTCTATGAAATTTTAACTAATTCAATTAAATTTAAATAGAACCACTAAAACAATAGGGGTTTTTTACTAAACCAATTTGACTTGGATAAAACTATAAGAATGATAAAAATTTATCAACAATTAATTTAATGTGATTTTATACTCTGTGATTTAAACCCAATATATTATTTAACAATGTTAATTTATTCTAATAATTGTTAGTATGCATCCATAACTATTTTTAAAAAAAGTATGATTTTTTCAAAATTTTTGATAAATTTAATATGAATAATAATTGTACGAGTTTTGATATTTATTTTTACTAAATTTATAAATAATTTTTAACTATTGAGAATATTTTTGTTTGTAAAAATAATATTATTTAAAATTTTTAATATGTTATTCTGAATTAAAAATCAAATATTCAACATAGATACAATATTTTTAATAATCAGATATAATTTAACCAAGTATTTTATTAAATATAAAAATAATATTGAATTTATATAAAAAAAAGGAAAAAGATACAATAACCTCCTTATGGTTTTATCCTAATATCAATTAACCCATAACGTTTTTTTAAATTCAAATACACGTCAATTATTACTAAATTGACACATATTCGCCCCTCCAACAGACACCGTTAATAGCTTTGTTAACGGTATCTGTTGTAAGGGTGGACATGTCTTAATTTAGTAACAATAGAGGTGTAATTGAACCTTAAAAAACATTATGGGGTTAACTGAAATTAGTACAAAACCATAAGATGTTTTTTTTTGTACCTTTTCCGTTGGCATGTTGCGGGTTATAAGGGTTCTAGCAATCAATTTCTAATTTGCTTCTCTAATCTTGTCAGCTAAATTATTTCCTAATTTGCTTTTGGGATTTTCATATAATGGAGTTTTACAATAATTTTTGATATATCTGTAGTTAAAAATTAAATGATGGCGATATTACAATGCTACAATTAAAAAAATATCAATATATAATAAAATCGTAAAAACGTTATACATTTTTATTTTGCAGTTAGGCTATTGAAATAATACATATAATATGAATTATAAATTCAATAGTAAAGTGTAATATATTTAAAGGTTATTAATTTTCCATGCTAAAGGATATTTTCTTGCAATTCATTTGAAGAAAATACAAATTGGATGCCATCAAGATTCAAGAAAATAAATCGTGGCTCTAAAAAACAATCCCGAATTCAGGATAGGAAAAATGATGTTTTATTTGGCTCCGAAAATTTTCAGAAAAATTAAAATTGCTCCCTTTTTTGTTTGATCTTTTTCACTAGTTTAGCTCCTAAACTTTGGCATAAATATCAAATTAATCCTAATAATTACACTTATACCTTTATTTTTGATAGATAAAAAAAGCTCACTACACATAGTTATACAAAATATCCTCACACTTTGCGATGGATTATATATTCCGTCGCTACTCCTGCTAGTGATCATAATTTTACCTAGCAACTATATATGTTGTTAGTCCGTCACCAATTTTTTTAACGACAAATTTAACCTTCAATAATCCTTCTTTTTCTTAGTGTTTAAATATATGTACAAAATCTATTAAAAGGAAAAAAATTAAAATTTTATAAAAATAATAATTAATATTCTCCAATTTTTTCTAAATGATAAATAAATTAAAACATTATATTTTTAAAATAATAAATTACGTAGAAGGGCGAAAATATTGGATCTAACCCATGATTCAATTAATATTGGATCTAACCCATGATTCAATTTCACACACAATGTACTTAACTCTATGGTTTTAATAATTTAGACCATTTACATCATTGAATTGTTTGAGTCTTTGTTAAATTTGCAACTATTGATTATGTCCATATCATGTTAAAATTATCATATCTAACATAGCATATGAAACAAAAGAAGATATTATTTATATATTTAGGAATCTAATCCATATTTGCACATGTAATGCGTCACATTCGATGCTATTTTAATATTTTATACATTTTCTTGAGTCTTTGTTGAATTTACAATTATCAATTATGTTAATGTCACATTGAACTTATGTAACATTGCATGTGAAATTATTAAAGTAAGAAGTTATTTATATTATTTATAAAATAAAAAATTTTGTCCAATCTTCCGCAATTATTAATCATCCAATCAATCTTACAAGCGTAACAGTCGGAACATTTGTTTTTTTTTTTTTTTCAATGACTTTATGTTGGTTGACATGTTGACCTATGATCGCAAACAATAAAATTTATTTTTCCTTAAATTTTTTGTTAATTTTTTTTCATATATAAAATAAACTACTACTTGTCTTATATAATGTTTTATTTATTATCAAGAAGTGTTTGACCTATATTTCGCTTGATCACTTGACATGTGCTTCTAATATTTTTTCACCGTTCTCATCCAATTCCAAGTTCACGCATTTTAATAATTTATGCCCTTTAATTTATAAACTATCAATTGTGTCATTGTAAATATTAAATTGTCTTACCTAACTTAACATTAAATAAAGTCCGAAAAGAAAATTCAATTCATAATACAAATTGATATATATGGTTCTTTTGGCCAATTTGACCTTTATTTTAAACTTTAGGATGTAAACTGATAAAAAAGATTAAAAAAAAAGGGACAATTTAAACTTTACCAAAAAGTTTAAGAGTCAAATTGATCCTTGTTCTTGAAGGATATCCATATCCATTTAAAACAAGTGCCTTAGAGTTGTTACTCAAAATATATTTACAAAATCAAAAGAATTAATTTTTTTTTTTTAAAAAAACTAATAAAAATAAGTAATTCCCAACACATCAAAAGGAGAGAGAAGAGAGATGAGAGTTCGAACCTGCTCTCCTCAATAAGGTGAGTTAATTTATTTGTATAATTTATCATGAAAAAGTTGATTTACTTGTAACATTGTATTATGTTTTTGTATAAGATATTCTATGGCGAGAGGTTTTATGTTTGAATTTTTTTTTTGGGTGGATTTATGTTTGAATCTTTAATTGGTGGAATTCTCTTAGATTACATTTAATATGATATGGAAACATTATGTATTTAATTTTTTTTTAATATTTTATCATTATTTACTTTATTTGAGTCATTGTCAAATTTGCATTTGCAAAAATAACTGAGAATCGAATATCGAATCGAATTGAATTGAATTGATCCTATTTAGTTTGGTTTTATTTTTTGATATTTTTTTTAAAATTTTAGTTTGAACTGAATCGAACCAAAATATATTCAGTTTAACTCTTAAAAAATAAGAATAAACCTAATCGAACTATTATATTATATTATTTTATATATCTATAGATCTAATACTCTTAACCTAATTTTTTTAAATTTAATGGATGCTTCTCTCTTCTCCTATATTTTTTTTTTACCTTCTCTTCACCTAATTTCTATATATTTCACTCGTTTTCCTCAAATTCCTACCTTATTCAGTCCTTAAATCCCTAACTCCAATATTAAACAATTCTTTGAATATATGTAAATTAATCTTTTTGCTTTGTTTTAGAAATTTTTACTTTTTTTTAATATGATTTACTTGATGGGCAATTAAATTGATTTTTTTAATATATTGTTGATTAATTGCACTTTGTGTTCTTTGAATTTGATGGGCAATTAAATTTTAAAGATTAGAAAAGCTAAAAATTGGATCATATTGATATTTTTTTCCCTGCTACTTATATTTTTCAAAATTTTTTTAATGTTTATGTATTTATACTTTGCCATTATTAAAATTTTTTATAGATATTTTATGTTTTACTTATTTTTTGTTAATTGTTATGAACTTTTTTTATCATTTGAATTTTTTTTATCTTAAATAATTTGTACTCTTAACAAATTTTTTTGAACTTAATTTAGGTCTAATTTCATTGTATTAAAATTAAGCCCATATTAAAGTTCATCTACAACTCAAACTGAAATTTTGAATCAAACTAGTTGGGTTCAATTTAATTTAATTTTTTTTTTTAAATAATAATACCAACTCATCCCTAGGTGGTATGCCCATTGTTATTTTTAATATTGAAGATAATCATCTGATCATATTTTACAAGCGTAACAGTCAGGTGCAATTTTTTTTTTCCTTACTGATAACTAATTTTCGGAACTCCTGGGCTGAATGTCTTACAAAGCACGGAATAGAGGGCAAGGCGAGAGGTGGGGGGAATCCCCACAAACACTCTGATATCTAAGTTAGAGAATAGAAACAGGGAGGAGGAGAGATAGCTTGAATATGTGTGAATGAGATGTCCCCTTATGAGGGGTATATAATTCTATATATAACGATACTCAAACATGGGAGGAATGAGATTTCTTATAGATCAGTGAATCATAGTCTTTGTAGGAGAGTGCTCCTTCTTCGGTTAGGATTCCTCTTTGGGGTAGTTCCTTGGACGGATCTGTCTTCTCCCTTGTCCATGTGTCCTATTTAGGGGGGTAGAGGATCCCTAATTAGGTGGGAACATTCTAGATGGTATCACTTACTTTATGTTGTTTGAGATGTTGATCAATGATCACAGATAAAAAAATTTCTGTTTTGTTAATTTTCTCATATATAACAATAAATAAGGTATAATTAAGCCAAATTGAGTTAATACATTGTAAATCTTAAGCTAGACTTAATTTTTAAACTCAAAGTTTGAACTTCACTCAAATTTGATTGAGTTTTTTTTTTTTCTTTGAAGTTTGAGATTGATTGGAATAAATAATTTATATACTCAAACTTGACTCGATTCAAATTGATTAATTAAATAAATTTTATAAATATTTCAAAAAATATATTTTATAATATTTAAACTCCACTCGAGCTTGAACTCGAGTCTAAATTCGACCTGGTTATAGAAGATATATTTATAATTATATAAAAATAAAAAGATGAAATGGTACATATATACAAATTTAATTAGGTTCGATTAAGTTTGCGAGTCTAACAAATCATATATTTAAAAGATCAAACTTGACTTGATAGCCTATTCCAGAAACTCAATCTCGAGCTCAACTCGAATTAATTTCAAAATTCCTCCAAAACAATCCCGAATAACTCACAAATTGACTTGACTTAGTTATACCCCTGTCTAACATACACTACTATTTGTCTTGTGTTTGCTTATTACTAATAGGTCTTAGTCCAGTATAATGCTTTATTTATTACTAATATTTGTTATATATAATACTTTATTTATCAATAATACTTTAATGTTATAAGATTATAAATTACCACTGATTACCTTTGATGAGTGAATATTTTTCCACTCATCAACTGACGTATGCTTTCTAATATTTTTTCACCGTTCACATCCAAGTCCAAGTCCACGCAATTTAATAATTTATGACCCTTTAATTTATAAATTATCAATTGTGTCATTACAAATATTAAATTGTCTTACCCAACATAAAGTTCATATCAAATAAAATATGAAAATATTAGAACAATTATATGTACATGTACATGGTTGGCATGATTGGTGGAATTTATATTTTTCTAATTTTATTATAATCATATTAAATTAATTATTTTATCTATATTCAATAAAATAAAAATTATGTCGATGTTAATTTTAAATTATCCCAGCTACCATGGCGAATTATGTCAATAAAGTGTAAATAAACAATTTTTTAAAATGTGAAATTTATCATAAAATACAAAATGTTCAATTTAATTTAAATCCAATTCTATATGCCATTCATTTGAATTTAAGTGGTTTTAATATTTTATAATTATTTATTTTATCTGAGTGTTCATCGAATTTGAAATTATTATTTGTATAATAATCATGTTAAACTATGTTTAACTGGCTTCTCTAATCTTGTCAGCTAAATAAAGTACATATGTGTTAATCGAATTTGAAATTATTATCTGAGTGTTCTTACAATCAATTCCTAATTTGTTTCTCTGATCTTGTCAGCCAAGTAATTGTAGTTGTTCAACTATTTGTCTAAAACTTTACATGTTATTGCTTCAATGGAGAGCTAAGACTTAAATTTATTTTGGAAGATTTTTGAGTCTTTGTTGGAGGTCTCACTTTGCACATTAACTAATTATATATATAACATATATATATATTGCATGGCATCTATTTATATGCATATATCACATATACGTATTGCATGTTACAACATATATATCATATATACACATGGAACATGCATAAATGGATGCACAAATAAAGAGTGATTATGGGCCTTTCTAAACCTATTCCAACTCCTAGAATGAGTTAAAAAATGAGCTAAGCTTAATAAAATTCTTCAAGGCATGAAACTCCTTGTCACCATCTTCACGAGTCTCCAACTTGAATTTTTTAAACTCTATGTCACAACTCTGATAATTTACATTCAATCCTTGGCATACCAAGGCAATGTTACATCCTAATTCTATGTAATTAACATTTAATTATACATAAAATTAATTATAATTATAAACCATAGGATGTAACCTAAGTCCATGATCATTCTTTGTATGTATAACAAGCAAAAATCAATTAAAATGCAACTTTTGCATGTTATGTTCAATTTGCTAGGTATACAAGCATAAAACATGATGATCATAAGTTGAAGTGCTCCTCATGAGCTCCTCACGATCATGAGGAGTTCTTATGAGGGGCTCAACCATGTCCAAAATGAGCCAAGTTTGTCCTATTGCCAATTTTGAGCAACTCACGACCCTGAGGTAGCTCCTCACAACTGTGAGCAACACATTTTTGGCCATTTTTACATCTCTTTAGCAACAACACTTGCAACTAACAACAATCATTATTATAACACTTGTAATTATCAATAAATTTAGCATGTGTAAAGTGCAAAAGGGAGCTGTGATACCAATTGTGGGAATCAATCGTGCAACTCAGACATTAAATAGATATGTTATGAACACAAGCCTAAGTAGAGTAAAATTTTAAAACTTTTACGAGCACAACCCTTTAAAATATAAAGAATTCCATTCCTAAGGATCCATTTTGCATTTTACATATAGCTAAATGGCAAAGGAATACATATAATCATCAACCTAGGAAAGTTTAAGTTTAAGAAAACTTATAAACTTTTGGTTTGATGAAGACCACAAAGAGAAGATTTGCAAGCTTTAGGTGCTTGAGGTTCAACACTTGAATCAAAAGCTTTAGCCTTACAAATGAAAGTCCTATAGTTTGAAACACTACAACTTCACCAAATCACCTTCTTTTCTTTGATTAGATGCAAGTGCCCTATCAATTGACCTTTTACAAAGTTGCACTAATTTAATCTCTTGTAAGAACACTTAGGGTATTGGTTGTGTAGATTGTTTATATTCTTGTGTATATCTTTTCTATTCTCTATACTTCTCTACATTACCATAGAACATTTCTAAGGTTACATGTATAGAGAAAGCAAGTTGGCATGATATGTAGACAACTTGTATAAGTCACTAGTGTATAAAAAAGAAGTATATAGAAAATACATCTCATGTATTTTCTCCACATCTATCTCCTTACACTTGCCAAAGCAACCTAATCCTTTTATTTGATAAAGTCAAATATGACTATATCACTATATGGACTTGGGCTTGGTGATTGGGCCAACACTTGGCCCAGGTTCATTTCATTAAATAAGTGGGCTTAGATTATGTTCATGAGCTTTGTTAATATTTTAAATTAATCTTTGGTCCAAAACTCTTTTGGGCCTAGACTTAAAATACTTAGGCCATTAATCTAAGTCAAATAGAAACAACATATATAAATTATTAATTTAATATTTTAATTAATATCCTATATTAATTAAGTATAAATTAATAATTAAACCCTTACTTGAATTAGATTTCATGATATGCTAGAATCATTGTTTAAAACATAAATCTAATTCCATTTATCTTAATTAATTAATTAAATACTTTAATGAATAATTAGATTAATATTGATGGTGATTTAGTAAAACTCTTTTAGGTGTGACTTATGAGGTTCATGTCTAATTGGTAATAAGAAAATAATATCAATACTTGATATTATTTGAAACTCCTTTCAAATATAAATGTGAAAATCCCAATTCTATACATTTAGTTCTCATAAGTTGTGAGTGACCCCTAGCATCGATATCATAACTACCCAATTAGAAATGAATGCATATATTGATTCACATAAACCCTTTTGGTCATAATTGTCATGCATTAAAATCCCTTCATTAGAAGATCCTTATTGACACCTAAATTTTGACGGTCCCCTAAAAATCTGATGATGAAGGATTTTTGTTTGTTATACAGCAAGAGAATTTCCTTAGAAGTTCTCTCGAGTGTGCTTAAATTGAGAAGAAACCTAAAAGATACCAAAGTGATATCAAAAAGCAACCAAACTCTTAAAAAGCCAAGTTTGGGCCCAAAAGGGATCAAAAAGTTAGGAAAAGCCCATGAGGATTGGCTAACCCATGAGCTTAGGTTGATGACTCATTAGTATGGGTCAATTAACCTAGTTCATGGGTCAAAATGACTCATTTACCCCTTTGTGGGTCTTGGACCGAAGCTTGTGGGTCCCTAGGCCTGCATTATAAAAAATACATTTTTCCTTCTTTGGAAAGGGGATTGGCATAAACTTGAAGGCAGACATCTAGTGAGAGAAAAAACCACTGTTTTGGAGGCCTTTCTCACTCTCTCACCCTCTCTCCTTTCTCACTCAACCAAAAATACTTATTTTTGTCTTTGGATTTAGACCATTAAATCTAAATTTAGTCACATCTTGGTCAAAACATGCATCTAGGGTAATCACCCGGTCCCTTTGCGAATCTCTATATTTTTATCATTATTAAAATCATCATTTTTGCATTTTTCTTTATCTTTTACTATTTTCTAGCAATTTTCACCATTCTAGCATTATTGTTATTATTATTATTATTATTATTATTCTTATTGTAAAGTGATAAAGTTGTGATTTTTTTATGGTGATTTGAATTTTGTGAATAAGATATGTTGAAGGAGAATGAAGTTTGGATTGGATCTGGGAGTGTTTGCATTCATCTTGCATTTTTCCATCATTTTTGCATCTTTTTTCTCCATTTATGTAAAAATCGATATTTTAATGTAAAGTTAGCATTATTATTATTATTTTTGCACTATTTTAATTTATTTTCTTACTGCTGTATTCTATTTATTTTTATTATTATTTCTGCATTTTCCCTTATTTTTATTGCATTTTTATCATTTTTTTTATTATATTTGTGTTATTTATAGTAAATGTGGCCTTATTATCGTAAAGTCTCCATTTTTATGGTAAAAATGTCTCCTTTACCACTTTAATGTTTTTCTATCTGTATTTTTATTTTATTTATATAATTATTTGTGCACTTTTTTTTTTTAATTTTGTTCTCTTTTTGCAATTTTTATTGCATTTATGCCATTTATGGCAAAGTTGGCATTGTTATTATAAAGTTTATGTTTTTACGGTGAAAATGTCTCTTTACCATTGTATTTATTTATTTCTTCCATCTTTATTTACTTATATCATTGCTGTAATTTTTATTATTTTCCTTGCATTTTCTCATTTTTATTGCATTTTTTCCATTTGTGGCAATGTTGGCCTTTTTGCCATAAAGTTTTTGTTTTTATAGTAAAAATGCTAACCTTATCACATTTCCTTATTTATTTCTGCCATTTTTATTTATTAATTTTATCTCTGCAATTTTTATTATTTTCCTCCTATTTTTCTTATTTTTATGCCATTTTTTGTACATTCATCATTTTTATCATTTTATCATAAATTTTATATTTTTATGGTAAAAATGTCAATTTTATCACTTTTATTTATTCATTTCTATCATTTTAATTTATCTATATCATTTCTGGAATTGTTATTATTCTTCTCATATTTTTTCCATTTTTATAGCATGTTTGCCTTTTATGGCAAAATTGGTATTTTTATCATAAATTTTATGTTTTTATGGTAAAAGTGTCAACTTTATCATTTCCATTTATTTATGTTATTACTGCAATTTTTTTTTATCATTTTTTTTATATTTTTGTTTCTTATTTTTATCATATTTATGTCTTTTGCATTGAATTTGTGTTTTTATCGTAAAATTCATATTTTTATGGTAAAAATATAATCTTTACATTTTAATATTTTTATTACTGCCATTTTAATTTATTTACATATTTATTGCTGTATTTTTATTATTTTTATTGTATTTTACAATTTTCATTGCCTTTATACCTTTTAGGGGTAAAGTTGTCATTTTATCATAAAGTAGATATTTTTATGGTGGAAATGACATATCTACCACTTTGTTTACTTTTAATTTTGTATTTCATTATTTTTATCATATTAATTATATTTTTATTGTTTTCCTTAATAAATTTATTACTTTTTATAATAGAGTTCTCATCTTTATGGTGAAAATAGTTTTTTTATGACCTTTTTTCAAAATTATTTCACTTGCATTATTATTATTTTTATTGAATATTTATTATCCTTGTCATGTTATTATTTTCTTTGATAAATTTATTATTCTCATCATAAAGGTAAAATTTTTATGGCAGGAATAATATCTTTTATCGCTTTTATTATTTTATTTGCACTTTTCCACTTTAATTTCCTGATATTTGCCTCATCATAAAAAACCCCTTTTTACATAATAAAAATAATGACTTCACATTAAAGTATCCAAATTCCAAAACCTTACATCATGCATATATTAGCATCCTTGTTTGCTTATGTGTTTAATTATTCCTTCAATTATTATTTTCAACTATGAATGAATGAAATATATTAAATTGTTCTATAAGTGATGTGTGTTTGCATATATATGAAACTAGCCTTTGTTTTGCAGGATTTTTAGAATAGATTTTTTTTCTTTTTTTTTTTCTCGTTCTTCTTTTTCTTTTATATTTTTATGTAATTAATAGAATATGCTTTCTCCAATGCGATGTAATCCTTAATTCCGACTCCTTTTTTTTTTTTTTTTCTATTTGGATGTATTTATTATAATAGGCTATCTTCTTGGGTTGTAATTCTTAATCCCTTTCTCGCCTTTTATTTTGTTTATTTTGATTATCTCTTGCATGCTTGTGTGCTACGTGTATACTTGCTTACATGATCACTTGCTTAGTGGATGCTTCCTTATTTATTATGTGGTGAATGCTTGTCAATCAAACTATCCCACACTTTATTTCCAATTAAGCTGACTAATGATTAAATGTGGTAACAATGCATCATAAATGCCAAAACTAAGGTGAAGTAGTGAATAAATGAGCAACATATGTGATAAGAAATAGGATAAGTAACTTATACCCTTCGAACCTGGAATCTTTGGAATTTTACTTCTTCCTTATTGAAGTCGGGTGGTGACTCTAAATCTATGTGGCCAAATTAGGTAGACCCTCCAATGAATAATAACAAATGGAAATCAAGTAGATGGTCGCCATTTAGTCTGTGTGCCCCGATGCTATAAATACACCGATCCTGTCATGATCAATCTAATATATAATCACAAGGTTTTGGGCGACTTTACTAGGGACTACTAGTTCGAGGGGGTATGAATGAAAGACTACTTCTTATCATGTAGAACTTGTTTATTTACCTTCACAACAATATAATTGTATAATTATATGTCATCACACTCACCACATGCACCTTGGTCCCTAAACCCTCGATAATACTGAATGACATTACCATTATGATTCCACTCGAGTCACATGGTATAGAAATAGGTATTATCACCTTTAGCCTTTACTCGATTAAGAAAAGTTATAGGGCTTAAAGTGACAGGGCCTGACTTTTGAGTCCAAAATGGAGAATAGTTTTTCTCGAGTAGGTAAAAGAATGCTAGACTCACTGATCAGAGTCTATAACCCTAGTTATATAGGGGCATTATCACTATATGAGCCCTTACCCGTAAGCCCGACGCAACTCATATAAGTAAACCAATAGAAATTTCCCCTAGGATCCTACCAAGCTCATACATGCTAACCTTATCCTAATGCTATCCATTTGACTTAACATTTACAAATGCTATGATGTCCCTAGTATTTGTCACCATTTATTGTCATGATGTCAATTCTCATGGATTGCTCACGCTTAGGATCTGTGTGATCGTTGTCTACCTTATGTAAGCCCAATGCATAAGGAATGGCAAGAGTCATGTGCCTTAGCTTGGATAGTTTGTAAGAATCGATAAATAATGACATCTTTTAATGATAAAACCTATAGAAATCATCCATTTGCTTTTATTATATCATGTGGATGACTTAGGAATTTGACTAGATTATGGACTTTCCTGTTGAACGAATCAAACTGTAAGTTATTGAATGAAACTTTAATGTTCCTTGGTCAACATATCAAATGTTATTAAGGGGGACACGAACTTGGATCCCTTATGTTAATTGTAGTTCATTTGCTCACGGGCACGTATAAATTGTAGACACCATTTGTGACTCGACAACTGGGGCATATATTGACATTGTATGTTTACCTTGGCTACATTTGAGTATTACTCCATAGTTTACCTTTTGAGCCTAATTAGTAAGAATTAAAAAACCTAGTGTGAGAGCAGAACCATAGTCCCCTGGTGACTATGATTCAAAAATCCACCTAGGATAGAAAATTTTTACCTTGTAGAGTAATGAAAGAGTGATTGCTTATATTTGATTTGTTTATTTTGCAAGTTTTACACTAACCCTATTTGTTCATTTTATTTTCTTTTCTTTCCATACATACATCTAGGAGCAACATCTTATTATGAACTAACCTATGCTTTTCTTGCAGCCATCTCACATCATCATACTAGTAAAATTACAATCATCATGCCATGCATACATATTAACCCATTTATCTTGTAGAACAGATCATATCATGCACGCATGCATACCAATTTTACCATACTAACTATTATAATTATATGGAAAGATAGCTCCAAAAAAATCATAAAAGCCCAAAGCTACTAAGCGTATAAGCATTAGTCCTATTACTCATATGGTTGTTACTGTTTAGGAGATAATGGCTAAGAACATTGAAGAATAGTTGAGGGACACCCTTAGCAAAATGATGAGTGATGGGTCCTTGTCGAATTTTCTAAAAAAAGAAATAAAAGCCATAATGGAATAGATGATCCATGAGAAGGGTGATCAGGGAGAAGCTTTTGGGTCAATTAACGTAAGGGTTGACAAAGGAAAACGTACAATATCTATTTTAGGTATATTTGCTAAGGATGATGAGTACCATAAGGCAAAAGGGGAGCGCTAGCTCCACCTTCTACTACACTAATCAATCTAACTAAGTTTGAGCCATTTAGCAGAGGTCAAGATAATGGCTAACAGGATGGCCTAATTCAAATTATCATTTAATAAGAAGAATATTGTGAGAAGTCAAGATTACAATGATCTTTTACTATCTAAGGATGAACCTCTACCTGAAGATTTCAAGCTTTCGAACTTCAGTAAGTTTAATGGCATGGGAGACCCCTGAGTCCACTTGAGACAGTATGCTACTTTCATGGCTTCTATAAAGCTAACTAAGTTACAAGTTGTGAATTTTTTCTTCACTTCACTTGAAGAAGAGCTAAGGGCATGGTTCTTTGATCTAAAGGATGAGATAAAGAATTACTGGTTGCTCCTTACTCAAAATTTCATCAAGCAGTATGAATACAATACCCAATTGGATGTTACAAGGTATGATCTATAGACCACTAAGCAAAAGAGTGGTGAGAGTTTCTTAGACTATATTGATTGATGGAGGGGAAAAGCCACACTGATGAGAGACAGGCTACCAGAAGATGAACAGATAGATATAGTAATCAAGGGAGCCCTACCTCATTTTTGTAAACAGATGTTGTTCATCCATTACCCTACCTTCAAAGTGCTTCATTAAGCTGGTATCAAAATGGAAGATGAAGAGACTAACCACCCAAGAACCCTTACCAGAAGCCAAAACACCCATTCCACTGAAATAAACTTAACTGTCAACACCTTTAAAAATTGAAAGTACTTAAACTTTAGCCTACCCTTGTCTAAAGTCTTTTAAAGGCTCCAATAGAAAGGCCTACATAAACCTTTTGAAATAAGACCTCTACTAAACCCATTACCACCTCGCATTAACCCCAATATCTACTACCATTTTCATTAGATGCCTGGCCACACAACCAATGATTGCTACATCCTAAAAGACTGAATCTAGGACCTCATAGACCCTAGCAAAATTAAAGACCTTTAAAAGTAACCCAATGTAAAAAATAACCCTTTACCCAATTATCGAAACATGCCACCTCCAACATCTTATGCCATCTCTTCTGGGTTGCTTGAGACCTTTGTTGAGGGCTCTATATATGACATCTTAGAAAATGAAGAAGAGTTGAGAGGGAGAAAGAGAACTTCTTACGGTACTAGAATTAGATTTTATGGCACTTGTTTATAAGTTCGGTAATGATGAGATGGATCATTCCACGTACCAATATATATCCATGCTTCCTACCTATACACCCTAGCGATGCTGTAGAGGCGGCTCAGCTAATTGGCAATAAGAAGAGTTAAAGAAATCATCATTGATAGTAGACCTTCTAAATTTGAAGAAGAAGGAGAGTCAAAAGAAAAGAAGGAAGTTTAGGACTTATTGGGATAACCTTATAAAAAATTTTATTTCAAAGTAAAATATACTGCTTCACCTTCAGTCACTGACAAGAAGGAAGATATCATGCCCTCAAGATATGGAGAAGAGTTCAATGATGAGGATGAGATTGTCACTGTTTAGTTGTTAGGCACACCATATGTAATAGGGACCAACAAATGGTGTGACTCTAATGAGGAACTCTCAATTAACCATGTGACCCGAAGTGGAAGAGTGTACTAGCCTACTAAGAAGGACCTAGTGAAGGGGGAAGATACTACCAAATAAGCTACAAAGAAAAGTGAACTAGTTGGTCAAATAGAAGAGGATTTAGTCTTAAAATAACTTAAAGAAACTCAAGCTCAGGTTGGCATTTGGGACCTCTTAATGACATCATAAAAACACCAGGATGCTCTAGCACATGCCTTAGACAATGCAAAGATCTCTTCATACACCACCCTTAAAGACATGATAGCTTCACTACTTTTAAAGCCTAGTAGGGTTGTCTCTTTCTCTGACGATGACCTCTTAATGAAAGGAAAAGCTCACAATAGGCCATATAAGAGCTAAGAAGACATTATGCATCATGGTCAATGATGGGTAAGCCATTAATGTCTATCCACTCAGATTGCTTCGCAAGTTTAGGATAATAATTGAAGACCTCAAGGCATTTAATGTGATAATTAGAGCTTATAATGACTCCAAGAAGTAGGTAGTGGGAACTTTCAAGGAAATAGTCACTGTGGGGGAAATCAAATCAGTTGTGGAATTTACAATGTTGGATATTTCATCCACATTTGCTCTGTTATTGGGAAGACCTTAGGTCCATCTACTTAGAGGAGTACCATCCACTATGTGCCAAAATATCAAATTCCTATTTAAAGGAAAAATGGTTACTGTTGAAGTTGAAACCAATGTCTTAGTTGCTTGTATGAACATAGCCCCACCAGCCTTCTAAGTATCAATGATCAATCAAGACTGGGTCAACATAAAGGTAGTTGCTATGATGAAGAAAACGAGCTACAAATTAGGAACTGGGCTTGAAAAAAGAAAAATGGACTTTCAGAATTACTAAATTTCAAGGGATAGACTAACAAGCAAGGGCTCAGGTATGATCTGATAACAGACAAGGGAAAGAAAACTACGTTTATCACACAAGGCCTCTCTAGGTATTAAGGTTAGCCTGAGGAATGAGAATGCAATAATATTAAGAAGCTGAGCTTTGAGATCTTTTTTGATATGATTGATAATATAGGGAAGGTAAAAAGCTAGATTGAAGGATATGAGATCATTTTTGTTGCTGAGATTGAGCAGGCTTTGCAAAACATAAGGATGGAAATTAAAGCTCTAAGCTACTTTGATGTTGTAGCCTTTATTAAGTTCAGTGTATATGACATTCTATTTAAAGATGTGTCTATTACTAATGATGTTTGTATTGCTAATTTATTTAAGTCTTTTAATGTATTAAACTCTAAGTATGATGCAATGAAATCTAATTTTTTTTCTTATGTAATGTTTCTTTTGATAATGATGAGCATACCATTGAACCTTACATGAGGACATTTATTTCATTGACACTAAACCATTTAACATAGGCATGGATGAAAATCCTCACATATTGTATATTTTAAAAGATGTTACCCCTGAGGAAAAGAGAGAATTAGAAAAAATATTAACAAAATATTTGAAAGTATTCGCTTGGACATATGATGACATGCTTGGCATTGGCAGAGATATTACTCAGCATTACATCTTGACAAGAGAGGGACATAAGATAATGAAGTATTAGTTACAAAGACTAAGAACATAATGGGAATAATTGGTAAAAGAGGATATAGAGAAGCATATCAAAGCCAAGTTCTTGGAAGTGGTAGACTATTTAGAGTGGTTGGCTACTAGTGACCAAAACAAGGATTTGTGTAGACTACAAGGATCTAAACGAGGCATGCTTGAAGGATGACTTCTTATTGCCTCATATAGTTATTCTAATTGATAATGCTACCGCATGCACCATGTACTCTTTTATGGATGGGTTTTCAGGGTATAATTAGATCCTTATGGCAATTATCGATAAAGCTAAGATAACCTTTATTATAGAATAGGGGATCTATTGTTATAGAGTGATGCCTTTTAGTTTAAAGAACACGAGTGTGAAATATCAGAGGATAGGAATGACGATGTTTCAAGACATGATACACAAAGAAGTAGAAGTCTATGTTGATGACATGATGGTGAAATCAAAGACTTAGGAAGAACATCTAGCCACATTAGAGAAATTTATATAACAAGTAGATAAGTATAATATGAGGTTGAATCTTAAGAAATGTGTGTTTAGGGTAACTTCAGGAAAGATGCTAGGAGTCACCCAATAAAGAATTAAAGTCAATCCAGATAAGGTAAAAGCAATAAGGGAAATGCCAACACCAAAGATCGAAAAGGAGATTCTAGGATTTTTAGGTCAGTTACAGTTTATCAGCTGATTCATAGCCAGATTGATAGATAATGGGAGCCCATATTCAAGCTACTTAGAAAAGATTAGTCCGTGGTTTAGAACGAATAATGCTAGATTTCTTTTGACAAAATCAAGGACTATCTTATGAATCCACTAATTCTAAGAGGTCTAAAAATGGGGAAGCCCTTAATCCTATACTTAATAATTAAATAAAGTACAATAGGAGCCATGCTAGCTCAGGAAGGAGAAGCATGAGCCAAACACACTACCTAAGCAAAAAGATGTTGCCTTATGAAAAGAAGTACATTCAGGCTAAGCAGATCTATTTAGCAATGGTTTGGGCCATAAGGAAATTGAGGCACCACTTTCAATATTACAATATTTGAGCAGTTTCAAAGTTAGATCTGATAAGACACATGTTTGAAGCACCTTCACTAGTTGAGAAACTAGCCAAGTAGCTGATGTTACTAACAAAATTCAATGTTGAGTATCTGACTAAAAAGATAGTTAAAGGAAGAGTAGCAATTGATTTTCTAGTACTAAACCCTACTTAAAATGATCAAGAGATAGAATTTGAGTTCCCAGATGACCTACTATAGCAATTGAGATCGAAGGGTGGCAGATGTATTTTGATGGAGTAGGAATAAGGGTAATCTTGTTGACCCTGTGAAATGAGGTAATCCCTATAACAAAGAAGCTAACATTTCAAGTTATGACTAATGAAGCAGAATATAAAGCATGTGTAATGGGAATGGAGCCATTGATTACTTTGAAAGTTACAAAAGTGGAAATACTGGGTAACTCGATGTTGGTAATCAACCAAGCTACTGATGAATAGGATAAAAAAGAGCAGCATCTCAAACCGTTCTTAGGAGAATTTATAACAAGTAGGACAATCATTTTGGAAGTGTAAATTCATCCACCTACCAAGAAATCATAATCAGATGGTGGATTGCTTAGCATCACTACCATCAGTTTAAGATGGGCCAACAACCATGCCAATGAAGCCTTTGGTACTACTAAAGTCAAGGTAGCCATGCTATAAGAATGTGAGAGTATATTAGAAGCCTTAGTTCTATGACATTCAGCGGTACTTGAACAATCACTAATATCCAGAAAGTGCGAGCAAAAAGGATAAAGCAGTTATCAGAAAGCTAGCAGCAAAGTTCATCCTTTATTAAGGAGTTTTATATAGGAGAACCTCAGATGGGATACAGTTATATTGTTTAAAGGTGAGGAAAAGAAGGTGATAATGAAAGTTCATGAAGGAGTTTATGGTCTGTATATGAATATTATGACATTAGCTAAGAAAATAATGTGATAAGGGCTGTTTTGGATGACAATGATGGAAGATTGCATTACGTTCACTAAGAGATATCATAAATGTCGGATCTATAAGGACATCTATCATTTGCCACATTCATAACTACACATCATGTCCTCTCTTTGGCCATTCTCAGTTTGGGACTTCACATCATAAGAGAAATTCACCATGTAGTCTCAAATAAACACAGATATATCATGATTGTGATCAAATACTTCATAAAATGGGTAGAAGCTGAGTCCTATAGCAAAATAGAGGAAAAATAAGAGGCTAGGTTCTTAGATAAGAATATGTTCTTTAGATATAGAATTCCTCATCACCTAATTTCAAATAATGCGGTATAATTTCAAGAGGAAGCACAAACAGTGCTTGAAAGGTACAAAGTGAAGCACTAAAAGTCATAACCCTACAGACCACAAGCCAATAGAGCTGTGGAAGTAGTAAATAAAACCATTAAGAAGATCCTTTTGAAGGTGATTAAAACCTATTGTGATTAGGCTAGCAAGTTACCATTTGCTCTTTGGGGATACTTTACTACTTTGAGAACATCTATAGGGGCAACTCCTTTCTGACTAATGTATAAAGCAGAAGTTGTACTTTCAATCAAAGTGGAGATGAAATCCTTTAAGAATATAATTAAAGCATATTTGCCCAAGGCAAAGTGGGTAGAACAAAGGCTAATGTAGCTAGTTCTAATGGACAGTGAAAGCTTAAAGGAACTTTATCATACTCAGTTATATTTGAGAAGAATAGTAAGGGCTTTTAACAAGAAAGTGAAATAACATGACATTAAGGTTGGGGACTAAGTATTGAGACAGGCTAGGAAAAACCTACCAAATCCAAGAGGGAAATTTTGGTCTAACTAGGAAGGACATTACATGGTTAAAACTATCCATTCTAAAGGAGTAGTCAAGCTGATGGACATAAATGGGAATGAGCTTTTTGAGTGGGTCAGTGTTGATCGTCTTAAGCAGTACTATTCATTAATAAAAAAATGACAAATAATAATAATAATAATAATGAGAGGTAAAATACATAATTAGAAACCTAAGAGGATTACTTAAGGACATGGGTACCATCATTTTGAAGTATCTTGTATACAACCATGCTCATGCTAAATGTTATCTAGTACAAATGAAAGGATACTCATGCTAAATATTACATATGTTAAGAAGTACATGTTTGAATCAATATCTACCTTATACAACTATGAAATTTGCATCTTAAAATTCATATCTTTCTATGATGTAATGTTCCCCTTCTAATGTAATGTTTCTTTTGGATTTGTATTTATTTATTTTGTAAATTTCATTGCTATTGTATTATGCCTTTCCTTGTATTCATCATGACAACATATAAGCAGATAAAGAATAAAAAGAACACATAAATATCATAATAATTAAAATAATAAATAAAGTATCAATACGTCTCAAATATCTAAGAATCATCAGTACAATTAGAAAGAATAAAAGATGGGGACTCAAGACTTGTCTCCGTCCTCATAATTACCATCGATGTCATCCTCCTCATCGGCGGGTCCTCTCATACTAGGTCTGGCGACGTGAACCCTTAGCTCACTGTCTCTAGATCTCATTATAATAATAGGCACCTTCCTGCTACCATGCTACCGCCCACTGAAGGAATGCCTCATCTCACTCCTATAATACCCTTATATGCTCAAGTTGAATTATTATAACATACATGCATTTGCACACATGCATTCATAATATACTTATACATATTATTGCATAAATTTAAATAGGAAATGGCACGGTGTATGAAGACATATGAGCCTCAACAGAGTAGTGCATACAGTGGCTCATTAAGCATGAAGCACACTGGTACTAGTACATGGCTGTCTCTCGAGGAACCTACAAATAGAACAGTCAAAAAACATCATATTTGAAATATCAAAGCAATAAAGTCATACAAAAACTTACATGGGTAGCATCCTCAAGGATGAAGGCCATAGGCTTAGTCAAAGCAGGTATTACCTGGATCATCACCTTGCCATAGAGGCTATGCGCTCGATCTATAAAGACCAATGATAGTGTAATGACCTTATAAATCATCCAAGCAGTCTTAGTAGGGACATCAATAGCACCTTTGGCATTACTCGAGGTCTCGACAATGCTCCTAAAATAGGTCCTCTTTGAATGGGGTCACTGAAAATAGATGAGAAGGGTCATAATAGAAAAATGGATAGTATGGGAACAATATAAAAGAAGCAAAACATGCCTAATGAGTAGAAGAAGAGGAGATGCCTGTTGGAGGAGTAGGTGGAGCATGCATTAAACCCTTCGCAACACCATCGATCAAGCGAGGGATGAGACTCTCTAAGTAAGAGATGCCTGGGGCTCCAAGTGTACAAGTGATCAGTCCCAACTAGCATCTCCTCCAGTATGGGCCCACCATGTCCTTCCCTTATAATATATGAAAAGGAGGAGAATGAAGGATGCAATGAATAGTGGGTATCAAGAACCAATTCGCTACACACCAGCTGAGTTGCTAGGCGCAATTAATAGGAGTTACAAATAGGATCAACCAGCTAGTGATCTCTATGGCTCCCTGTATCGTTGGTGAGAAAGCCGTGGGGTAGCCCTCCCACTACCACCAAAGATGTATCTGTAATTGGAAACAACAATTAGAAATAGAAAACATGATTTCAAAATGAGTAAAGTAGAAAACAACACCTTACCTGATTGAATATTAACTTCATGAGGGTAGGATGGGTTGCCTCTAGGGACCGCATAGAACCCCTTTAAGGCTAAGTAGTCCAGATAGGAAAACAAGGGAACCGCTTACGTAATCCAAGAATGATAGGAGGAGCTAGGACATGGAGCTTGAACACCCAAATCTATATAAAAAGGAATATGTTAAGAATAGTGTATTAGGAAAGGAAGGAAAAGGGTTGCAAAGTATTTAAAAGGACTCACATCAACCACCAATGGCACACTGTAGATCCATGAGCTATCTCTGCATACATTATTCAGGCCATGAAAGAGATAGCCATAGGTAGCAGAACCCCAGTCATAGACTCATAAGGTGTTAAGGTCCTGCAGAAGAGGAAGCAACTAAGAACCACTGGTGTTGTTTGCATTAGGGAACAACATGGTGCTTGGTGCTCATTAAGTAAAAAATGAAGCACCAAACTTTTCTCTTAACACCATCAATGCCCTCTTAAGTAGCACCATTACACATTTGCCAGAGCCAATCATAAAGATCAAGCTACATTGACCAACTCTGAACTCGGGAGGGCAGCCCAAGAGATTGTGATACAACATCACAGTGTCTTCAGGGATGTCAAAAGGGATCCGTTAACTAGTAATGGTGAACCCCATAATAGCACTAAAATTGAGAGGTGTGATCAACATCTCCTTGAACTTAAAATAGAAGGTGTGGGTGCAGTCCAACCACCTTTCAATCAGGGCAGTTATAGCTGTCTACCTACTCTTTAAAGACTTTGGTCCCTTTAGTAAACCGTCCAAGATATTGTCAAAGTCAAGACTGCACACACAATCTTAAAACTTTATAGGTAGCCTCTAGTAGAGCTTCTATGCTCCAGTAAAGCTATTGGGCAAGACCAAGTGGGTGACTGAGCTCTAAAAAGGAAAGTAAGCAAAACACAAATTCTGACTTAGAAATTTTCCTACTTGAATGGTATGACACTAACTAGGAAAATAATGAGACAAGGGTTCTTCTGGATGATGATTGTGGAAAATTGCATTAAGTTCACTAAGAGATGTCATAAATGTCAAATCTGTGAGGACATCAATAATTTGCCACATTCAGAACTATACACCATGTCCTCTCTTTAGTTGTTCTCAATTTAGGGACTTGACTTTATAGGAGAAATTCACCCTACATCCTCAAATGGACACACATATATCTTGGTTACAATTTACTACTTCACAAAATAAGTAGAACCTAAATCCTACAACAAATTGGGGGCAAACAAATGGCCAAGTTATTGGAGAAGAATCTGTTATGTAGATATAAGAACCTTCATCACCTGATTTTAAATAATGGGGTACAATTTCAAAGGGAAGCACAAATAATGCTTGAAAGGTACAAAGTGAAGCATTATAAGTATTACCTTATATACCACAAGTTAATATATCAGTGGAAGCAGTAAATAAGAACATAAAAAAGATACTTTCGAAGATGATTGAAACCCACTGTGATTAGGCTAGCAAGTTACCATTTGCTTTTTGGGGCTATCATACTATAGTGAGAACATTTACTAGTGTATAGAATATAAGCTGTACTTTCAATTGAAGTGAAGATGAAATCCTTTAAGACTATAATTGAAGTAGATTTGCCTAAGGCAGAGTGGGTAGAATAGAGGCTAATGCAGCTAAAGCTGATGGACAGTGAAAAGTGAACGGCACTATATCACACTCTATTATATGAGAAAAGAAAAGTAAGGGCTTTGATAAGAAAGTGAAACAACATGACATTAAGGTTGGGGACTAGTATTGAGACAGGCTAGGTAGAACCTATCAGACCCAAAAGGGAAATTTTGACCTAATTGGAAAGGACCTTACATGGTTAAAACTATCCTTTCTAAAGGAGCAGTCAAGCTGATGGACATAAATGGGAATGAGCTTTTTGAGTGGGTCAATGTCGATCATCTCAAGAAATACTATTCATAAACAAAAAATGGCAAAACAAAAAAATAAAAATGAGAGGTAAAATAATTAATTAGAAAACCTAAGAGGGCTAATTAAGGACATGGGTAACATCATTTTAAAGTATGTTATATGCAACCATGCTCATGCTAAATGTTATCTATTACAAATGAAAGGATGTCAAAGATTGCACATGTTCAGAAGTAAATGTCTGAATTAATATCTACCTTATACAATTATGAATCTATATTTTAGAATTCATAACTTTCTATGATGTAATGTTCCCTTTTTGATGTAATGTTTCTTTTGGAATTGTATTTATTTTTATTGTAAATTTCATTGTTATTATATTTTGTCTTTCCTTGTATTCATTGTGATAGCACATAAGCGGATAAAGAATAAAAAGAAGAACACATAAATATCAAAAGAATAAAAATAATAAATAAAGTTTCAATACATCTCAAATATCTAGGAATCATCAGTATAGTTGGAAAGAATAATAAAGGGGTACTTAAGACTCATCCCCATCCTCATCATTACCAACGTTGTTATCCTCCTCATCGATGGTCCTCTCATACTTGGTCAGACATCTTTAACCCTTAGCTCCTCTAGCTCGACTTGTAATCTCTGGATTTTATTTTGATAGTAGGCACCTTCATGCTACCATACTACTTCTTACTGATGGAAAGCCTCATCTTGCTCCTGTAACACCCTCATATGCTCAAGCTGCATTATTATAACGTACATGCATTAGTACATATGCATTCATAATACACTTATACATATTATTGCATAAATTTAAATAGGAAATGGCAAAGTGTATGAAGACTTACATGAGCCTCATCCTTAAGGAAGAAGGCTAGAGGCTCATTCTAAGTAGGTACCACCTGGACTATCACCTCACCATGGAGGTTATGCTCCTTAACTATAAGGACTAATAGTAGTGCAACTACCCCAAAAATGATCTAAGCAGTCTTAATAGGGACATTAGCAGTAACTTTAGCACTCCTTGAGGTCTCAACAGTGCTCCTAGTATGGGTCCTCTTTGAATGGGATCATTAAAAATAGATGAGAAGGGTCTGAATAGAAAAATGGATAGTATAAGAACAATACAGAAGAAGCAAGGCTAACCTAATAAGTAGAAAAAGAGGAACCACTTGCTAAAGGAGCAGGTAGAGCATGCGTAAAACTCTTCACAACACCGTCGATCAAGTGAGGGATGAGACTCTCTAAGTAAGAGACACCCTCAGCCTCTAAGTGTAGTTGGTAATTAGTCCCAACTAGCTCCTCCTTTAGCATGGGGTCTACCATGTCCTTCCCCTAGAATATATGAAGAGGAGGATAATGAGGGATGCAATGAACAATGGGTACAAGAACCAACTCACTACACGCTTGTCAAGGTGGTAGGCATGATTAAAAAGGTCATGAATAGGATTCGTTGCCCAGTAATCTCTATGGTTCCCCACATCACCAGTGAGAAAGCTGTAGGGTAGCCCTCCTACCACCATAAAAAATGTATCTACAATTGGAAAAAATAATAAAAAAATAGAACACAAGACTTTAAAATGAGGAAAGCAGAACACAACACCTTAATTTATTGAATGTTAACTCCGTGCGGGCAGTACAAGTCACCTCTAGGGACTGTACAAAACCCCTCTAAGATTGAGTAGTCCTGATAAGAAAATGGAGGAACTCCTTATATAATATGGGAATGATAGGAGGAGCTAGAACACGAAACCCAAATGCCCAAATCTGTAAAGAAAGGAATATATCATGAATAGTGTATTAGGAAAGGAAGGAAAAGAATCACAAAGTATCTAAATGGACTCACATCAACCACTAGTGGCACATCATATATCCATGAGCTATCTTTACATGAATTGTTTGGGCCATGAAAGAGATAGCCATAGGTAGCAGAACCCCAGTCATAGCCTCGTAAGGTATTGAGGTCTCATAAAAGAGGAAGCAACCAAGAACCGTCAGTGTTTATTTGCATTAGGGAATACCATGGTGCTCATCAAGTATAAGATAAAATATCGAGCTCGTCTCTCAACACCATTAGTGCCCTCTTCAGTAGCACCATCACATGCTTGCTAGAGCTTATCATAATAGATCAAGCTACCTCGACCAACTCTGACCTCATGAGGGCAGGCCAATAGATCACGACATAGTGTCATAGGGTCCTTAAGGATGTTGAAAGGGATCCACTAACCAGCAAAGGCAAACCCCATAATAGCAGTGAAATCGAAAGGCATGATCATCATCTCCCCAAACTGAAAATGGAAGGTGTGGGTGCAATATGAACACCTCTTAATCAAGGTAGTTATAATTGCCTGTCTACTCTTTAAAGACTTCAATCCCTCCAGCAAGTTGTCCAAGATACTGTTAAAATCGAGATTATTCACACAATCTCAAACCTCCGCAGGTAGCCTCCGGTAGAGCTTCTAAGCTCTTGTAAAGCTACCGAGCAAGACCAAGTGCATCATCGATTCTGACTTAGAAATTTTCCTACTTGAGCATAATAATTGACACTAATTACTATTTACTTATTATTTACAGGGGCAATTAGTATCATACAATTAATATAGGAAACAACATGGCAAATCCTAACATACAGCCTAAGTATCTTTAAACACACAAGGAACTCAGTCCTAAAAAAATTGAGATCGAGGTACTAACTTGTTGTCGATGAAGCACCAAGACATGTTCCCTCAAGTTTGAGATAAGAGGAACCTTATGCCCTTTCATTATTCCATGCTGTGTGTGATGAGTAGACACTAGCTTCTAATGCATTGCACTATTTACAGCTTGACCTGCCTGACCTCTGGGAAGCTCTGGCCTAAGTTCATCCAAATCAAATGCTAGGTTGGCATCAACGTCCCCCTAAAACATCCTTGACACTACCTCTTTGCATAGGAATTTGAGTAAAGAAGAGCCTAAGGATCAAAGAATCCTAAGAAAGGAGAGAGAGAGAAAAGTGAAGAATGAAGAAAAAAATAAAAATTTAGCCTTTTATAAGCTTAAAACCCATGTGTCCTAAAAGGAACTACGAGTATGGGTCTTACCCACACGCATGGGTTCTTTACCTATATGCATGGGTGGCACTTACAGTGCTGTCTAGGACCCATTAGAGCCCCTAAGATGCCTATTTTTGTAGGCTAAAGCTTCCAAAAGGTTCCAATGAGCATTGACCTGAGACATGTGCAAAGGTTGGGAATTCATAGCAAATGTTCGAAACAACCTAGAAAAGTGCAAAAAAACTAGGGAAGTCTTCTGTACCACACTGTTCTAAGATTTTCAAATGCATTCATACATTCATGCATTTATATTTCAAACATCACTTTTTAGTGCTCTTAGAGGTGCACTCATACTAGAGATGGGGCATGTGGCAGGGATGGACCAGTCAACCTCGACAGTGACCGTCTCACCTTGATGAAATATTTAAAACTTCCTAACTTCGATTAGCAATGCCAAGCTAAGATTCTCACTTTTAATTATTCTAATGCTTGATAATGTCATGAAAGATAGAAAATCCACTAAAGGAGAAGTTGTAGGGAACTGAGATGATTGGGTAGCTCGTGATTGTCGTGTTAGACCTTGGATGATATCTAAATGCAAAAAAAAAAAAAAAAAAAGGAAGGAAGAAATAAAGATCATGCTCAAACTACGCCAATGCTTAAACTTTAAGCAAGATTAGCTCTTCAATAGCATTCATGTTGAGTGATAAAAGATAGGGAATGCTTGAGGAGAAAAGAAGCATAAACAAATAATTTATCTGTAGACGGAATGACATGACATCAAAGGTTGCCTCATACACTATGATTCTCGGTAACCTCATTTGATGAATTTCCTTATGATCATGTGGAACACTTGCTCTTTACTCGGTAATCAGAGATACCCTTAGTAAAGAGTTGCTGATCAAACCTCAGAGAAATGGTGAAAACCATATCAAGGTGAGATAGCTATGGTCGAACTCAGTCAAAGTTCTTGATACGCACCATTCGCCGATGCAGGTATGTTGTTGAAAAGCACGAATGAAACTCTCATGCATCATAATTTCAAAAATAGCATCATGATTTTACTAACAACACAATCACACAAATACTCTTATAAAAGTTTTTTCATGAAAGATTTTACATGCATTTTGGTTTCTTTTAAACTTGACACTCAAAGCCCATAGGGCTATATAGTGCACCCTACTTTGTGGCCTAGAAAAGATCATGGCACCCTCACTTTGTAGCTTGATAAAGGTTACATTGCACCCTAAAAACATTTTACATGCATTTTGGTTTCTTTGAAACCTAGCGCTTGAAGCCCGTAGGGCTATACAGTGCACCTTGCTTTGTGGCCTAGAAAAGGTCCCATAGCACCCTTATAATAATTTTTTTACATCTCACTTGGTTTTCAAAATTTGCTTCCAATGCATTTACAAGGTGGCAACTTATTCAACGTATGTGAAGTAGGGGGCAACTATTGATACCTAAATTTTAATGGTCCCTTGAAAATTCGATGATAAAGGATTCTTTTCTGTCAAATGTGGGGAGAATATCCTTGAAAGTTCTCCTGAGCATACTTAGATCAAGAAGAAACCTGAAAAAAACCTAAAATATGCCAAAGATATACCAAAAAATAACCAAACTCTTAAAAAGGCCAAATTTGGGCCTAAAAGGGAGCAAAAAGTTGAGAAAAGCCCATGAGGATGGGTTAACCACAAGCTTCAGTTGATGACCCATGAGTGCGGGTCATTCAACCTAATATGTGGGTCAATATGACCCATTTACCCCTACGTGGTCAAATGACCCACATGCATGGGTCTTGGACCCAAGAGTGTGGGTCTTGGACCCAAGCTCATGGGTCCCCAAGCTTGCATTATAAAAATACATTTTTTCCTTCTTTGGAAAGGGGATTGGTACACATTTTGAGGCAGACGTCTAGTAAGAGAAAAAACCACTATTTTGGAGGCCTTTCTCTTTAACACACTCTCTCTCTCCTAAACTCTTAAAGACCTATTTAACCAAACACTCAACAAAAAATCACTTATTTTTGTCTTATGATTTAGACCATTAAATCCAAACCGAGCCACATTTTGGTCAAAGAACGCATTTAGGGTAATCACCCGGTCCCTCTGAGGATCTCTATATTTTTATCATTATTAAAATCATCATTTTTTCATTTTTCTTTATTTTTTTTACTATTTTCTTACATTTTCCACCATTCTAGCATTTTTATTTTTATTATTATTGTGATGTGATAAAGTTATAATTTTTATGATGATTGAAGTTTGTGAATACGATATGTTGAAGGAGTAGGAAGTTTGGGTTAGATCCGGGAGTGTTTGCATTCATCTTGCATTTTTCCATCATTTTTGCTTCTTTTTCTCCATTTATGTAAAAATGGGTATTTTAATGTAAAGTTAGCATTATTATTATTATTATTATTATTATTATTTTTGCATCATATTAATTTTTTTTATTACTGCTGTATTCTATTTATTTTTATTATTATCTCTGCATTTTTCCTTTTTTTTTTCTTATTTTTATTGCATTTTTATCATTTTTTATTATATATGTGCTATTTATGGTAAATATCGCCTTTTTTTTTTATCATAAAGTCTCCATTTTTATAGTAAAAATGTCTCCTTTACCACTTTAATTTTTTTATATGTGTATTTTTATTTTATTTATATAATTATTTCTGCACTTTATTTATTTTGTTCCCTTTTTGCAATTTTTATTGCATTTATGCCATTTATGGAAAAATTGGCATTTTTATTTTATGGTGAAAATGCCTCCTTTACCATTTATTGATTTATGCCATTGTAACAGCCCAGACCAACCCACATCAGATATTGTCCGCTTTGCCCAGGCCCAACCAGCAGCGCACGGTTTTAAAACGCGTCTAATGGGAGAAGGTATCCACACCCTTATAAGGCATGCTTCGTTCTCCTTCCCAACCGATGTGAGATATCACAATCCACCCCCCTTAGGGCCCAGCGTCCACACTGGCACATCGATCCGGGCTCCGGCTCTGATACCATTGTAACAGCCTAGACCAACCCGCATCAGATATTGTTCGCTTTGCCCAGGCCCAGGCCGCAGTGCACGGTTTTAAAATGCGTCTAATGGGAGAAGGTATCCACGCCCTTATAAGGCGTGCTTCGTTCTCCTTCCCAACCGATGTGGGATATCACAATCCAAAAATAGTCAACGGAGGGGAGTCAGACCTCACTGAGTGAATCAATATAATATATATACATGCATACATTCTTAAAAATAAATGATGCATGAATTTAAATAAAATAGCAACATAAACCATATATATACTGGAAATATACCAACATAAACCATCCATTGTGATATCCCAAATTGGTTGGGAAGGAGAACGAAACACGCCTTATAAGGGTGTGGATACCTTTTCCCATTAGACGCGTTTTAAAACTGTGCGCTACGGGCTGGGCCTGGGCAAAGTGGACAATATCTGATGCGGGTTGGTCTGGGCTGTTACAATGGTATCAGAGTCGGAGCCCGGATCGATGTGCCAGCGTGGACGTTGGGCCCTAAGGGGGGGTGGATTGTGATATCCCACATCGGTTGGGAAGGAGAACGAAGCACGCCTTATAAGGGTGTGGATACCTTCTCCCATTAGATGCGTTTTAAAACCGTGCGCTGTGGGCTGGGCCTGGGCAAAGCGGACAATATCTGATGCGGGTTGGTCTGGGCTGTTACAGCCATTTTTATTTACATATATCATTGCTGTAATTTTTATTATTTTCCTTGCATTTTTCTCATTTTTATTGCATTTTTTCCATTTGTGGCAAAGTTGGCCTTTTTACCATAAATTTGATGTTTTTATGGTAAAAATGCTAATCTTATCACATTTCCTTATTTATTTCTGTCATATTTATTTATTTTATCTCTACAATTTTTATTATTTTCCTCCTATTTTTCTTATTTTTATGCCTTTTATGCCATTTTTGGTAGATTCGACATTTTTATCATAAATCTTATGTTTTTATAGTAAAAATGTCAACTTTAGCATTTTTTATTTATTCATTTCTATCATTTTAATTTATCTATATCATATCTGGAATTTTTATCATTTTCCTCATATTTTTTCCATTTTTATAGTATTTATGTTTTTTATGGCAAAGTTGGTATTTTTATCGTACAGTTTATGTTTTTATGGTGAAAATGTCAACTTTATCATTTCCATTTATTTATTTCTGTCATTTTTATTTATTTATATAATCGTTGCAATTTTTTTATCATTTTTCTCTATTTTTTCCTTATTTTTATCATATTTATGTCTTTTGCAATGAATTTGGTGTTTATATCATAAAGTTCATATTTTTATGGTAAAAATATCATCTTTATCATTTTAATATTTTTGTCACTGCCATTTTAATTTTACATATTTATTACTTTATTTGTATTATTTTTATTGCATTTTGTAATTTTCATTGCCTTTATACCTTTTAGGGGTAAAGTTTTCATTTTTATGATAAAGTAGATATTTTTATGGTGGAAATGACATTCCCACCACTTTGTTTACTTTTAATTCCATATTTTATTATTTTTATCATATTAATTATATTTTTATTGCTTTCCCTGATAAATTTATTACTGTTTATTATAAAGTTCTCATCTTTATGGTGAAAATAATATTTTTATCACCTTTTTTTTATTATTTCACTTGCATTATTATTATTTTTATTGAATATTTATTATCCTTGTCCTTTGTGTTATTTTCTTTGATAAATTTATTATTCTCATCATAAAGCTAATATTTTTATGGTGGGAATGTGTAATATCCCGTGTTTTTAAAATATTTTTACACTGTACCGGGATATGCAGTGTTAATAATTTTTGTATATATTACGATATTTTTACGAGTTGATATGTATTTTAGACCTATTTTAATTACTGTGTTTTATATACAGTGTTTTACGTAAAATTTTCCCGGGACTTTCATTTTCGGGGAAATTTCCATGTAAACAATGTATTATTAATTATTTTAAATGTATTTACGGGTTTGCATGAACTCATACATATTTTTAAATTATTAAATAAAGCCTGTGTGAGTATATTTATTTAATTAGGGTTTATTATTACCCTAATATTTTATTAAGTATTTAATTGTTTTAATTGTTATTTAATTAATTTTATTTAGTATAAATTATTAAAATATTAATATTTTTATGTGTGTGGTGTATATTTGATGTGTGTAATTTAATATTATTTTAATATATAGTATAAAGTATATATATATACATATATTTGTCAAAATTACAAAAGTTTGGAAAATTACCATTTTGCCCCCGACTTCTTCTTCTTCCTCCCAATTCTCCCTTCTCCATTTCCGGTCGCTGCCGTGCCGTTCCTTCATCGTGGGTGTGCCGTCCGGTGTGCCACCATCTTCCCCGACCAGTTTCGCCGCCTGTGGAGGCCGTTTCCGGCGTCGGGAGAGCGATTTTGGCCGGAGAAGCCGAAAATCAACCCACCGTCGATCACGCCGATTTCGACCATCGTTTTCGACGCCGCCGGTCTCTTTCTTCTCCTTGAGCTCCGGTGAGTGTTATTCTAGCTTTGGTTTGAGCTAAAATGGTCTAGAATTGCTTAGTTTTCGATTTGTCAATTTCGGCCTATTAGGGTTTTTGATTTTTTTCGAATTGTTCTTGATTGATTCATGATTAATTCCTTCAAAAATGTTGTTCCTAGTAGCTTAATCTACATGTATGAATTTTTGTAGAATTTTTGGAGATTGTTTGGATTTTTGGGTATTTTTGAATATTTTAATATTATTTTCTAATTTTCGGAAATTAATTATTTAAATTATGAAATTGGAGTTTATGGTTAAATTGGGTGTTGAAATGAATTATAGGAATTTATTTGGAATTTTTATGAATTTCTAAGTATTTATTTTGAATTAATTAAGTTTATGTAATTTTGAGAAATTAGGTTAATTGTGTTTTTATTTGAATTTAAATGGATAATTGAGTTTAAATATTGATATTATTGATAAATATGTTGAGAAAATTAATTTTGGGTAATTGTATGATTTTTGGTGAATTTTTGAAGTAATTTAAGTATATTTATATATATAGGGGTGTTTTGGTAATTTTACCCTAAATTGTCTAAAAATGTAATTTAATTGGTTTTAATAGTTATTTAAGGTATAAAATGATTTCTATAAATTATTTGGTATTTTTAACTAATTAAAACTATTTTTCGTGAATTATTTTCAATTATATATATAATATACGATTTTTCAAATAAAATGAGTTTTTATCGGTTTTTACTATGTTTTAAGGTTAATTATGTAATTTTTACCTATAAAATGTATTTCTGTGCTATAAGGATATTTTCGGTATATCTGGAATTATTCTGTGTTTGTGGACCCCGGTCGGTGGACTGTAGTTTAGAGTCCGACCGTGGGATTTTGATTGTGTTGAGCTTGTATTTCGAAGTGTGTTTCTTTGCAGGGTCGGCTCTACTCTTTTGAGTAGAGAGATGTCCGTTTTACAGGGGAGGTTCTGCAGAATTTTCGGTAGAATTCTCGTAAAACGTGATGTCCAGTCGAACCCTAATTCTGTTTCCGTATTTTAATACTCTAGATTGAATTCTAGGATTTCTATTAGGGTTATTCTGATGTCGATTATTTATTTCTTGTTTAGTTGCGCCGAGACCGAGGGCTAGTGGACCAGGCCCGTCGGACCTGTCTCGTGGAGCGCACTAGGTGAGTTACTGTACTATGTATACATGCTTAGGATGCATGATTTAGAAATATATGTTTTACTTTGATTAAAATGCATAAATAATGTGATTTATATTCAAGTATATTTTTGGTATATAATAAATTATATACATGTTTTATTAATAAAATATATTTAAAATGTTTTTAAATATATTTTTAAATTAATTTGTGATTTGATTGGATTCATTTGACGTATATATACTCGAAATATACCTGGTTTACTTTTGGTATATTTCCAGTATATATATGGTTTATATTGTTGATTTATTTAAATTCATGCATCATGTATTTGTGAATGAATGTTTTGTTATTTATTAATGAAGGATATCGATAGAACGTGCTACCTAGTGGGCAGCACTAGGACCGAGTACGTACCGGTACGCCTATAGTATTTAGGCTATTATACTAACTTATTTGTGGATATTGATTTGATGTGATTATTGATATATGTGAGATGTGGTTTTGGGTGTGATTGCTGGAGCTCGGTTGACCAAGTGTCTCGGGGCCAATCACACTGGCAGTCAGACTGCTGGAGCTCGGTTGACTTAGTGTCTCGGGGCCAGTCTACTGTTTAAATGGATTAAGTGGATATAATTGGATTCAGTGAGCCTGTATGGCCAGAGTGTTGTTTAACACTATTATTTTTGAGGTTGCGATATTCTAGGGTTCTATGTGATCCTTCATAAAAGATGATTTTCAAATAAATATATATAAAATGATTTCACTGCATCTGTGTGAATTTGCCTGTATATATACATATTAGATATGTATTATTGACTGTATGCATTGTCACTTAGTGTGTATGTATATATATTATAGTAATTCACTCAGTGAGGTCTGACTCCCCTCCGTTGACTATTTTTCAGGAGAGTCAACTTCCTCAGACCTCAGTAGCAGGTCGATACGCCGGATTTCTTCCGCCCCGGCTTCTTTATGTAAATTGTCTACTTGAGTCTTATGTATTTTATCTAGACACTGCAGTAGTTGTGAACTAAAGTATTGAATTTCATGTATTTTATTTTAAAGAAGATGTATTATATTGAAACTGGATTTGTATTATAGATTATGTATCTATGCGATGAGATTTTTATTTAAATCCAGTGATGAAAATGATATTGTGATATTTAAGATTTTTATTTCCGCTGCATATATATTATATGGTTATTGTTATTGCATGATTTATTTTATTTTTAGGCTTGCTACGGGTTCCGGATTCGAAAGAATTCCCGTTCCCTAGCGCCGGTCATGACTCCTGTTTTAGGTCGTGACAGAATGATATCTTTTATGATTTTTATTATTTTATTTGCACTTTTCCACTTTAATTTTGTAATATATGCCTCATCATAAAAACCTCCTTTTTACATAATAAAAATAATGACTTCACATTAAAGTACCTAAATTCGAAAGCCTTGCATCATACATACATTAGCATCCTTGTTTGCTTATATGTTTAATTATTCTTTCATTTATTATTTCCAACTATGAATGAATGAAATATATTAAATTGGTCTATAAGTGATGTGTACTTGCATGTGTATGAAAATTAACATTTGTTTTGCAAGATTTTTAAAATAGGTTTTTTTTTTCTTCTTTTTCTTTCCTATTTTTATGTAATCAATAGAATAGACTTTCTCCAATGCGATGTAATCCTTAATCTCAACTTCCCTTTTTATCTCTATCTGGATGTATTTATTAGTATAAGCTATCTTCTTGGGTTGTAATCCTTAATCTCTTTTTTCACCTTTTATTTTGTTTATTTGCTCATTTATTTTGATTATCTCTTGCATGTTTGTGTGCTACGTGCTTACTTGCTTACATGATCACTTGCTTGGTGGATGCTTGTTTATTATATGGTGAATGCTTGACAATCCAACTATCCCGCGCTTTATTTCCAATTTAAGCTGACTAATGATCAAGTGTGGCAACAATGTATAATAAAGCCAAAACTAAGGTGAAGTAGTGAATAAATGAGCAACATACGTGATAAGAAATAGGATAAGTAACTCCTACCCTCTGAATTCGAAATCTCTAGTTATGGAAGTGATTTTGCACTTACTTCTCGATTCAAGTTAGTTGGTGACTTCAAATCTATGTGGCCTAATAAGATAGACCCTCCAATGAACAATAACAAACGAAAATCTAGTACGTGGTCGCCATTTAGCCTGTATGCCTCGATGCTATAAATGCATCAATCCTGTCGTGATCGATCCAACGTATGATCACAATTCTGATATAGCCTAGGGTTATGATTTAGTCAAATTCTAATAGTTATATTATATGATCTCATATCAAGTTCTAATTCTTGATAAAACCTAACAAATACTAGAAATGCTTTTCTAGCATTGAAAGTCTTTCAAACTGTGTAATATTTTTTTTGGCCAGAAACTTATTTATCAAGAAAAGACTTAGATAACATAATATCTTTATCTTGGTTCACTCCATGCAACAAATATTATTTTTGTCGAACATCCATCCCTACATTTAACCAACTAGAGCAATTACATGTTATATACCCATGTGTGATTAACACAAGATTAATTGGATGATTATTCCTAACATTAAAAAAAATGATTTAATAGTTTTCTTAGTCTTTGCACAACAATTAAAAAAATAATTTTAAAACAAATAAAATAAAAGACAATTTAAACTGACAATGACACAATTAATAAACTACAAATTTCACAACGACTTAGAATAAAAATAATGCTCATAAAATATTTAAATTGCACGGACCTGAATGTAAACAGCCATAGAAATAGAACCACTTGCATTGCTTTATTTTCTTGAGGGCGCTGCATGCATCAATTTGTATTTTCTTCAAATGGGCAGAAATATTCTTTTACCCAGAAATGCAAATTTGACAATGACTTCAATAAAGTAAATAATGATAAAATATTAAAAAAATTAAGTACATGATGTTTCCGTATCATATTAAATATAATACTAATTTTTATTCATATTTTATAACTGGTACTAATCTAAGAATTCCACCAATTATAGATTCAAACATAAAACGTCTCGATATAGAATATCCTTATACAAAAACTTAATACAATCTTATACAAGTACATTAACTTTTTCATAATAAATTATACAAGTGAATTAACTCATCCTATTGAGGAAAGCAGGTTCTAATTTCCATCTCTCTCCTCTCCCATTGTGGTGTATTAAGAATTACTTAAAAAAAAAACGAATTAACTGTTTTGATTTTGTGAATATATTTTGACTAACAACACTAAGGCCACTTGTTTTAAATGGATATGAAAATCCTTCGAGAACAAGGATCAATTTGACTCTTAAACTTTTTGGTAAGGTTTAAGTTTTTTTTTTCCACCTTTTTATAAGTTTACATCCTAAAATTTAAAAATAAAGGTCAAATTGGATTATGAATTAAATTTTTATTTTCCGACTTTATTTAATGTTATGTTAGGTAAGACAATTTAATATTTATAATGACACAATTGATAGTTTATAAATTAAAGGAGCATAAATTATTAAAATGCGTGAACTTGGAATTAGTTGTGAACGGTGAAAAAATATTAGAAGCACATGTCAAGTGATCAATGGAAATATAGGAAAAACACTTCTTGATAATAAATAAAACATTATACTCTATTTTTTTCTTTTTAATTTTCGTTTAAAGATTATGCATATAGATTAAGAAATATAATTAATATATGTGTTAAATACTATACTCTCTTTATAATAATTCCTTTAACCAATTATTAATTTTGTGTATTCTCAAAAGTAGTGTGTATAAATAACGGTATGATAGGAAAAATATAATTAAAATATATTAGTAATTGAAAATATCAAATAAATTAAAATAAAAAGTCCAACTTAAAATGACAATTAAAAAGATCAGAGGGAGTATAACACAAATAGTAGTTAATTTTATAGGGAGATGATAAACAGATAAAATTTATGGGGATAGAAAGGGCATTTCCATCCAAAATGGGTACAAACTTGGATTTCCTGCATTAATGAGCCATATAAGTTTCCTCTTTTACTCTTTCTTGTGTAAAGGTTGAACACCATAAATACAGTTTTGGGAGACTAAACATTTATTAATGACATTGTCTTGTAAATTTAATCATCCTTCTTTTCCAATTATTTACTATTTAAATACATTGAATTCTTTTGTTGAATTTTAAAGGTCTATATATGTTCTTGTATTCTTCTTCTCCACAGTACAAATTTTTATTTTAAAGTAGATTGTATTTCAAAAACAAAAGTATCAAAATGGAATAGATTTACAATAGAAGACTAATAAATAAGTATTATATTGTGTTCAATAGACATACATTTGAGATCTATATATCTTGGGAAGAATGTATTCGTTTAATTGTACATTTCAAAGGTTATATGTTTCAGTCTTTCTCCTATATGAATGAAGAAACATCTGCATAGAAGAAATTTAGCAAAACAAATTTTGTCACAACCACATTCTCTACTGACAATGAATCGAAAGTAAAAAATGTGGAGAACAAAACCATTTTAATAAGGATAAATAATCATATGATGGTTTTAGTTTTTTTGTCTAGAAATTATTATAGCTGTATTTATATATTGAAGCATCTGCACCAGTTGCCAGTTGCACTATGAGTCTTAATTGTTTTATAGATTATTAATGTAATTTTTTCTAGCCGTTCACATCCAAGTCCACGCTTTTTAATACTTTGTGAACCTTTAATTTATAAATCATCAACTGTGTCATTGTAAATGTTACATTGTCTTACCTAACATGTCATATCATATCAATTAAAGTATGAAAATATTAAAATTTAATTTATAATCTAATTTCACATATGGTTCCTGAATTTCCGTGATTTTAATATTTTATAATCATTTACTTTATCTGAGTCAATTGTTGAATTTGCTTTCCTTAATTTTGTGATAATCATATTAAATTTATTATTTTATCTATCATATAAATAAAATAAAATAAAATGAAAATTATATGGCCAAATGCACAGTTTTATTCTAAATTTTACTCAATTAACCTTTAACACACCTTAACTTTTATTATATTCTATTCAATATTTAAATTTTTATTTTGGATCTATTTAATCTTCCTAATACATAAAATCGAAATATTTTTTAAAATAAATATTGATATAAATACAAGAACAACTTATATAAACTAAAATAAATTTTAATGAAAGAGAGAATATAATTAAAAATAAAATTTTTTTAACTTTTATTATATTAATTTTTAATTCTATTTGTATTATTTTAAAAGCTAACTTTAGTATTTTATGTGTTTAAAATCATTTAAAATTAAATTTCTATTCGTTTTTATATTGTAAGAGTTAAATATAGAATTAAAAAATACAAATTGAAAAGTGAAAAAGATTCAAAACAAAAGTTTAAAAGTTGAACAGAAAATAATAAAAATTGAGAAGGTGGACAGTTCAGGGGTGAAACTATTAATTCCGCCAAAACTACATCAATGTTAATTTTAAATTGTCTTATCTACCATGACATTATATTAACAAAAGTGTGAATAAATAATTCTTTTCCATATGAAACTTATCATAAAATAAAGAAATATTTAAATTTAATTTTTAATCTAATTCTATATACTATTAGTTTGTATTTAGGCGGTTTTCATATTTTATACTTATTTATTTTATCTAGCTGTTTGTCAACTTCAAAATTTTGATTAATGAAGTTATATGATCTAACCATTGAGGAATTGCATAATAAAAGACAATCGTTTCTTTTTTAATCTTGCTGTTAGAATTTAAATTTTATATTTTAGAATGTTTTTGGACAGAAATTACCATACTATTAATTTATATTTAGGTGATTTTAATTACTTATTTATTTTATCTAGTTGTTTGTCAACTTCAAATTTTTTAGTTAATGAAATTATATAATTTAAATATTAATGGATTGTACTATAAATAACGTTATTAGAATTTAAATGCAATACTTCATATGTTCTTGGACATAATTTAGGTCACATGCACATAATTAACTTGAGTTTGGATGTTTTCAATATTTATTTAACATATATAACATATCAAATAAAAGACAAAAATATTTATCTTTACTTAAATAAAATACAGGCCAACTTGTGCGTCATCAGAGATACAAAATTGTCAAATTGTGAATAGGCATATGGTAAGTTTATTTGGTTTAATATTTTATTATCATTTAATTTATTTGAGTCGTATATTTCTTAATTTTATTATAATCATGGTAAATTAATTATTTTATCCATCATAATATATGAATAAAATAAAATTTATACCAATGTGAATGTTAAATTGTCTTACCTACCATGATAGTAAAATTAAAAATTTAATTTATTATACAAATTGACTTGAGTTTATGCGGTTTTAGTATTTTGTACTTATTTACTTTATTGTTTGTCGAATTTGAAATTATTATTTTATAATAATAATTTTTAACTAATTGTCTTTTCTATGGTAGCATATATGAATAAAAAAATACTAAAAAATTTCTAAAGAGAATTTTTTGCAAAAAAGAAACGAGATATTAAATTTCAATTCATGATCTAAATCCACATGTATAATCGACTTGAGTTTATGCGGTTTTAATATTTTATCGAAAATAACATGTTAAAATATTTTATCTTTTCTTAAAAAAAAAAGAGTAATTTTGTTTATTTTTTTAAAATAACAGTATCATTGGGCCAGCTATATATATATATATATATTGTAATTACTTGTGAGAAAATTAAAAATATTTTTAGGTGTAGAGTTTAAATTTTACAGTCGTCAATTTTAAAAATGATTGTTCTCTATCATACAGTTCATTAATATTTAAGTTCTATGAGCTTCCTATTTAAAAAAATCATAATTGAAGACTCGCTCTCTCTTTAGTGTATATATATTAGAGGACTGAAAATGTATTAGCAAATTCAATCAGTGCACTAGTTGAATCTTGGCAAAATGGAAGTATTTGACGATGATGAGCCGATTGTTGCTCCAGAATTTTCAGGTCTATGCTTACTTGGCTTTCTGCCCATTTTAAGATTTCATTCATTTAAGCTGTCTATAGCTGTATCATTTTTTGATTCTAAGTTTCAGATTATGAATTGCCATATTGTTGGTTCTTAATTAGCTCTTAGTTCTGCTCTGATATTGTCAGCTAAATAATTAATGTTGCCTGAACTATATGTTGCCTTCTCGGATTTACATATTTCAGGAACAAAGCCCACACCAATCATAGCCGGGAAGATAAAGGCGACATACACAAGAGAGAAGGATGAGGCACCTCTGCAAGAAAGCAGTGTCAAGGTGTTGGTGGAGCTCACGGGGGATGGTGACGCGAAGGCTAGAGCTGGACTGGATCTCGTGGCGGTTTTAGATGTTAGCAAGAGCATGGAGGGAGTCAAGTTGACTAAAATGAAAAGAGCCATGCAATTTCTGATAAAAAAACTTGGCCCTGATGATCGCTTGTCGGTTGTCACCTTCGCCCGTAACGCTGACAAGAGGAGCTCATTGCGCCGGATGACTGCAAATAATCAAGCACAAATTGAAAACTTAGTCAATGGCTTATCAGTCTCATTCTATACAAACATTATTGCAGGCCTTGAAAAGGGCAAACAAGTGCTCAATGGCCGAAAAATTATACAAGGCCGTGAGGCTGCTATCATGCTTATGTCCGACGGTGAAGACAACGTGAACTATATCAATGGTGTCCTGCAGGTTCCGATTCCGACCAGCAATGTGCCCGTCTACACATTTGGTTTTGGCAAAGATCAAGATGCAAAGGTATGATCCAAAGAATCCATTAATTATAAAATTTGAAATTAAGCAAAAGTTGTTGTCTAGCTTTTTCTAGTAGACTCATCTATGCGTCTGATTCGTTCAATAGTTGCTCACTGACATAGCAAGAAACAGCCCGGGAGGAACGTTCTCGGATGTTCAAGATGAAAACTTGAATATAGCATTTTCCCAGTGTTTGGGTGGGCTTCTTACCACGGTTGTTCAGGACTTGGAGTTGACCCTCAAGCCACTCAGTAGCCCCAAATTCAAACAGGTGTTGGCCGGGACTTATCAACAATCCAATAATGCGGATGGCAGTGTTACTTTTTCCTTTGGCAATCTGTACAGCAATGAGCTACGCAGTGTCATTGTGGACCTCTTCCTACCAGAAGTTAAAAGAAAAACAGGCTCCAGTATTCTCGAATTCAAATACAGCTATCGCTAGTAAGCCATCAATTTTCCTTTCAATTATGTGTTGGTCCAATTATTTGACGCGAATTGATCTGTATATGAATGTTGCGCAGCCCTGGGGTTGAGGAACTATTTCGGGCCAATCCTATAACTGTTCGCATAAGTCGGACTAAGACACCATCTGGGCAGCGAGAGGTGAAAATTATGGTGGAGGAGGATCGTCTACGTACAATAAAGGCAATAAAAGATTCAATAGCCATGGCTGATTCCAAGAATCTCGTGGGAGCCCGTAAGCTGCTCGATGATACCCAAAACTCTCTTCATGATGCTGATTATGAGACTAATGAATTGATTGAAACGCTTAAATATGAGCTCAAGCTGCTCTTAGGATTCATGAGATCACAAAAAATATACGAAGAGCAAGGGCGTCCTTTCGCGCTCTCATGTGAGACATCCCATGACCGCCAGCGTTTCGCTACAAGAGGTGATGTAGAAAGGTGTCGGATGTATGCCACGCCACGTATGAACGATTATAAGGAGCAAGCAAAGGTCTTTGACATGGATCCCAGCAAGCCACCTCCCACAGTAGACGAGGATGTCAAGGAAGAACTTGCTGCCGACCCCTTTGCTCCAATCGTTGGACCTCTTGGCTACCACCATGGGACGGCAATACAGTCTCTGAAAGAAAACGATGCCATAGTGGAAAATATTAAGACAATTCAAGACCTTGAAATCATATTGGGTAATGTTGACAAGGCCATTCAGGCTCTCCAACAAATACAAAGCGCTGCCATTCCGTTTCTTCTTGAACACTTGAGAAACATTGAAGAGTTCAAAAAACTTGAAGAGAAGAAAACAAAAGAAGAACTCTAGAGTCTAGATCCTTCACCAATGTTGACAGCCATTGAAAGCTTGTTGGGTCATCTTTAAAAACGTTAGTGTGTTGCCTTTTTATCTTTGGAATAATGAACTGTGCTTAGCGCGTGTTCAAAAATTTAACCATCTTGTAATGTGCCCCTGCCTTAGGCACTTCAAGTGGTGCGTCCAATAAAGGCTACATCTCTTTAGTTGCCACATTATTGGTTAATGCAAGTTGCTTGTTTTCTTGTTCACAGTCTTCTATATATATATATATATATATATATATAATGAATATATAATTATCAAGTCTAATTTAACCTGATAACACATTGTGCTATAGTTGGGATTCTCTGCCATAGACAAAGAAGAAGAAGTGCTTGAAGAACAAAAGAAAGAAAAAGACGTCAATTTTTTTTGATCGTGCTCTGATACCAAGTTAAAGATCTTGGAAAATGATCAATTGTATTGAGTGTGTAAAACAAGTTACAACAGTGCTTAAATAATAAAATAATAAGTGGGTACAACAAAGGGATAATGATGACAGAGAATCCTAACTATAACACAATATGTTATCACGTTGTTAACTTAGGCATGATAATAATTAATTTTCTATAATTTTTTTTTATGTAAAAGATGTTTTGGTGAGAATTCTTGTCCTAATAAATTAAAGGAGATGATAGCAATTGCTTCCTAACCATTTTTTATCATGCAACAACTTGCATTGGATTTTTATGTATTTAGACTGATGGACAGACTGCTGAAGCTTATTTGATGGTGAGAACTCTCACACTATCACACATTTTCATGAACACATTATTTGATTTTGTTTATATAGTAAACATGAATCAAATCTACAGTTATGCCTACTAACATAATAACTAGCTAAACTAGTTTAACGAACAAATTGTTTGAACTATCAAAGATAAGTTCAATACTCATTCTTAGAACTTGGCTTTAAACATCAACTTTTTCATCTTGTTCTTCCAAGGCTTTTTATTTTTGGTGCAATCAGTAGCTCTCCTTATTATTATTATATTTTTTGAACGTCTACATTTTTTTGTTTCTACTAAGAATTAGAAAGGGAAGAACGCAAATAATTTTCTTTGTAAAAATTGTATATTTGAATCATTAATTAGGTTTAAATACTAAGAAAGGTAATTAATTATGATAAAATATAAAACAAATAAAATTCATATAAAAAGTAACAAAAACTAAAAAGTAATCGGAATGCTCTAATCATAAGTTTCAAAGCTTAAATATGCATTGACTATTAAGGGATATAATGTCCATATTACAACTTCTAACCAATCTTGTACTATTTGAATATCTATTGCAAAAACCGTCTCTTGCAATTCTCTGTCTTCCCTCATAATTTTGGATTGTTTTTCTTTTGGTGTTGGTGATGGCACTACAGTTCTTTTTTGAACTGACAAGTGGTGTGGTGTGTTTTCTTTGTGTACGTTGTTTCCAGCTTATTCAAAATTTCAGCTAATCAATATGGTTTTATTTCTGATATGGTTTTTGACATGATTTTGCTTGTACATGGCGTCTAAAGTGGCAAATAAATTCAAGAGTGTATTTGGTGTAAATAAATTTTACAAAATTTTACATATAGAATTTATTTGAAATTTCAAATGATGTGTGTTTGATTTAAATGAATAAGTCATAAAATTCATTTGCAATTCCATTTTTTAAATTAGTGAAATTTATTATAACAAGATGAAATTCTAATGAAATATTTGAAATTTACAAATGAATTTCACAATATTTAAAGCTATTTCTAAAATGACCAAAACACCGTCATCGTTTTTATTTTGAAAAAAAAACACAATCTGCTTAGAAGGGTATTTTTTTTTTTACCAAAATTAAAATTAACTTGAATTCTAGATTTATACCAAGTACAATATAATATAATAAGGAATTCATTTGAAATGAATTACACAAAGTAATCATATGGAATTCATTTGGAAATGAAATGAATTTTTTGACAAAATTAAACCAAACATAGGCCAAGTTCATTTGAGTTAACATTGGTTGAGTGTTTACTTGAAGTTCTTCGTGGAGTGAATTGAATATGATTTAGCATTCTAAAGATCGACTAATTTTGTCACAATTTACAACTAATTGTTTTTCTGTTAACAATCTCTACAAAGTTCTTATGATGAAATTGCAGTTGGTTTATTCTGTTGTTTTGCCTAATATATATGGCTTAATTTTGTCCCATCGAAGGTTGATCTCCTCTCTTGGTTTGTTATGCCTAACAGGCTTCCAACGCGAGACCGCTTATTCTCATTTAATATTTGCTTGCTGTCTCTTAATTGATGCCCTTTCTGTGGTCTTTATGGAGAATTAGTTGATCATATTTTAGTGCATTATTGTTTTACTTGGATGATATGGACATATTTTCTGCATTGTTGAGTCATTTAGTTTCTTTGCAAAATCAATTCCTTCTTCTTTTTTTAGCAATGGTGTAATTTGGTTCAAGGGAAATTTCAACGCTGTTTTGGATTGCACTAATCTTTGTTGTCAGCTGGATAATTTGGTTACATAGAAACGATGTTGTGTTGTCATCGGCTTCTCCTTCTATCATCCAAGTTCAGAAGTTGATATTTACTAGAGTGATATTTGGTGATGTGTGTAATTCTTTACATATATTTGAGTTGAATTTTAATGAGTTTTGTATAAATATTCAAATTAATTTGGATAGGAATTAGGCTTAAATAAGAATTATTTTGGTTTGATATTTTATTTAGTTTTTATTTATTATTGTAATTTATTTGTTTTTATTAGGAATTTTATTCAATTGTTAACAAATATTCTCTTTTTCCCTTAGAAAACTAGCTAAGGATTCTAAAGAAATCAAGGATTTGCATGAGAAGATGCTGTTAAGGGCAACACGGTTTGGCACACACTTGTGTCGTACTTGTGCAATCTACTAGAATGCAAGCTTCGTGTCACATGCTGGTGCATCTTTCTATTCAAATTAAAAGAGTTTTGAAAGTGCGACACGGTTTCATGCACAGTCGTGTTTGAAAGTGTGTAACTTTATAGAATCTGAATCTGAATCCGAGCTCATGCACAGTTGTGCTAAAGACTGTGCTAGAAAGATTAACATCACATCGGCTTAGCACAGTTGTGCAGTGTATGTGTCAAAGAAAAGGAGACTTTTTCCCAAGCAAGAAGGGAAGAGGACTTTAAAGGCTAAAAGATCTCCTATTAGGTTTTCCTATATAAAGGGATGTTAATAGGTATTTGGGGGCATTCATTCAGTGCTCAAGAGGCAACAAATAAGGAGCTAAACTAGGATTGAAGAAAATTGATTCAAGAATTCAAGAGTTTTATTTTCATTATTTCTTTCTTTATTTTTAATCTTTTAATTATATTTGTTTGCTTCGCCATAAGTATGCGTGGCTAAATTCCTTTAGGACTTAGGTTAGGAGTAACTATTTCATGATGTAATTGAACATAAGTTTTATTTATTAAATTGATTTTCAGTTAATTTTATGAGTTGCACTTATTTTATACTTTCATTCTTGGCCTATTTATGGGTAAATTCACCAATGAGAGTTAGGGGAATTTATTAGCTTTGACTCATAGGACTTATATCACTTGAGCACGAGAGTAGGCAAGCTCTTTAGGGATAAAGTAATTGTTAAAGATCTTAATTAGTTTTCATTAATTTCTTAATCACCAGAGTAGGTTGAATCTTAATTTTAACATGCTTAATTGAATTTGAGAGAGTCTTTAGGTATTTTAGAACAATTACCCTTAATTGAATTTAATGTTTAAATTTATTTAAAGTGTTCATAATTTGATTGGAATAGTGAAACTGAGCCTAAGCTCTAAGCTTTTTATCATTCAATTTTAATTTAATTTAGATTTATATGTTTATTTTTATTAAAAATTCTCTTTTATTTAATTTTGCTAGCTGAGATATAAGTAAAGATATTAGTACTCAATATATAGTCTTCATGGGATCGATAACTTTTTATATTGTAATTATGATCCGTGCACTTAGGGTTTTTGTTGAGCGATTTCTACAAGTGTATGACTCATTATAAGTAATATATGATGAGTGAGTATCGTTCCTATAGGGAGATGAGAAATTCTAGCACTAAGTGTGATCTTGCCTCTTACAAGCTAATAGAATGAAAAATTTTAAATTGGAAAATTAAATTAATAAATAAACAGATAATGTAAACATAATATATCTAAAGAAATTTAGGATTTAAAATCTAGAGCTTAGAAAGAGCTCCATAAAATCCAATCCCTAAATATCGAAAATTTTAATTTCTAGTATTCTAGTCAAAGGCATTTCATTCCTTCTTCATATGTTCTCTATTCTCTAGCATCTGTCACAATTCACCACAAACCGTCTGGCATCTTGGAAAAGAGTTGGCAAGTAAAAACCACTTTGGAGGACCTTGGCTACGGTCTTAGTCGAGCTAAAATGTCCTCCACATTCGAGGGAATGACAATGTGTTAAAACAGCCTGAATCTCATCCTCTGGAAGGCATCTCCTAGTTAGTTCATCTCCACATCTCTTATATAGAAGAGGTTCCTCATAATAATAATAATATTTAACATTAGAAAAATTTTTTTTTCTTTTGCTGGTAGGTAAGATCAGGTGGTAACACTCCACATACCAAGAAATTGACAAAATCTACATACTAGGGTACTGAATCTTGCATTTGCATCAACTGTTCTACTTTGAAATAGTCATCAATTGGTAATTCAAAACCTTTCCCTTGCAGTTCCAACCTAAATAGGTGGTCAGCTACAACATTCTCTACTCCACTCTTATCCTTAATTTTGAAGTCAAATTCTTGTACAAGCAGTATCCACCTTATCAAATGAGGTTTGGCATCTTTATTAGAGAGGAGGTACTTCAAAGCTACATGATCAATGAACATAATCACTTTGCTGCCTGTCAAATAAGAGCAAAATTTATTAATGGCAAAAATAACAGTAAGAAGCTCTTTCTCAGTGGTGGTATAATTCAGTTGAGCTTCATCCAGGGTGTGGCTGGCATAGTAAATGGCATATGCATATCTGTCTCTCCTCTGCCTAAAACAGCACCGGCATCACATATAGTTGCTGGCATCACACATTACTTCAAAGGGGAGGTTCCAGTCAGGTGGTTGTAGAATTGGAGCAGATATCAGAGCCTCCTTTATCCTACAAAATGCATCCAAACAATCTTTATTAAAAATAAATAGGGCATCTTTAGTAAGCAGATTAGTAAGGGTTTTTGCAATCTTTGAGCAATCATTGATGAATATTCTGTAAAACCCTATATGTCCTAGGAAACTACGGATTCCTTTAACACTAGTGGGAGGTGGAATCTTTTCAATGACTTTAACTTTTTCTCTATCCACCTCTATGCCCTTGTTAGATACTAAGTGTCCCAGAACAACTCCTTTTGTGAACATGAAGTGGCATTTCTCCTAGTTCAGAATTAAATTGACCTCTTCACATCTCTGTAAAACTCTAGATAGATTGTTAAGGCAATCATCAAATGAAGTACTATATACAACGAAGTCATCCATGAACACTTACATAATAGTTTCCATAAATTCAGAAAAGATTGCCATCATGCACCTTTAAAAGGTTACACGGGAATTGCATAGCCTATAGGGCATGAGTCTGTAAGCAAAAGTGCCATACGGACATGTGAATGTGGTCTTTTCTTGGTCCTCAGGGTGTATAAGAATATGGAAAAATCTAGAGTATCCATCTAGGTAACAGAAAAATAAGTGCTGTGTAAGTCTCTAAAAACTGGTTAATAAAATGAAGAGGAAAGTGGTATTTCTTAGTAGCCTTATTCAGTTTCCTATAATTTATACACATCCTCCATCCTATAACTTTCCTAGTAGGGATCAATTCATTATGTTCATTTTTATTTACAGTTATACCACCTTTCTTTTTGACCATATGGATAGGGCTAACCTAATTACTATCAGAGATTGGGTAAATTATAACAGCATCTAACAACTTCATTATTTCCTTTTTAACCACTTCCTTCATGTTAGGATTAAGTCTTCTTTGATGCTCAATGAAGGGTGAACACCTTCCTTTAAATGGATCCTATGCATGCAAAAAGAAGGGCTAATCCCTTTAAGGTCATCGATGGTATACCCTATGATCTTCCTATAGTCTCTAACTCTTCTAAGCAACTTATCCACTATTTAATTGTGCATTAATAATAATCGAATAAGTAGAATTAGGTCCTAGAATAGCATATCTTAAATCAGGAGGAAGTTGCTTAAGTTTAACCTTTAGTGCGTCTTCCTCTTTTAAAGCACAGATAGCATAGAAATCACGAGGGGGTAAGGGGTCATACCTTACTGACTTACCTTTAAGCAGTGCAAAAGATGCATTTAGGGTGTTTATGAAAGCTACTACCTCAGGATCTTCTTCATCAGAATCTGTATCTAAGGTGGGGCTTACTTTTAGTGGATCTTCAGGGTATTTCTTTCTGAATATTTTCTTTACATAGCTTTGGATAACGTCTACTCTGAAGTAGGTCTTTGTTAACAAAGGATCTTTCATCATTTAGAATACATCAAACTCAACTATGTCTTCTTCAATTTTGAGTTTGATTTTACCCTACTTCACATTAATTATAGCACTAGCAGTGGCTAAAAATGGTCTTCCCAAAATTATGGGAATTTGAGAATCTTCTTTCATCTCTAAGACAAAATGTCACATGGCATATAAAATTCTCCAACCTTGATTGGTATGTCTTCCAATATCCCTTCAGGGTAAACAATAGACCTGTCAGCTAGCTGCAAGGAAATATTTGTTGATTTGGGTTCACTTATGTTCAATTTCCTATAGAGAGATAAAGGCATTATAGTGACACTAGCTCCTAGATCACAAAGAGCTCTACTAATAGAAAATTTACCAATAACACAAGGTATAGTGATACTCCCTAGATCCTTAGGCTTTTGAGGAAGCTTATTTCTAATTACTACACTGCACTCCTCATTTATTGGAATAGTATTATAATTATCCCAATTCCTTTTGTTGGACATGATGTCTTTCAAAAATTTGGTGTACTTGGGCATTTGAATAACTGCTTCCAAGTAAGGAATGGTGATGTCTAGTTGTTTAAACACCTTTAAGACTTTTTAGAATTGTTTATCCAAAGTAAAGTTGTGCATCCTCTGAGGGAATAGTCAGCAAGGAGTCTTGGCTGCCTTTGGCTCTTGTGCTTTTGCCTGTGGTTGCTGAGTGGTCTCTGGCTGAACTTCCTATTCTTTATTCTTGGATTCAGCCTGTGGTACATTCTTCCCACTTCGTAGAGTTACTGCTTGGGCTTGCTCTCTTGGGTTTTGAGGCTGACTTGGAAAGTGACCTGGTTGGAAAAAATTAGAGGAACTTGTTTGAGAAGCAACTTGATTCTCTAGTAATTTAACATGTGTGGTCAACTATTCCATCCTAGCATCGTACCACTTGAAATTTTCTTTATGATGTTTGAGGCTATCCTGAACCGTCTACATTACCTTGTTTTGTGTTTGGATGAAATTTTCCATCATTAATTCCATATTGGATTTGGGTTCAGATTGAGAAGCCATATTCTTTTGTTGAAAACCTGGTAAGGGTGGAGGCTTGTATCCCTGTTGTAAATTTTGAGCTTGGTATCCATCTTGATTTGACTATGAAAAATTCAAGTGATTTCTCCATCCTGGGTTATAAGTGTTGGAGTAAAGGTTATCTTGGGGTCTGCCATTGTAATTGTTTAAAGCATTGAGTTGCTCAATTGAGTAGCCTTGAGAGTAGGGATTGCCTTGCTGATAGTCTACTGTAGTGTGCCCTACTCTGCATACCTCACAACAAAGTACCTAAGATGGATGTCCTGAAAAATTTAGCTTCTCTAATTTTTTTATAAGAGAGTCCAATTTGGCATTCACCATGCTTAAACCATCAACTTTATAAAGTCCAGTAACTTTCCTTAGTTAATTTTTCTCTCCATGTCATTGGTAGTTATTGGATGCCATCTTTTACAAAAGTGCGTATACATCTACTGGTGTTTTACTCATAAAAGAGCCTTAAGCAGTGACATCTATTGTAATCTATAGAGATTTTGATAGTCCTTAGTAAAAGGTTTGCATTAACAACCAGTCTGGAATTCCATGGTGAGGATAATTTCTTTATAAATCTTTGAATCTCTCCCAGGCTTTGTATAGTGATTCACCATGCTGCTACTTAAATCCAGCTAATTCCTGATGATACTTAGTAGTCTTTCCATGTGGATAATACTTTGTCAAGAAAGCCTTAGAGAGAGGGTCCTATGAAGTGATTGAATTTAGGGTAATGAACTCAACTATAGCTTGGCTTTATCCCTTAAGGAAAATGGAAACAATCGAAGTCTGATTGCATCTGGACTGACTCCATTCATCTTGAAGGTGTCACAGATATCCAAGAATGAAGCCAGGTGGGCATTAAGGTCCTCTGAAGGTAGTCCTATGAACTGGTATTGTGAAATGATCTAGATATAGGCTGGTTTGATTTCGAAGTTGTTGGCTTCGATACTGGGTTTCACTATGCAATTATGACTTCTCATCAGAGTAGGTACACCATATTCTTCCAGAGCTCTAGCTGGAGCTCCCTGTCCTACCATTGCTCTGAGTTTTTGTCTCCTCCTAATTTTTTGCAAGTTTTTTCAATCTCTAGATTAAGCTCTTTTAATTTAGGATTTTAGGAACTTATTTACATAAACAAAAATCAGGTTCCAGAAAAGAAAAAGTAAAACATAATTAATAAAACAAGAATAAAACTATTAGTCTCGCAGAAACAAAAGTCTATCCTAATGTAGGTATTCACCGATCTCCCCGGCAACAGTGCCAAAAACTTGTTGAGCAGTTTTTGCAAGTGTACAGCTTGTTACAAGTAATATATGATGAGTGAGTATCATTCTTATAGGGAGATGAGAAATTCTAGCACTAAGTGTGATCTTGCCTCTTACAAGCTAATAGAATGAATGATTTTAAACTAGAAGATTAAATTAATAAAGTAGAATGCTACTGTAAACAGATTATATCTAAAGAAATTTAGGATTTACAATCTAGAGCTTGGATTCATTCACTAGGCACTTTCTTGAATTATAGGATTTTGTTAATTTAGTTAATAAATCTCAATCAAGGGCAGGCTATTCATAAATTCCTAAGGCTTCTTTCAAAGTCACTCAGGCATACCTAAAGCAAACACAACCTATTCTCATGGTCTAATGAATTACTCAGGTTTATTAAGTTCCTTAACAGTCTATTAATCCCTGAGGTCTTATCTACTTTTGTGATCAAGGGTCCCTAGAAACATAAGTTTTATGAGCTAGCAAATCATGCAACTTTCATTGTCATAAATTTAGCCACAGGCATGCATTTAATCAGGCCTAAATTAAACATAAGATTAATGAAGCAAAACTTGAGAATTGATCGATGATAATTAACTACAATAAAATAATATCCAGACAAGCAGTAATCTTGGCTACATGAATCCAAAATCTAAAAGAGTTTAGTTACACATAATGTAAATTATTAAAGATAAGAATAAATGAATATAAAAGAAGAAAAAGTCTGTAGAAAATAGTGTTTATTTCTTCAATCCTCTTCTCCATCTCTCTATCTTTGTCTCTCTCTATTTTGCTCTGTCTGCTATCTTTTTTTTCTGCTCCTCTGCTTCTTATTTAAGATGCTCTTATATCTTTAGAAATAGGGTTGCGTGTGATGCATGCGTTTAAGTGGAAATTCCTTAAATGTACAGGCATAACTAGACATGCATGGCCGTGCATACTTGTATGAAGTTCTTTGCGTGGTCGTGTTGATGGGGGCATGACCATGTCCTTGCCTTTAGAAATTATGGCACAATCGTATGAGTGAAGGCATGGCCGTGCCATTTTTTCTCTTCAATGTGGTATGACCATATTGATTAGTGGATGGCCGTGCCATTTTTGGCTTTGGATTTGGCACGACCGTGTTGAGCCTTGCATAGCCGTGCTCTTTCTTCTTGTAAAATGGCATGGTCATGCTCTAGCTTACACAGTCGTGCTTGCTTTCTCTAAATTTTTAGCACAGCCGTGTTAAGCATTACATGGTCGTGCATGATCAATGCACACCCGTGTTCCTTTCTCTTGGTCTTTGACTTTTCTTCACGCATTTAATTTATATAGATAAAATAAAAACTAAGGGAGAAGAATACAAAAATTAGACTGAAAAAATATAAAATTTCTAATTTATTTAATTAATGCATGATTATATCTACATTTTATTTAAATGTCCTAATATTGTCTAAATGCTAAATTTATTAATTATTATGCAAAAAATTGAAAATTATACAACTAAAATGAAATGTTATTAAATTAAAAAGAGACTAAAGAGTGTATATTTTAATAGTAAAATGCAATTATCAGTTTTAAACACAATAAGTTTTTGGCACCATTGCCGGGGACTGGCAATATTGATATTAATTTAATTTTTCTTTTCTTAGACTAGTATTCTTTCTTTAGTTTTAACTTTATTTGCTAATTGATTTTTCAGGTAACTTTTGCTAGTTTATGAACACTCGATCCAAGGGGATGAACTTAAAGAAGATCAACCCTAAGATTGAGAAATCGTGTAAGAAAAACTGAAAGGAAAAACATAAGAAAGACAAGCAAAAGATGGCTGAAGATCAGGCACCACCATCGAGCAGGAATCATGCTCTTCAAGAGTACACAATGCCTAATCTAGGAGATACCCATAATAGTATTGTCAGACTAATTTTTGATGCCAACACATTTGAGATCAAAACTGTGATCATTCAAATGGTCTCATAATTTTAGTTTAGAGGTATCCTAAGTAAAGATCCTAATGCCTATCTAACTTAATTTTTGAAGATTCATAATACATTCAAGATGAATGGGGTTAGTCCTATTGCAATAAAGCTTAGGTTATTCCTTTTCTCTTTAAAGGATAAGGCTATGTTGTGGTTGCACTCTCTAGCACCATAGTCCATCATTTAATGGGACACATTGACAAAAACATTCTTGGGCAAGTAGTTGCCACTGGGAAAAATAATAAAATTCGAATAAGAAATTACAAGCTTCACTTAACATAATGGTGAATCTTTATATGAGGCATGGAAGCAATTCAAGGACTTACAACACTAATGGTCACACCATGGAGTTCTATAATGGCTGCTCATTTAAACCTTCTACCAAAGAATTACTAAGCCAATAAGGATCACCATTGATGCTATAGCTCAAGGATCTTTTATGAGCAAGACGTTTGACGATGCATACAATTTGCTTAAGACTATGATGTCCAATAACTATCAATGGAAAGGAAAAAGAAGTGTGCTAAAAAGAGTTATAAGAATGCATGATGTGGATCATTAGAACCTCATAAATACAAAAATCAACATGCTCATAAAGAAATTAGAGGCTTCCTCTAAGGTTCAAAATCCAATGTCAGTTTATTCTTATGAGTATTGTAAAGGGGGACATTCAGCTCTAAAATGTCAAGTAAGTTTCTTTTCTTAAGGAATCAAGGGAACCCTATCTCTAACACATACAACCTAGGTTGGAAAAATCACCCTAATTTTTCATGGACAAATCAAGGGGGAGTTCAAAGCACTAACCAATGGTACAAGTAGCCTCTACTAGGTTTCTAATAAAGGAATTCTTTTCATTAACAACTTAAAAGCAAGCCTAATTTAGAGCGCATGATAGAAAAGTTTCTAAAGGATCAACTGGAATAAAATGAGGCCATAAAAAGTCTAATTTCTTAACTAAGTCAACTCTTTGCTCATAATAAGATGTTAGAAAATCAAATTGCATCCTTAGCATCTAGCTTAAAATAAAGTGGAATGTTTCCTAGTTAATCAGAAAATCCTAGAGAGCAAGCTAAAGCCATAACACTTAGAAGTGGGAAGCAATTACCAGAGGTTAAGATAAAAAAGCAAGATGGAAGGGCCGTTCAAAACACACAAGAGGAAGACTAAAGTTGGAATTAATTAAAGGAAAGGAAGAAGAGAAGGAGGCACCTCTCAAGACCCTACCATTGCCTTTCCCTCAAAGGCAACAAAAATCAAAATTGGACAAGCAATTTAAGAAATTCATAAAGTCTTTTTAGCAGCTCAAGCTTAATATACCACTTTTGGATATTGTTGGGTGTCCATCAATTGTCCCGTGGCGGAGGCAAGTGGGCCGAGTCACAATCGAATGCCGTGGGCGTTTGTGTGTGGTGAATGCACTATAAGGCTATGGTATGCGCCTTTCCTACTACCAATTGGTTTTAGGAGAGTTGGTAGCGCCTGAGGTCCTACAAGTGGTATCAGAGCCAAGGTCACGGGTTCGATTCCCAGCGGGAGCAATTGCTGAGGGGGAGATTGTTGGGTGTCCATCAATTGTCCCGTGGTGGAGGCAAGTGGGCCGAGTCACAATCGAATGCCGTGGGCGCTTGTGTGTGGTGAATGCACTATAAGGCTATGGTATGCGCCTTTCCTACCACCAATTGGTTTTAGGAGAGTTGGTAGCGCTTGAGGTCCTACAAGGTAGAATTAAAAATTCTTCCTTCATCCTTGAGATATGCTTTCCTTGGTCCAAATTATACATATCCAATTATTTTAAATGCTGAATTGAATGATGAATAAGTAGAAAATTGCTTAGGAGAGTTAGGCCACATAGAAAAATTATTGGCTACACCATTAATAACCTTAAGGGAATTAGGCCTTCTATATTCATGCATAAGATACATATGGAAGAAGACTTTAAACCTTCAATTGAAAATCAAAGAAGATTGAATCCTAACATGAAAGAAGTTATTATGAAAGAGGTTATGAAGTTACTTGATGCAGGGATTATCTATCCCATTTCAAATAGTGATTGGGTTAGCCCAATTCATTTGGTCCTTAAGAAAGGTGGAATGACAATAGTCAAGAATAAAAATAATGACTTAATTCCTACTAGGACTGTCATGGGTTGGTGCATATGCATAGATTATAGGAAATTAAATAAGGCAATTAGGAAAAATCACTTTCTTTTACCCTTCATTAATCAACTTTTAGAGAGATTAGCAAATCATTCATTTTTTTGCTATTTTGATGGTTATTCAGGCTTCTTTTAAATTCTTATTCATTCTAATGACCAAGAAAAAAAACCATATTCACATGTCCTTGTGAAACATATAAATACAAATAAATGCCCTTCATGCGCCTACCACTTTTCAAAGATGTATAATGTCTATATTTTCTAACCTTGTTAAGGACATTATAGAGGTTTTTATGGATGATTTTTCTATGTATGGTACTTTATTTGATGCATGTTTGGATAACATTTCTAAAGTGTTGCAGTGATGTGAGGAAATTAACTTAATTCTTAATTAGGAGAAGTGTTACTTCATGGTGACCAAAGGAGTTGTAATTGGACATATCGTGTCTGAAAAAGGAATTGAGGTAGACAAATTGAAAAACTTCCACCACCAACCTCCATCAATGGAATAAAGAGTATCTTTAGTCATGTCGTGTTCTATAATCACTTTATCAAAGGCTTTTCCAAAATTGCTAAAGATGTCTTTTTAAGTTTAACGATAAATATCTTGATGCCTTTCACAAGTTAAAAGAAGCCTTAATCATAACACCTATTTTGCAACCACTAGATTGGAGCCTCCTATTCAAGATCATATGCTATGCAAGTGACTATATTGTTGGGGCTATATTGGAGCAATAAAAAGATGAGCAGACCTATGCAATTTACTATATAAGACACATTCTTGATGAAGCTTAAGGAAATTATACAACAACTAAAAAAGAACTTCTAGTAGTGGTGCATGCAATGGACAAGTTCCAATCTTATCTAGTTGGAAGTAAGGTGGTTGTTTATGTAAATCATTTAGCCCTCAAGTACCTCCTAGCCAAAAAAGATGCTAAGCTAAGACTTATTCACTAGATTCTTTTATTGCAAGAATTTGATTTGGAGATAAAAGATCATAATGGGACTGAGAACTTAGTAGCTGATCACCTTTCTCGCATTAAAAAGCATCATAATTTAGACTCTCTTTTTATTCTTAATGAACTTTCGGGAGAATAACTCATGAAAGTGCAAGGATTTGTTCCTTGGTATACATATTTTATAAATTATCTAGCATATGGAGTTCTTCCCCTTGATCTAGATTACCATAAAAAAAAGAAGTTCTTTTAGGATATAAAAAAATATTTATGGGTGAACCTTACTTATAGAAGAGATGTGAATATGGTTTGATAAGAAGATGTGTATCGGATGAGGAAATTCTAGAAATCCTTACTCATTGTCGTTCACTTGAGTGTGGGGGACACGCAAGTTCAACCAAAACATCGATAAAGGTACTTTAAAGTGGTTTTTATTAGCCCTCTCTTTTCAAAGATGCAAAAGATTTTATGCTTAAGTGCAATCATTGTTAAAGGACATAGAATATTGGAAGGAAAAATGAGATGCCTCTCTCAAACATCATGGAGATTGAACTTTTTTATGTATGGGGGATTGATTTTATGGGTCCATTTCCTAGCTCTTATGGGAACAAGTACATCTTGGTTGGGGTTGATTATGTATCTAAGTGAGTAAAAGCAATTGCTTTACTAACTAATGATGCTAAGGTGGTCACTAAATTCCTTTGAAGAAACATATTTACTCGCTTTAGAACTCCTAAGGCTATAATAAGTGATGGTGGCTCACACTTTTGTGATCATCACTTTAAGAGTCTTCTTACAAAGTATGGGGTCAAGCATAAAGTAGCCACACCATACCATCCTCAAACTAGTGGAAAAGTCGATTCTTTAAATAGGAAATTAAAGAGCATATTGGAGAAGATAGTTAATGTTTCCTTTAAATATTGGTCTATACATTTAGATGGTGCACTTTGGGTATATCGAACAACCTTTAAAACTTTAATTGAAACTTTACCTTTTCATCTAGTCTTTGGAAAGTCATGTCACCTCCCGATTTAGTTAGAAAACAAAAAATTTTGGGTTACAAGGTTTTTAAATTTTGATCTAGCAAAAGGTGGAACTAAAAGGCTTCTCCAATTGAATGAACTTGAGGAGTTTAAAATGGATGCTTATGAAAATGCCAAGATCTATAAGAAAGAACTAAGAAATGGCATGACAAGCATTTACAAAAGAAAGAGCTTCAAGAAGGAGATCTAGTACTCCTCTTTAACTCAAGATTAAAGATTTTTCTAAGAAAACTCAAGTCATGTTGGTCTGGTCCCTTCACAATCAAATAATTTTTCCCTCATGGTGGTGGAACTCTTAAATAAAGCCAATGAGACTTTCAAAGTTAATGGGCAGCATCTAAAGCCTTATTATCTTGAAGAAGCAAATTTAAAGAGTGTTTCTTGCACACTCCTTGACATCAAATAAGACCATGAACTCTTAGTCAAGCTAATGACCTTAAATGAGTGCTATATTGGAGGCAACGCATTGCTTCTTCGCTTAAACCTATTTTTCTTTTATCTTTTTAATAATTATTTTTATATGATTTATTTTCCTTTATTTTATTTTTATTTTACATATTTTTTATGTTAGGTTTCTCATGAGTGAAAGGGAAAAGATGAAAAACTTAGGATCAAGTGTCTGGATATTTAACACGTACATACACACGGTTGTGCTTCAAACCATGTTTAGGTATGCACTACTAGATTTATCCTTTATATGATATGTAAGATCACAACACAACTATGTTTATAATTGTGTGTCAATATTCCATCTACTTATATGTTTTCATGGACTACAACACCACTATATGTTAATTGTGTGAAAATTCTCATCTTTAAATTTTAAGGAAGAAACATGCATGGTTTTATACACAGGTAGCACATGGTCATGTTATCACATTTTCCATCCATAAGCATTATTTAGAACATTGCACACTTTGACACACGGTCACCACATGACCGTGTAATGAGATGCTCTATGTCATGAAGGCAGTACTAGGACCATATGGTTGTGTCATAAAAATGTTTAGCCAAATCTTTTAGATAGAAGGTTGCATGGTTTCACATATAACCTCCACATACCCATGTTATGTATACTATCATTAAAGTTAAATTGGGTAGAAGGCTGCACAGTTTCACACATAAGCTCCACACACCCTTGCGATGAATTAAACCATCGAATTCACTTTCAAATAAAAGGTTGCATGCTTTGCGACACAAGGTCCACATAATCATGCAATGTTACATTTCCTACAGTTTCACATGGCACAGTTTGCCACACATGCACAACACACTCATATGGTTGAATTAGTATAAATATTCTCTTTTTGTAAAGCCTAGCTGCCAGCTATCCCTTTCTCGCCTTTTTCTTTTTTCTTTTTTATTTTCTTTCTAATTTTCTCTTAAATTTCTTTACTTTCTCTCCTTTGTCCCCATAATTTTTGTCGATACCTTGTCTCCTACAATCATAAGTCATGAAAAACATATTAGGAAAAGTTAACTCCATAAGGAAGCAGCCTTGCACCATTGATAGCACTAGTGATCACACAATTGTGCCATTGATGTCAACTTTTGAGCCATTGCCACCTTTTTCTTCCTCTTTGCACCCACTCCTTCATTTCCCAAATAAAGAACATCAGAAGCGAGTACATGCTTTACTCCCCTTATCCCTTCATGCATCCTATCATATCATTACTAATAATCTTAGGGCTGTGGGATTATGTGATTTTATTTTGGGCATGATTGATCGATCTAAATAGGAGAATTTTATTATTATTAATCAACCCACTTATTTAGAATTGTTCCTAGAATTTCTATCTAGTTTTATTATGTTTGATAAACCTAATATGATTAAATTTTGGTTAGGAGGAAAATTTTCTCTTTCTCATTGAATGACTTTACTATAAATTGTGGTTTCTATGAGCCTCTCTTTACTACTATGAGCCTCTCTTTACTACTAGTGAAGCTATTAATGACACAGTTGTTGACTTTGGGTTTGATAACCCTAAGGATTATTAGCGAGAAATCATTCATGATTGGGGTAATCAGATTTATGATCCTAGAGTTAGTAAGAGCACTAATATTGCTAGGCCTGAGTTACGCTTTTTGCATCATTTTGTTGCTTTCACTATATGTGATAGGCAAGAGAGTATTGAAGTTGTTTTAACTTAGGATTTATTTTACCTTAGGTGCTTTAACATGAGGTATATCACTTATCCTCATAGGATATGCTTTGGATTTATTTTACATAGATTTTATTCCTTACTTGGGGTATAATTTTGCTCTTTATATGGATGGAATGTCCCAAAAGAAAAAAGGAGCACTATGTTAAGTGGGTACATAACTTATATAGCTAAATGTTTAGATTTTTTTATGGTTACTCAAACCTTACTAAGGTGTGTCCCATGGTCCCTTTTAATATTAATTTTGTGAGGAACAGAAGGTTAGTTATTGTGAAGGATGGGCGATATATTTCGATTGATGCTCCTGCTCATGAATAAACACCACCTCTATAACCTTAGTACACTCCCCTACCATCCTAGCCATCTACTTCTGTAACCCCTATCTTTATATCACAGTGTGAAGCCACTCTTCGCTATTACACTGACATGCTTCAGTGGTTGAGTGTTGGTATCACTAACATCTATCAGACTAATGCATTATTATGCTTCCTCGCCTGTTTATCCAGCATCAACTTCTATAGCTACCACTAAAGAAATTCATGATGATGAAGAAGCATTTGATGGTCATGAACCTACTAGCTTTGAGGATGAATCTACACCCTTGGATGATTGACTTTAGTTTCTATCTATTTTTATCTTTTTGTTTCTATTTAGGATGTTGGTTTTTGCATTTATGGATGGTTCTTTTAATTTTTCTTTTGGACTTTATTTTGGTTGTATCCGGCTTTATTTTTTATTTTTTTTCTATGTTAATTATTAAGCTTTTTTCTATTATTTTATACTCTTGTTAATTTCTCTTTATTTTCTCTCTATATTAGTTTTTGCTTTTATTATTCTCTTTTTGATTCCTTAGCTGTTTCCATGTTCAAGCACCCAATCATAGGACAGTACCTTTCTTTTCCCTTTCTTTATATTCTTTTCTTTATCTTTTTATGCATATTTCTAAGTTGTTTCTCATGTTTGAGTCATTAAGGAGAATGACGTCACTAGTGTGGGGGGAGTTTGGTCATTTTAATTCTCTTTTGTTTTTATTTTTATTTTTCTTTTAAAATTAGTTTTCTTTGATTCTTTGATTTTCAGTTAAAAAAATTTAATAAATTATATATATATAATACTATTTACTTGTCCTAAGTTCATTAATCTTTAACTCGTTTTCTCCACATTAGAATTAGCGTGTCCTTTCAAAATTTTATATTTATTTTGTACAAAATTATTACTCAAATTTAGTTAAACTCTAAATAGTGTATAAGCCTGTTTTCTAGTTTAACTATCGAAATATTGGATGATTTATTAATTAAGATGGCTGGATAGGGATATTATGTATGAATGATATAGTTTTTATAACCTAAACATTAATTTGGAGATTGAATTTGAGCATGATTTTAGGAGAGAATGCATTTTGGTTTGTAATTCTAAAAAAAAAATTCCCTCCCTTTTCTTTAGCAAGAGTAGTACTTAAATCAAAATTTTTATATGCTCTAAATCTACTTCAATGCTCTAATTAGAGTAAGAGTATCCAAAGAACTCACTTGGTGGTATTCACACTTAGTAATATAGGTACAGCGGGGGATAACTAAGAGTGGGAAGATTTGATTAGAGAAATTAAAAAATGGTGAGATAAAGTGTGAAAAGCCACTCATCAAATAAGATAAAAGATGTTGTGAAATGGAGCGTAAAATGCATTCACAACCAATTTTTGTTTTAAAGGGGTTATAAGCATAAATGCTCTTCTTCTAGATATATGTTCATTGGATTTCAAAGAGTTATGTGTTTGGGTTGTGATTAGTAAATTATTTATACATAATATACTTTTTTCTAGCTATCCTCTTTAGTAAATATATTTCAGTCTTGGTGCGATTGGTTACATGTCTTAGAAGCTTGAAATTTTTAATTGAAGTTGAGTTTATTCTTTTTATTATCAAAATTGACTTTTGCATAAGGAGAAGGAAAGTTTTAGCATGGGAGAATTTGATGTGTGTAATTCTTTACATATATTTAAGTTGTATTTTAATGAGTTTTGTATAAACATTCAAATTAATTTAGGTAGAAATTAGGCTTAAATAAGAATTATTTTGGTTTGATATTTTATTTAGTTTTTATTTGTTTTTGTAATTTATTTATTTTTATTAGGAATTTTATTCAAATGTTAACAAATATTCTCTTTTTTCCTTAGGAAACTTGCTAAGGATTCTAAATAAATCAAGGATTTGAACGAGAAGAAGTTGGTAAGGGCAACATGGTTTAGCACACACTTGTGTCATGCTTGTGCAATCTACTGGAATGCAAGCTTCATGTCACATAGGCGCAACACGGGTGTATTGCTGTTGGGGTATCTTTCTATTCAAATTGAAGAAGTTTTAAAAGTTTGACATGATTTCATGCACGGCCATGTTTGAAAGTGTGGAACCTTCTAGAATCTACATCCAAGCTCGTGCATGGTTATGCTAAAGACTATGCTAGAAAGATTAACGTCACACCAACTTAGCATGGATGTGTAGTGGGTGTGTCAAAGAAAAGGAGACTTTGTCCTACTTATATAGGGAAGAGGAATTTAAAGGCTAAAAGATCTTCTATTAGGTTTTCCTATATAAAGAGATGTTAAGAGCTATTTGGCGGCATTCATTCAGCACTCAAGAGGCAACAAAAAGAAGTTAAACTAGGATTGAAGACAATTGATTCAAGAATTCATGAGTTTTATTTTCATTATTTTTTTCTTCATCTTTAATCTTTTAATTATGTTTGTTTGCTTCACCATAAGTATGTGTGGCTAAATTCCTTTAGGTTGAGATTAGGAGTAACTATTTCATGATGTCATTGAATGCAAGTTTTATTTATTAAGTTGATTTTCAATTAATTTTATGAGTTGCACTTATTTTATGCTTTCATTCTTAGCCAGCTTGTTTGCATGTTTATGAGTAAATTCACGAAAGAGAGTTAGGGGAATTTATTAGCTTTAGACTCATAAGACTTAGATCACTTGACCATGAGTGTAGGTGAGCTCTTTGAGGGTAAAGTAATTGTTAAAGATCTTAATGAGTTTTAATTAATTTAGTAATCATTAGAGTAGATTGAATCTTAATCTTAACATGCTTAATTGGACTTGAGATAGTCTTTAGGAATTTTAGAACAATTACCCTTAACTGAATTCAATGTTTAAATTTATTTAAAGTGTTCATGTCATACCTTAAATTTGACTATCCCCAAAAAGGTCCAATGATGGAACGAACCCCCCAGATGACTAGAGTATGCTCGATGGTAACACCTCTGAAGTGTGCAACCTTAAAAAACATAACAAACCCCACTAGTGTGCAAAATAGATCACTGAGCCATTAAGTTATGCTCCGACCTTGTGAAATAAAAATTATTAGAATAATGAGAGGTTTATTTTGAGAAAACCCCCCTCAGGATACTCAGCTCATTAAGCTGGTGCAAATTTCATTAGATCGGGACCCAGCTTTGTGAAAAGCTAGAAGTCGATTTTGACAAAACATACTTCAAAACACACATATGAAAAGCTCTAAAACCTTCCTAAGTGGTCTTGGTCCAACACAACTCAAGTATCTGTGTGTATTAATTATAAGTGCATATAAATGCCCATAGGTGTCATGTGCTAAAATTGAGGCTGAATTTAGCAAAATGGACTGGAAATGCATTCAAAAGGCCTAAAACCCCTAAGAACCAACCTCATAATAGCATGCGTAAAACCCAAGAAGTATGCATAAAGTGTCAAAGTGCGCATGGAAGCACATGCGTGCGTGTGTGTCCACGTGCCAAGAGCATGACCATGCGCTAAGCGCATGTAATATCCTCGATATAGAGACCACACCCCTACCACCCTATTCTACCAAATTTTCATTATAAATAGACCCCTTCACACCACATTTTGGAGGGGGGAGCAAGTGGAAACACAAACACACACTTAAAAATTAGTCTAATGAAAGGTGTTGAAAACCCCTTTCCAAATAGTTTTTGCTCTCCCACAGCCTTTCTCTTAGGTTATTAGATCCTTTTTCCACCAAACCAAGCCTCGTCTTTATCAAACCATACTTCAAAGGTATACAATTTAGTATCATTCTACTATCATTTTGAACCTCATGATGAGGAAAGCTTGATAATCTCTTAAAGCTAAAGCTTCAAAACCCATACAACCTCAGTCAATCTGAGGACCACAATTATTTTAGCACATTTATTTTATCATATTGCATTTTATTTTACTGTCGCTAGCATTTGGGAATGTTGTTGTGATTATGTGATGAGACTAGAAATCTTGCTTGCTATGTGAATAATATATGCTTTATTATGCTCATTTCATATAATCATTATGCATCCTCTATTTTGGAAATCATGAAATCACATCGTAAATATCAATAATGTGAAAATTTCATGTCCTGAAATAGATTCATCATGCTCTTGGTCCAATAATGACTTTTTGCATCTTTTATATTATTATCATACATCATTATAGCATAAATAATCACTGTAAGCATGATCATCCTATCATTCATCGAGCAAGCTGTGTAAATGATCGTGTTACTCTTGTAGATCAATTATATTAGATTTACCTTTTTGCAATCTTTCCCTTTTCATATGTATTTTATTAGGAAAGTGATGTAATAATATCTTTAGCTTTATTATCTTCCACTATTTGATGTACTGTGTGAATGCTATACAAACAGTCATTACCAAAACTAGGGTGTTGTGGTACCTATATGTTGAACATTGTATAATGAGAAATAGTCAAAAAGTAGATGTGATCCCTTGAACTTGAAAATCTTTGCTAGGGACAATACTCACTAAGTGACCTGATGTTGTCCTTTTCTTTTCCCAATTTTCTAAAAATCAGGTGGCAACTCCATAAAATCAAAAGCATCTCATCCTCCGGAGACCAATCACTTATCCCTATTTGGTAAATTTTCCATGTCCCTTGGAAATGGAAAGACCCACATAATGTCCCATGAATGCATATCGCTATCCAAGAGTAAAAAGTGAAAAGACACATCACATAGAAAGGATAATTCAGTCACTCACAATGGTGACTCCACTGGGGCTTCTAAGTAAGAGGGATGAACTCAAAAATGACTATTTCTCATTATGCAAAAGTCAATTGTATAGAGCCCCTCACTATTGCATTTGCACTATATGTCACACGTGCACCACCTATCCCTAAAAGCCTCGATAATACTAAATGACATTGCCACTATGATTCCACTCGAGTCATAGGGTGATGAATATATGGTATTATTACCTTAGTCATTACTTGTGCATTCGTTGAACTCATTTGACTAGAGTCTATAACCACTTAAAAGGGGTGCTAGAGTTATCCAAAAAATGCTAGACTCACTGACAGGAGTCCAAAACCCTAGTCATATAGGGGGCATTCTCGCTAAAGGAACTCTTAGCCTTTCACCCTAACTTCACTCGTATAGATAAACTAGTAGCAACATCCACTAGGATTCAACCATGCTATGCATGCTATCCTCATCCTAACACTGTCTGTTTAACCTGATATTCATAAATGACATGAACGTCCTAGTGTCTATCATTGAATGACATTGTAATGTTAGTTTTCATAGAAAATTTATGCTCAAGACCAGATGATTCTCATATACTTCGTGTGAGCCCAAAGCATGAGGAATGATAAGAATCATGTACCTCAGGTTGAATAGTCTATGAAAATTAACAAATAATGATATCCCTCGATGGTAGAACATATGAGATGTCGTCAATTTATCCTTATTAGAACAAATGAATGAGTGAGGAACCTAAATAGAATGTGGACCTTTATGTCAACAAATCAAACTATAAACTATCAAATGATACTTTCATAAATCTTGATAACCATATCGAATATCGATATGGGGGCAAGAACTCAGACTCCCTTTGATTGACCTTGGTCCTATGCATACAAGCACATACAAGCTTTGGATATCATTTGGAGCCCGATAATTGACCCTTACATTGACATCATATGATTATCTCAAGGACATTTAAGTATCGTTCCTCAATTTACCCTTTGGTTTTGACAAACATAAATTGAAACTGCCTAGTCCTGAGAGCAGAGTCATAGTCCCTTGATGACTATAGGTTCAAAACCCACCTAGGAAAGAGACTGAATGACCTTATGGAGAAATAAGGTTGGAAGTAAGAACTTGCTTGTGATTGGTTTGTTCACTATGCATGAAAACTAACCAACTTTAATCATGCATACATCATATACATGTAGATAGCATGTACTAACCACTGTTTCTTTAAGAATAATCATTTTTCATCATAGGATTTTGCATCCACTCCATGCATACATGCTCACCTTTTTCTTCTTCAGGCACACATCATGCATCATTCATTTAGCTAACCCTCATAAATATAAAGGAATACAACATGAGTGACCAAGAAGATACCTCCTGTCAATAATTCGAACATAAGCTAAAAGAGGGGATCTAAAAGTTGCTCGCTAATGGCACTATAGTTGAAATCCTTTAAGCCCAAATCAAAGCCAAAAATGCCCAAGATGGGAATAGCACACCACTGAGTGATGCCTTTGCATTTGTTCACCTAAGGGTAGGTAAGGCAAAGGGAATTTCCTGCACTCTAGTTCAAGTTGATAATGACAATGGCTACTACCAAGATCTTAAGGATGCACTAAAAGCTGCAAAAATTACTGACATGACCAAGCTTGAATTGATAGTGGTGGTCAAACTATTGACCAATAGGATGGCTTAATTAGAATTTGCTTTTAAAAATAAGGGAACTCATGGCTCCAAAAGCTTCATTTACTTGGCACTGTTCAAAGATGAGCCGCTTCCAGATGATTTTAAGCTATCAAAATTTACTAAGTTTAATGGAATAAGGGAGCCGAGGGTCCATCTAAGGCAATATGCTATCTTTATGGCCGCCATAAAGCTTACAAAATCATATATTGTTCGATTCTTCTTCATATCACTAGAGGAAGGACCGAGGGTATGGTTCTTTAACCTTGAAGATGAAAGCAAAAATGATTGGCTACTACTAACTTAGAAGTTTATCAAGTAGTATGAATACAACACTCAATTAGACATTACTTAAAGGGACCTTGAGACTATAAAGCAAAAACCCGATGAAGCTTTCTCTAATTATGTCACCATATGGTGGGGAAAGGCAATCAAAATGAGAAATCATCCTCTTGAGGATGAACAAATAGAGCTGATAATCAAAGGGGCACTACCACACTTCAAAAAATAGATGATCTTTGCTCATTATCCTAACTTCAGAGCTCTCTATTAGGCTAGGATCAGAATTAAGGATGAGGAACCTCAGCAAGCTAAAAACACTTTTTACCATAATACCCAACCAAACATCTAAAACACCTTCACCCAAGCCACAGAAATAAACATAATCCAACCCAATACCTACAACCATCTATCAATGTCATCAGACCACTAAGAAAATTATCAAACTTGAACCTCCCATTATCTTAAGTATTCCAGAGACTTCAACAAAAGAACCTCCTATAGCTACAAGAGCTTAACCCTCTTTTAAACCCATTACCACCTTAGATTAACCAAAAATTATTTTGCCACTTTCACCAAATGCTTGGTCATACCATTGATACATATAGAACTCTAAAAAATACAATCCAAGACCTCATTGACTCTGGAAAAATTAATGACCCATAAAAATGACCTAGTATTAAAAGCAATCCTCTGCCAAACTATCAAAACATGCATTAACCAACCATTAACATGATCTCATCCAATCTACCATAAGACCTTATTGAAAAAGTAATCCAAGCCATATAAGAAACCTAAGATAAGCCCTTAGAGGACAAACCCTCGAATCCCATTCTTGAGCCTCATGATTCTAGTGAAGATGAGTAATGCCCTTCTATTTTTGAATACATTCTAATGCCTTAGAAATTCCTTTCCTATTTAATGATGCAAAAAAGAGCCAATGATATAATTCTCTCTATGAAAGGTGAAGTGATTCGAGGGTTTCCCCACTTGATGATTTACCCTATTTAGAAACAGACAAAAATCTCATCAATGACCAAGAGATATGGGCAAGCTGGGAAGTTTAACTATAAAGTCAAGTATACAGCACCCCCAACTACCCACACACTTTTAGAAGATATAGTACGTTTAGGATAGGGAGAAGAATTTGATAACGAAGATGGGATGGTTGGTACTATTCAACTTCAGAACTTGCAAGTCATGGGGATAGACATATGGTATGACTCTGATGATCCTAAAATTATTATTTGGGACCAGAATAGTAGTACAAAAGCAAATAAGCAAGTAGCTAAGAAGCCCTCACTAGTAGTTAATCAAATAACTCATTGTGAGCAGGTATATCAACCTCATGAGAAAAGAAAGAACTCTCTAATAAGAAAGAAGTAGCAAGAGATCAAGCTCCGGTCAAAGAGGAAGACATTATCCTCAAACAACTAAAGAAGACTCAGGCACAAGCTAGTATCTGGGACCTACTCATGGTCTCTAAAAGGCACAGAGATGCCCTAGTTAGAGCACTAAATGAAGCAAAGATTGCCACTAATGCCTTACCTTGTAAGATGATAACCTCTTTAATGAAAGCTCGTTATAATGCAATTATCTTTTCAGACGAAGATTTACCCCTCGAGAGAAGGATCCACAATTGTCCTCTCTTCATATAGGCAATTGTCAGGTCTAAAAGGACCCTATGTGTTATGGTAGATGACAGGTCTACCATTAATGTTTTCCCTATGAGGTTGCTATATAAGTTCGGGGTGAATGTTGAAAACCTGGAAGAATCCAATATGGTCATACGACCCTATGATGATTAAAAGAAACTACTCATTGGCACTTTTAAAGTAGTAGTTATAGTGGGAGATATTAAATAAGTAATAGAATTTACCATCCTAGACATCCCTTCAACTTTTGCCCTGCTACTAAGAAGACCTTGGTTCCACCCACTAGGGGGCATACCTTCCACTGTGCATCAGAAGATTAAGTTCCCTCTGAATGGAAAAGTCATTACCATCCCTACTGAAACAAACAACATTATTACTTATTTGAATGTGGTCCTATAAGGATTTTAAGTTTCTATGATCAATGACTGTCATGTCAATCCTAAAGTTGCTACTATGATGAAGAAGATGCAATATCTGCCTAGAATAGGATAAGGAGGAAGAAATATTGGAGTTACAGAATTCCCTGACTTTTGAAGACAAACTAATAGATACAGTCTAGGGTACAATCATGAAAAGTATATTGAGGCTAAGATGTCAACCTCTTTTGTGGTTGAAAGCTCAACCCAAGTCTATTAAGGACAAGCTGAGGAGTGGATGAGCAATAAAATTGAGAAACCGGGGTTTAAGATCTTCAGTGACAGTCTTAAGGAGAAGCACTTACTAGACATGATCATTGAGTCTAATATTTGTGAGCTAATGAAAAACCTAGAGATTGGATCTAAGAGTAAAGCTATCAATCATGCTAAAGCTGCTGCCATCCTCGAATCAAGCATTAATGACATCCTATTCGAAGACATTACTGATGATCATCTTGTACTTTTTTATTTGAAACTGATGATGTAATGAACTGCAAAGCTAATGCAATGAAATCTAATTTTAGTTATTTTTTTTATGTGTTTCCCAATGGCAGTGTGCATTGCATTAATCAAAACATTAGCATATTTAACATTCATTCCATATGCACTGAATCATTTAACATTAGCATGGAGTTTGAACCACGCATTCTGCATATTTTGAAAGATGTTACCCCTAAAAAGAGGAAAGAAATTGAAAAAATACTAATAAAATATTCAAAAATATTTGCTTGGACATACGATGATATGCCTAGTATTGATAGAGACATTGCTTAACACTTCATTCCTACCAAAGATGGGTGAAAATAAGTAAAACAAAAACTAGGAAGACTTAGACTTGAATGGGCCCAACTAGTGAAATAGTACATTGAGAAAAGATCAAGGCAAAATTTATAGAGGTAGTAGACTATCCAGAATGGTTAGCAAATGTGGTGCCAGTACCAAAGAAGGATGAAAGGGTTAGAATCTGCATCGACTACAGAGATTTGAAAAAGGCCTGCTCAAAGGATGATTTCCCACTACCTTATATAGACATACTGGTTGACAGCACTGCCATATGTGCAACGTACTCCTTCATGGATGGATTCTTTAGGTACAATTAGATCCTAATGGCCATTATCGATAAGGAAAAAATAGCTTTTATAGTAGAATGGGGTACTTACTACTATAGAGTAATGTCTTTTGGAGTAAACAATGCAAGGGCAACCTACAAGAGAATGGCAACTGTAATGTTCCATGACATGATACATAAAGAAGTGGAGGTATACATTGGTGACATGATGGTCAAGTTAAAAACTAAGGAAGAACACCCCATTAATCTTGAAAAGTTCCTTAGAAGGGTAAAAAAGTATAATCTCAGGCTAAATTCAAAGAAATGTGTATTTAGGGTCACTTCAGGAAAGATGTTGGGGTATGTTGTCAGTCAGAATGGGATTAAAATGGATCCAGAAAAAGCAAAAGATGTTAAAGAGATGCTAGTGCCAAAAATAGAGATGGAAATCAGAGAGTTTCTAGGGAAAATATAGTTCATCAGTAGATTCATTGCAAAGTTGACAGTAGTGTGTGAACCAACCTTCAAGCTACTAAAAAAAGATCACTAGGTTGAATGTAACAAATAGTTTCAGCTAGCATTTGACAAGATCAGAAGCTACCTAGCCAACCCACTAGTTCTAAGACCACCTAAACTAGGGATACCTTTAACCCTGTATCAGGTCATCGAAGGGAAGGTAATCGGTGCAATATTAGCCTAAAAGGGGGAAACAAAGGTAGAACAGACAATCTACTACTTGAGCAAGAAGATGCTACCATATAAGGAGAAGTACAGTCAAGTCAAATAGATATGTTTGCCAATGGTATGGGCAATGAAGAAACTCAGTCACTACTTTCAATCCAACATAATTCAGGCTATGTATAAATGGACCCAATGAAGTACTTCTACGAAGCTCCTTCTCTAGTGGGGAAACTTGCCAAGTGGCTTTTATTGCTAATAGAATTCGACATGTAATATCTTACTAAGAAGGCAGTAAAAGGGAGAGAAATAGCTAAATTTCTAGCTCTCAACCCCATTCTAGACTTAAAAGAAATCCAATTGAACTTCTTAGATGACCTCAGTCATTAAAATCTAAGGATGGTGCATGTACTTTGACGAAGCAGTCAATCAGTTCAATGTAGGAGTCGATGTCATACTACAATATCTAGAAGGTGAAGTGGTACTAATTGCTAAAAAGTTCAAGTTTAGAGATATAAATAATGAAGCAGAATATGAGGCATGTGCACTCAAAATAGAAGCATTGATAGCCTTGGATGTCATTGAAGTTAAAATCTTTAGAGATTCCATGCTAGGAATGAACATGCCACAGAAGAGTGGGAACTGAAAGAGCAGCACTTAAGGCCTTACTTGGACCACTTGAGGCTACATACCATGTCCTTTAAAAAATGCAAATTCATTCATCTGCCTAGGAATCACAATTAGATAGTAAATGCACTTACTTCCCTAGCATCAGTATAGGAAGGACCATCCAAAATGCCCATGAAGCCTTTGATTCTACTCAAATCGGGATAACCTTGTTATAAGAATTATGAAATAGTGAAGATAGAAATAGTTGAAAACCTTAATTCTATGACATCCGGAGATATATGAAGTAACGAGCCTATCCTGATCAAGTAGATGAAATATATAAAGTAGACATTCAATGACTAGCATCAAAATTCACATTGCACTAGGGTGTGTTATACAGAAGAACCTCAGATGGTTTATAACTTTAATGTCTAGATGAAACTAAGGCTGCAAGAGTAGCAGAAGAACTACACGAGGGTGTTTATGGTCCACACATGAATGGAGCAATCTTGGCTAAGAAGCTAATTAGACAAGGGTTCTTCTAGATGATGATGATGGAAGATTGCATAAAATTTGTAAGGAAATGCCACAAGTGTCATATCCATTGGAATGTCTGCCACCTTCCCCAAACAAAATTGCACTACATCTCCTCTCCATGACCCTTCTTAGCATAGGGAATATACATAATTAGGGAAATCCACTCGATAGCCTAGAACAGTCATAGATTCATCTTAATGAAAGTGGACTACTTTACAAAATGGGTCAAAGCAGAATCATTCCCAAGGATGGGAGCCAAGTAAGTGGCTAAGTTCATCTAAAGAAACCTATTATGTCAATACAAAATCCCTCATCATATTATCTTTGACAACGGTGTCCAATTCCAAGGGGAAGTTAGAGAGCTACTAAGGAGTTATAAGGTGGAACACCCCAATTCTTCTCCTTATTGACCACAAGCAAATGGAGCCGTTGAAGCTACAAACAAGAACATCAAAATGATCTTGTCAAAGATGACTTGGGCTTATTGAGATTGGGCAGATAGATTGCCATATGCCTTATAGGGATATTGAGAAAAAGTCAAAACTTCAACAGGAGCAACTCCTTTCGCACTAGTGTATGGATCAAAAGCAGTTCTTCCAATCGAAATAGAGATCAAGTCGCTTTGGGTAGCAATCGAATTTGAATTTCTAGAAGTACAGTGGGCTCAATAGAGGTATGAAAATATCACTCTCAAAGACAGCTAAAGGCTCAAGGCTCTATACCACACACAATTGTATCAGGCTCGACTAGCCAAGACCTTCAATAGAAGAGCAAAACATAAGAGTGTGAAAGTAGGAGATTGGGTGCTAAAGCAAGAAAGACAAAACATTTTGGACCCAAAAGGGAAATTCAAACTAGAATAGGAAGGCCCATACCTAGTGAAATATGTCTTATCAAAAGGAGCAGTCAAGCTGATGGATTCTGAAGGCAACAAATTCTCTAAACCTATCAATACAAATTGCTAGAAGAAGTACTACGTCTAAGGCAATAACAAATCATCCCACTAAGTTGAAAACCTAAAAATGGTAGCTCAGGCAAAAGTTAGAGACTTCTTACTGAGTTGAAAATCTAAAAATGACAACTGCGGTAAAAGTTAGGGACTTCCCTTTGAGTTGAAAACCTATAAATGGCAGCTCAGGCAAAAATTAGGGAAAGAGAGAGAATACTTAACTAGAAAATCTGAGAAGGCTAGTTAAGAATAGGGTTAACCTTAAATTCAAAATTTGTACGAATGCACTTGTGCTCTTCTTAAATGATTACAGTGAAATGAGAATGATTGCTAATTTATGCAAAATGTCTTTGAAAAACTGCAACACATTTTATCATCATGAATTACATTAAGCATGCTTTGCATTTTCTTTCATTACATGACCACATTCTTACCATATTCTTTGAGCTCTCTTCAAGACTAGCTACTATCATTGAAGCTATAAAAGAACACCTAACTAAGTGTGAAAAGCCTTGAAGGGAGACACCCTAGGAAAAAAAGGGAAGAAAAAGAAAACCCAGCTAAGCATAAAAAGCTCCAAAAGGAGACGCCTTAGGCACAAAAGGTAAAAGGGCAGACAATAGTGATGGCAAACATCATCATCAATGACACATAGCAAGAAGTATATATAGTCATCATTGTACAAAAATTATACAATATGTAGGATGAATGCCCAAATACAATATCTAGAGTCCATAACCTAGGAAAAATAATACAACAAAGCAAACTACAGGCAAAAAGTCCTACACCTAACTCCTAAAACAACTACATCGGCTATGGCTGCCATCAAAAGCAAGCACTAATCCTACCCAAGCATCTTGCTCATCTAAACCTAACTCATCATTGTTCATCGTAAAGGACGATAGCCATCACTCCAGCTCACTAATGTGGTCACGATAAGCTGTACACTATGGCTCTAATTCAAGAATAGCGAGATGGTGCTCAACCTGTATTACATATTGCATATCATACACTCATACATAAAACATATGTATAAAATAAATAGGTACAATAAAGAAGGCATACCCTTTGAGTGGTAGCAAACTCTAAAAAGCAATATTGCGCACTCCCCACAACAGTATACTAGTACTGACCAAAGGAGACAGGAATCTATAAAAGCAAGCAAATAAGTCAATCATCACTCACTGAATGAATGAAACACAGGCAAGAATAAGTGGAGAACACAAACATGGGTAGTATCAACAGGAGCAACATTCGGCTGAGGAGAGCTAGGTCTAGGCAAATTGAAACTCACTACTCTACTAAGGACATCCATCCTAAGTAAAGACAAAGATGGATGAACCATCAAGTCCCTAAGAGTAGTACTATTAGAAGCCATACCACTAGCATGAGCAGTCACCTCAATATAGAATGTGCTCTCATCCTCCGCAAAAGAAGATCTAGATCTTCTTCGACGTTGCTATAGATGAGTTCTTATAACTAATGTCAATTATAGTTTATTACTACTAAAGTTTGCTACATGCTTGCACCAAAAATAGGAATAAAGGCTTACCAAATCTGAATAAGTGACTCTCAATGACCCACATGATGGCCTAATCCTCAAAATTGAAGGACGAGATGCATTTGCCTGAGACGATGGAGGTGGAGGAAAGGTTCCACTAACGACAATGTCAATTAGCTGAGGGATCAGTACATCAGCATAAGGCAAGCCCACACTCTCTGAGAGACTCTCAGAGGGCAATCCTATTATAATAGTAGTAAGATCATCACCATAAAGCTCATGGCCCCATAACATGTCCCTAGGAGGAGGGATGGGAATTCTCCTCATATATGGGCTATCCCACCAATGATGGACTTCCTCGCCCAAATACCATACTTTACCAATGAGGCTAGAGAGCAACACTCATCTCTCCATTAGCTACCATGCTGCCACTATCTCTCTAATAAGACCTCGCTACCCACCAACGAAGAAAAATCTGCTTAAAGGGCATGAATGAAAAAAAGATCCCTAAGAAAGAAACAACCAACACAACATGAATTAAACATAGTTGATTAGGGGATAGATGAGGAACAAATGGTCCTGAGCTATCGTGCAATCCTCAATCAAATCAATAGTCTTGCTGATCCAGTGAGAATAACGAGGGAAGCCATTGTCTAAGAAATGCTCGACGGACAGATGAGGGAGAATCCTAAACTCATATGCCCAGATCTATCAAAATCAAAGGGTTAAAAATAATGAACTAAATGCAAAAGAATAGATAATAGAACTCATACTCATGTTTGACATGAACAAACATCCATAGATCCTAGAGCCACCTTAGCATACTACATCAAGGCTTGAGTACATATGAGCAAAGGCCAAAGTGCCCTAGTAATAGCTCGATAAGCTGTCCAGATCTCTTAAGAAAGACAGCAATCAAAGATCACCCATATCCGAAAGGTTCAGGAAGATAGTAGAACTCAATAAATAAAATAAGAAGCAATGAGCTAGCTGCTTTGTTGAGACAAGACCATCATTATACAGTGTCTATAGGGAAGAAACAAACTCCATGTAACAAATGAGATACGGGCAGCGAGATTTTACAGGTGTGACCACCCTAAGCAAATCCATTGTAAGATGCCTCCTCACCATGACAGTAGAACACTCCTCCTCACTGAAAGGGATAGGCTCTTTAGAAAAGCTCAAGCTCATTATAGTGACAAAATCCAAAGGGGTAATAGTCATCTCCTCAATAAGCAGATGGAAAGTATGCATTGTGTGCATCCATCGCTCTATTAATGCATATATGGCAATTTGACTTGATGCATACGGGTCATAAGATAATGTAGTAATAACTCTATCAAAGCCCTTCTAGATAATCATTTACTTCACATACATCAGGAGGCCCTGATAATACATGCTGACTTTATTGAAACTACTAGGTAGCATAGTAATATACATATGAGGCTACAAATAATAGGTAAGCTATCAAGCATTTGCGCAACTACTAAATACTAACACATCTGCCTCTTTATCATTTAATAGGGTCAAAATAATAACAAAAGTTAAAAAGAAAAGCATTGTAGTAAATACTAGCAGATAATCATGAAAAGGAAAGAAAGCAAGAGCTATCAGCTATCAACATTCATAATAAAGCTATGACTTAATAGATAGTTATAGCAAAAGTTATAGATCTACAACTATAACAACCTTATACAACAAAATAAGTAGCAAAGCAACCAATGAACAAGCTTCAAAAAATACGGGTAAAGAAGGACCTACCTCACTATAATGATGCACCTAAGCATGAGTCTCTAAGCTACAAACAATAGGGAACGGATCTCCCTAAAAAGCTTGGATGGCTGAGAACTTTGAGCACTAAATGTGCTAATCCCTGCAGCAGATGTCCCAGCTCTAGTGGCCTTTATAAAGTCACCCTCAACATTGACATAAATAAAAATATCCTCTAGACCCTCAGGAATGTTGGGGAACTCCATTTTTTATAAAAGAAAATGGAGGTACATAAGGAAAAATAGAGCAGATAACACCAGTAACATAAAAAGGTTAAGAAAAGTAAAAAAACACTCAAAAAGTCCAAACAAAGCCTCCCAAGATCTCCAAAATAGCAGTTTGAATAGGTCTAGAGGGGAAGAAGCACATGACTACATGCTAGGTGCATGATCATGTGCCTCCCACATGTAGTTATGCACACTTCCCCCTTCCACGAGATCTTATGTGGTTTTACATGCACTTTGAGACTTTGCACACTCATTTCTACAATCCTAAATTTCCATTTTGGCATGAGATATATACCAGACTCATATAAAAGTATATTGATATGGACTCCATTTATTTAAAGATGCTATGAGTGCACTACCTTCTTTATAAAACTCAATATCTTATAAAAGAAGAAGATCAAGGAAAATTTGTTATAAGGATATCTTACCCTAAGTCATCAAAATAACATCCTTATCATTACTACATCATTTCTGCATCACTACTTCATCATTACTGCACCATCACTACATCATCACCACTACCTCCTTCATATTACTTAAAAGCACTCTCATATTGCTCAAAAGCACTCTCACATTGTTCAAAAGCACTTACACTGCTTACAAGCACTCTCACATTGCTTAAAAACACTTTCATTACTTAGAAGCACTCTCAATGCTTAGAAGCACTCATTTTTATTACTAAGAAGCACTTTCATTGCTTAAAAGCACTTTCACTGCTTAAAAGCACTTTAACTAGTTAAAAGCATTGTCACATTGCTTAAAAGCACTTTCATTGCTTAGAAGCATCTTCTCATTGCTTAAAGTACTTTCACTACTTAGGAGCATACACATTGCTTAGGAGCATTCTCATTTGCTTAGTAGCATCTTCATTTGCATGACATCTAAGAAGGTTATAATCGCATGTTCATTCGCGTGACACTTAAGAAGGTTATAGTCGCATGTTTATTTGTGTGACACCTAAAAAGGTTATAGTTGTATGTTCATTTCATGTGACACTTAAAAAGGTTATAATTGCATGTTCATTCGCATGACACCTAAAAAGGTTATAGTTGCATGTTCATTTTATATGACACCTAAAAAGGTTATTGTCGCATATTCATTTGCATGACACCTGAAAGGGTTATAATCTCATGTTCATTCACTTGACACCTAAGAAGGTTATAGTCATATATTCATTTTTCGTGACACCTAAAAAGGTTATAGTTGCATGTTCATTCGCATGACACCTAAAAAGGTTATAGTTTCATGTTCATTTCATGTGACCCCTAAAAAGGTTATTGTTGCATATTCATTTGCATGACACCTAAAAGGGTTATAATCGAATGTTCATTTACTTGACACCTAAGAAGGTTATAGTCGCATATTCATTTTGCATGTTCATTTGCGTGACTCCTAAGAAGGTTATAGTTGCATCCTTATATTGCTTAGTAGCATCATCATTTCACACGACACCTAAGAAGGTTATAATTGCATGACACCTAAAAAGGTTATAGTCAGATGTTCATTCGTGCGACACTTACGAAGGTTATAGTCGCATGTTCTTTTCGTGTGACACCTAAAAAGGTTATAGTTGCATGTTCATTTCGCATGACACCTAAAAAGTTTATAATGACATATTCATTTTGCATGACACCTAAGAAGGTTATAGTCGCATGTTCATTCGTGTGACACCTAATAAGGTTATAATTGCATGTTCATTTCATGTGGCACCTAAGAAGGTTATAGTCACATATTCACATGACACCTGAGAAGGTTATAATTGTATGTTCATTCATGTGACACCTAAAAAGGTTATAATCGCATGTTCATTTTGCATGACACCTATGAAGTTTATAGTCATATGTTCATTCACGTGACACCTTAGAAGGTTATAATCGCATGTTCATTTTGCATGACACCTAAGAAGGTTATAGTCGTATGTTCATTTGCCTGACATTTGAGAAGGTTATAATAGCATGTTCATTCGCATGACACCTAAGAAGGTTATAATTGTATGTTCATTCATGTGAAACCTTAGAAAGTTATAGTTGCATGTTCATTTCCCATGATACCTAAGAAGGTTATAATCAAATGTTCATTCAAATAACACCTAAAAAGGTTATAGTCCCATGTTCATTATGTGACACCTAAAAAGGTTATAGTCGCATATCTTTTTGCTTAGTATCATCCTCATTTGCATGATACCTAAAAAGGTTATAGTCGTATCTCTTCCTACTTAGTAGCATCCTCATTTGCATGACACCTAAAAAGGTTATAGTTGTATCTCTTTTTGCTTAGTAGCATCCTTATTTCACGTGACACCTAAAAAGGTCATAATCACATGTTCATTTATGTGACACCTAAAAAGGTTATAATCTCATGTTCATTTATGTGACACCTAAAAAGGTTATAGTCACATCTTTTCTAGGTTAGTAGCATCCTCATTTCACCTGACACATAAAAAGGTTATAGTTGCATAAGCATTTTGCTTAGTTGAATCTTCATTTGTGTGACACCTAAGAATGTTATAGTCATATAATCACTTTGCATGAATCATAAGCTTGCATATGTCCAAAATAGCACCTTGCATGACAACCAAGTCATAGAACAACAACAACAAACAAAATGTAATAACAACAGTCAAATCTTGACAAGACATTTAAAGACAACCCATAGTTAAGTACCTCTCTCCCTCCTAAAATGTTTTTTTTTTTGCATCTTTGCATTTGCTTCATATGTATTGACACTAGTGCCAGGTGGTTATACAACACATGTAAAGCAGGGGGCAACTATCATACCTTAAATTTGACTATCCCTAAAAAGGTCCAATGATGAAATGAACCCCCGAGATGACTAGGGTCTGTGCTAACGTAAAGCAGGGGGCAACTATCATACCTTAAATTTGACTATCCCTAAAAAGGTCCAATGATGAAATGAACCCCCGAGATGACTAGAGTCTGCGCTATCATAAAACCTCTGAAGTTTGCAACCTCAAAAAAACTAACTGAACCTACAAGTGTGCCAAATCGATCATCAAGCCATTAAGTTATGCTCCAACCTTGCAAAATATAAATGATCAAAATAATGAGAGGTTTATTTTGAGAAAACCCCTCTCAAAATACTCAGCTTGTTAGGTCAGTATAAATTTTGTTAGACTGGGACCTAGTTTTGTGAAAAATGGAAGACAATTTTGATAAAAGAAACTTTAGAAACATATATAAAAGGCTCTAAAACCTCCAAAAGTGGTCTTGAAATGGTCCAACACATCCCAAGTATCTATGTGTAAAGTGCACATAAATGCCCCTGGGTGTCATGTGCTAAAATCAAAGCTGAATTTAGCAAAACAAACTTTGAAAATGCATCCAAAAGGCCCAAAAACCCTAGGAACCAACCTCATAATAGCATGTGTAAAACCCAAGAAGTGTGCATAAAGCATCGAAGTGTGCATGGAAGCATACGCATGCACGCGTGGCCACATGCCAAACGCGTGACCATGTACCAGGCTTGTGACCATGTACTAGGCTTATGACCAAGTGCATATACGCAAGTGACCATGCCCCTACCACCCTATTCTACTCAATTTACCTATAAATAGACCCTTCACACCCCCTTTCTAGATAGTTTTTGCTCTCCCATAGCCTTTCTTTTAGGTTGTTAGATCTAATTTCCACCAAACCAAGCCTCTTTTTTGTCAAAACATGCTTTAAAGGTATATAATCTAGCATCATTCTGTTGTTATTTTAAACTTCTCGATGAGGAAAACTTGATAATCTCTCAAAGCTAAAGCTTCAAAATCCACACAAGCTCAGTTGAGTCTGAGGACCATACAATTATTTTAGCACGTTTATATTATCGTATTGCATTTGGGAATACTGTTGTGATTGTGTGATGAGATTGGCAATCTTATATGCTATGCGAATAATATATGCTTTATTATGCTCATTTCATATCATCATTATGCATCCTCTATTTCTAAAATCATGAAATCATATTATAAATATCAATAATGTAAAAAGTACATGTCTCGAAATAAAGTCATTATGCTCTTGGTCTAGTGATGACTTCATGCATCCTTTATATTATCATCATACATCATCATAGCTTAAATAATCACTGTAGTATGATCATCTTATCATTCATCAAGCAACCTATGTAAATGGTCGTATTACTCTTACAGATCAATTATATTAGATTTACCTTTCCATAATCTATCCCTTTTCATATGTATTTTATTAGGAAAGCGATGTAATAATATCTTTACCTTTATTATCTCCCATTATTTGATGTATTATGTGAATGCTATACAAACTATCATTATCGAAACTAGGGTGTTATAGTAGCCGTAAGCACCCAATTTCAGGATGCAATTATGCACAATTGCGACGTAAGCCCCTATGATGAAATTTATTCAAAAATTGAACTTGGTTGTTGATCTTTTGGACTTTAGGGACTAAATTGCAACATTTTTTAGGATTTGATTATAAAGAAGTCAATTTTTAGGGGTCTTTTGGTAATTAAAAGTTAAAAAAATTTTAGGGATCAGCATTATACAATGCCGATCAGCATTGCATAATGCCAATGCATTAAAAAGTCTCATTTTTTTGATTTTTTTTTTGTTTTTTGATTTTTATTTTAATTGATTTTTTCAGTATTTTAATTGGTTAAAGATTTAATTTTGTTATTATTATTATCTAATAAGTTTTTTACGCATTCAAAATATGTAAGAATATTTTAAAATAAAAAAATGCTATTAGATGTATTTTGTTCCTCTAAAGGAGGAAGTCAGTATGTAGGCATACTCTACATAAAAGCAGAGTCTGCATGCATGCGAGAGGGGGGACAAATGAATAGAGAGGCTAAAAAAACACAGAGACACATAGTGAGAGAAAAAAAAGAAAAAGATGAAAAAAAGAGAAAACATCCAGAGAACTGCGCAAGAAAATCTTGATTTCTTCCGTCCTATTTAAAACTCTAATTTCTTGACATTGTTCTTTAAAACTTTGAAAATAATGTTCTGTGTTTGGAATGCAATTGAGCCTCTGTCCAGAATCAAACAAGGAGTCAAAAACAACAGTGACAATCTCAATCTGAGGGGCTATCTTAAAGCATATGCATAGCATTCATTTTTTTCTTTTCTTTCTTTTTGTGATTTTTATTTTATTTTGTTATTTTTGTTATTATTCAATTTCACTACTAATCTGATTATTTCTGTGTTTTTGTTTTGATGTGCAAATGTGGATTGAGGAGGATACTGCATATGTTTAGACGAATAGAAGGTCCATAGAATGCCATAGAAGAACCTGTGTTATTTTCCAGTATAACTTAGGATTTTTATCTTTATTTTACATTTTGGTATCCTGTGTAGTTATCTTAATTTATGGGTGTATAATTGTTTAATTTTAATTTTTGTATGTAGTTTGTAATAGCCCTAGTAGTGGGAATAGTGAAAGATTTAATTTTCTGCGTTTAAAATCAATTAGTAATTAGGTTCAATTGGGTAAAAATCAATTAAAATCAATAGTGGCAGTAGCTTAATTTAGGCTTTGCATGTAATTGATTTAGGGTTTCTAGAAAATCACTAAAATGTTTGTTTGATCCTTTTTTATATTTTATTTGTTTTAGGTTGTATTTTTGGGTTTTTATATTATTTTGGGCCCCAAGCCCATGCTTAGGTCCAACTCACTTTAAATAGGCATAAAAATGATTTAGGGCCTTAAATAATTAAAAGCAATTTAGGCCCATTAGGTTAATTAGATTTTAGGCCCACTTAGTTAATTAAAACTTGTTTAGACTTAGCACAACCCACTTAATTTCAGTTCTTTTAAAATAAATAGACCTAAATCCACTTCTCATTTTAAATAAAAACCAAGTTAGACTTAGGCCCACTAATTTAACTTTCCTTTAAAATTGAATAGACTTAGGCCCAATCCTTAGACAAACTAAAATAAATAGATCTAGGCTCACTAATTAATAAAAAATGTAGTCCCATCTTTAGTCCCTTTCTCACTTGTAAATAAAATGTAAATCTAGCTAACTTTTTAATAAAATTAACATAGTTTAGACTTAGGGACAATGCAATTTTGAGTGCATTTTTTATGTGTAATTTTATTGACTAGATGCCTAGGGTTAGATGGATGTTAAATAGACTTTAAATAAAATTACATGTAATTAGGGGATGAAATAATCATTTATAAAATTATTCTAAATGAACACAAGACTAAAAGAAGTTAGTATTCCGTTCCCATAATCTCCTAGTTCATGGTGCTAACTTTCTTTTAGAGAATTGAGTACCACTAATCAAATTATCCCAGTTATTACCCTGGGTGGCGAATCCTCTTCTCCATGCTATGAATTTGTGACATAGTAGTGTGTTCCCTGAGGCTCTGAGCCTAAACAGTGTTGCGGTTGCTAAAATCTTGGACGCACACTAAACCGTATTGTCGACATTAGCTATACATTGAATATTGAATAATGAGAAATAATTAAAAAGTAGACATGATCCCATGAGCCTAAAAATCTCTACTGGGGACAATACTTACTGAGTGACCTGATGTTGTCCCTTTCTTTTCCTGATTTTCTAAAAATTGGGTGGCGACTCCATAAAATCAAAAGTATCTCATCCCTTTGAGACCAATCATTTGTCCCTATTCAGTAAAGTTGCCATGTCCTTTGGAAGTGGAAAGACCCACACAATGTCCCACGAAAGCATACTACTATCCAAAAATGAAAAGCGAGAAGACATATCAAATTGAAGGATGATTCATAGTTCATGATCTTAATAGAATAATAAAACAAAGCCTAAGCTTTAAGTTTTTTATCATTTGATTTGATTTGATTTTATATTTCTTTGTTTATTTTTCTATTACAAATTCTCTTTCATTTAATTTACTAGCTGAGATATAAGTAAAGATATTAGTACTCAATATACAATCTTCGTGGGAATGATAACTTTTTATATTGTAATCACGATCCATGTGCTTGCGGGTTTTAAATGCAACAGTTGGTTGCGTGCAACTTATCCACTCTTCCCTTACATAACTACTTATCTTCTTATGGGTTTTGAAGGTGTTCATCATTGGTCAAATCAGAGGCAATGACTGGTGTTTCACTATTGCTATTTTTAAATTTATAAATTTTTTTTGTTAAAGACTATTGCGATTGTGCTCCTTCTCTTGAAAATTTTAGAAAAATGCCTTATTTTAAAATGTTATCAACAAAAATATGCCAATTTTTCATTAATTACAAATTTACTGTATGTATTTTCAAAAATGCACCCATATTTTTCTTTTTGATTTCTCTACTTTTTTCTTTTATTTCTTTTATTAATTTAATTTCTTAATGGTTTTTATTCCATTCTTTTTATTTTTCTCTTTCTTTACTCTTTTTATAAATTTTTATTTTATCCCTTTTTCTTATATTTTTTTCTTTTTATTTTTTCTCTTTCCCTTCTTTTTTTATTTTCCCTTTTTTTCCTTTTCCTTTTTTTTTTTATAAATTTTTATCCTTTTTCTTATTTTTCTCATGTTTATTTTTATTTTTCTATTTCTGTTATTTTTATTTTTATTTTGTCTTTATTTTTTATTTCTCTTTTATTTCTCTTTTTAAAATATTTTTTCCTTAATTTTTTTTATTAGTGAAACATTAGCCAATATATTTTTTGGTATTTTATTTCATAAATTTCTCAAGTAAGTTATAATAATACACATAATGTGATAGGCAAAATACAACTCACATGCAACAAATTTTCTATACATAATTAATTACTCAAGTTCTTAATGTGTAAAAAATATAACATTCATTATAATTGAACTAACATGACTATTTCTAAAAAGTGATGATAGAACTTTGGGTAAGGAAAATAAAGTCATAATTTCAATTTTTAATGATTCTAAAATAGAATCAATTAATCTATATATTTCAAGCATGAAAAATATAATCGTAAGATTTTTAAGATTTCAACTAGTCTAATGTATTTGTAAAATACAAAATAATGTCCTATAACTTCAAATTGAAAAACCAATTGTAACTTCAAATTGAAAAACCAATCCCGAAACATAAATTCATGTAAAAGAAGTGACTTATAAAACACTAAAAATTAAGAGAGTTATGTTTAAAACACTGTAAAAATTTTAAAAATAAAATTGTCACTCCATTTTCTTTTGTATCAAATACCTTTAAATTATATATATATATTTGTCAATTTAGAATACTTTACATTTATTTTATGTTTTTGATAAAATAATTATATACATATTTTTGTCAATTTGGGATACTTTTCATGTATTTTTAATAATAATATAGTAGTTATGGGAATTGGGTTTTAGTTTTTATTTTTTTTCAAATAGATCATAATTCAATTTAATAATGTATCAATAAATGAAAAATGAAGATGGGTGTAACTTAAATTGTAGAACACTTGTTGAGCATGTGAAGAGTACAAGAAACAATACCCCTCATCTTCATTCTATTATTAGGTAGAATGTATTTAATTTTGTTGCTTTTTGGTTTACTTTTATTTTTTGATCTTGTTTTAAATGTGTAGGGAAAGGTGGAGGTGCTTTTGATGCTTCTGCTTATCGTTTAGGAGATGTTAGTGGTTGTGAAAAAGATGTTGAAGATAAAGAAAATTAATGTAAAGAAAAAAAAGGTAGAGGAGATGGTGAGAAGAAGGAAACTTATGATTTCGAATTTGTTGAAGCTATTGGTAGTGGTGATGAGTTAAAGGATTATGTTGGGGTATGTTTTATTATATTATTTTTGTATCCTTTTGGTTTCTAATACTTTGTTTTATATGTTTGTTTTAAGGGTGATAAGAAATTCTTTGAGGATGTTTATTTTAATTCTAATATTAAAGATAGTTCTGTTAAAGATGATGTTAATAGTGATGAAGTGTTGAAGGATTTTAATTTGGTGTGTCCATTTTTTAATACTAATTTCGTATCTTTTTAGTTTCATTTTGATTTCTAATTTTTCTTTTGATGTGTTGTTTTCTTGAACCAGGTGAAGAGATTATATTTATTAATGTTTATCATCTTTTCATTATTATTGATTCAGCTATAAAAGTTGTTTGTCGTTTAGTGAGGATGTATTATTTATTTATTTTTTATTTTTTTATGAGTGACTTTTTTTTTGAATAGGTTGTTGAAAAGGATGATTTTGTGTCACTTTCTAGCCAATATGGTGTTATTGGTGAATAGAGTGTTAAGCATGTTGCTATGATATTTTTTTAAAAAAATTTTGTTGCTTTTTTGGTTTATGTTGGGTTTCCGATACTAATTTATATATGTTGAAATAATAATAATAATAATAATAATAATAATAATAATAATAATAATCATAATAATAATAATAATAATAATAATAATAATAATAATAATAATAATAATAAAAGATAATAAAAAAATAATGAGTTGGATAAAAGTGTAAGAGATTGTGGTTTTTTTTTTTAGTTTTTTATATGTGATTTATTTTTGTAGCAATTTGGTTTATGTTTGGTTTCTGATATTGTTTTATATATGCAAATGACGATGATGATGATGATGATGATGATAATTTATTCAATCAAAGTCAAGAAAAATAATAATAATAACAATTTATTCAATTAAAGATAAGAAAAAAAACATATTGAGATTGTTAAGAGATTATTTCAAATATGGAAAATAAACTAAAATTAAATAAAAAAATAAATATATAATATTTCAAGTTTCATGCTTTCAGAATTTATATTTCAATCATTTTAAAAATTTTTAAATGAAATTGTCACTCTTTTTTTTTTTATTGTATCGAATACCTTGAAATTCTATGTATATATTTTGTCAATTTAGAATACTTTTCGTTTGTTTTATGTTTTTGATACAATAATTTAGAATAATTTCTGTTTTATTTCATGTTTCTAATACAATAATTTTATATATGTTTTTATTAATTTTAAATATAATAATAATAATAATAATAATAATAATAATAATAATAATAATAATAATAATAATAATAATAACAACAACAATAACAACAATAACAACAACAACAACAACAACAACAGTAAAATTTATTATTATTATGAAGGTGTGTATGATAGACAATTTAAACTAATATAATGAGCTAAAAAAAAGTCAAATAAGGTAACGTCATCATGATAAACCTCTTCCCGATGATCTCTCTATTGATTTTAATGTAATGTTGCTTTCAGGGAGAAGCATGCAATTGAATTAAAAGAGTTTCCAAAAGGAAAGCAAAAACCCCTCTAATGTCATATGACATCTCATATGCCACCTTCTTGGAATGACATATCAACAACCAAGAATTTTGTCCTTATTATATTAGTCTTTGCTTTTGACCACTTCGAAAAATCACCATAAATAACACAACCTTAAGCTCACTTTCCTTCCTTCTAACTCATCATAGAAATAAAACCCACATACATTTTCTTCTTCCTTTGTAGGTATTTGTGGCTATGAGTTAAACCATGTCTAGTCCTCCTGATCATTTGGGCCAATTCTATCATTAAATGGTACCTTATAATCGTATGATGTTTTTCTTTGGAGGTGGAAGTGATGGATTCTCCGATGCCACTGTTGTCATAACCACAGTTACCTCCACTACCACCACCACACAAAACTCTTTTGATTCTAGCAATTATAGCTCAATTGCTAGTAATGCACGTGAAAACGCTTTAATGCAAGGAGGTGAATGAATATCAATGGAATCGATATATGCATAAAAAACATTTAGAAGCATTTTTGTTACATAAAAATGAAAGCATTAGCTGAATATTAATGTTAATATTTATTTTACCTTTCATCTCCCCCTTTTCCTTCTCCCCATATGACATTGACTTACAAGATAGGAACAATTAAAGCAACACCAAGAATATTAGACTAAAGGGTAAAAATTGAGGTGGTGTTTGAGGAGGTTATAGGTCTTGTCGGTGGAGATAAAGGAGGTGATTTGGCATCAAAAAATTTTCGGCCAGTAAGAAAAGGAGATAAAAGTGACAACACACGAAAAGGAGAAAGAGAAGTGATTAAGGGGAAAATCAATTTGTATCAAATTTAGGGATTTAGAAAAATTAAATGAAAATGAGATGTGTTTGGGATCGAATATTGAAATTACTGATGTGGGAGGGAATGGAAACATGGTATTGGAGAATATTAGGAGGGAAGAAAGGAGAAGATGTTATGACTCGAACCCTAAGGACGTGTGATCGGTACTAGGGAATGGGAAAGTAGGAAGCCTGTAAAACCCATAGCAAGCCTTAGAAATTTTCACAACAAAGCATTCCCCAACTTTACCATTCTAAAGAAAATAAGGTAGAGTGTCCTCTATACTACGATAAAAACCAAAATCTGCATAATACAAATAACACTCCCAATAATATATAAAAATCATAACTTCTCTAAAATCACCATAATCACCAACATATCAACTTAAGTATATAAAATACATATCATAAAGCAATACCAATACCAATACAGATATAACAACAGTAAATCCTTTAAAACCAATGCGATGTCTAGATTAACTAAAATTATTCCACAAGTATTAATAACATTACAATAATCTACATAAAGTAACCGGTGAAGAATGAGTCAAGCGCAGAGAAGAGAAACTACTAATAGACTCCCAAGATCCTAAAAAAAATAATTGAGGGGAGTCATACTACACTGAGTAAGATAATATAAAAAAATGCATGTTGTTTCAAAAATTATTCTTAATTAGAATATTTTATGAAAATATAACAAAATATAGACATAACTTATATTTAAAACCACTATTTTAACAAAATTATCTTGACAAATCTTAAAGACTTTTATAAAATCTTGTAATACCTTTGGAAATAGAAATAAATTTTATTTAAAATGTTCTTTAAGTGAAAAATCATTATAGAACCCTAAACCACAAATCTAATAGCCACTTGGCTCTTTTAATCTATATAATTGCCAGTTCTTGAGAGCTAAGCATACATTGCCCTAGGTTCCAGCCGTAGTTAGCCATTTATTCCAATACTTACTAGCGGTTCCCAAGAGCTATGCATCAATTGAGCTACTAGCCCTAGGAAGTCACTTATTCTAATATTTACTAGTAGTTCCTGAGAGCTAAGCATCCATCGAGATACTAGCCCCAGTAAATAATCAAAATATGCCCAAAAGCTATGTATTAACCGAGCCTTTACACATATCACACAATATGCCTGCAAGCAATGCATCAACCAAGCCTTTTCACAATTTTTTCAAATAAGGGCCCAACTCGCATATCAATATGAGTGTGCACACGGTCCTAATGACACCCATTAGGGAGCCCATTTTATCAATATTTTTCAAAATCTATTTATATAAGCAAATAAGCAATAAACTTTAAAGAATGCCAGAACTAAAATATAAAAATAGAATCAACAACATTTTTATTTATCCTCCATAATAGTATCACCTTCAGTAATCATATAAGTAATTAAATATCAATAGTAACCAAAAACTAGCATATTAATTCTTAAGTTTTATTATGACCCAAACCCAAGAGTCATGATTGGCACTAGGGAATGGGAATTCACATGAATCCAAAACCCATAGTAAGCCTAAAACACCAGTTCATGCCAAACATAATTATAAATATACCAAATAATTAAAACTTTTTAAAGCATAAGAAATCATTCCATATCATATCATAAAAAACTAATTTTTACAAATATTCAAGTACATATCCACTATTAACTCAACATAACATACTACTACTGCAAATGTCTAATAAATACAAAGGAAGTGATAGTTTAAAATTTATATAAATCAATCGGTGAAGAATTCCGGTGAAGAGGATAACTAGGGGAGGTCTGTAGAAAGGAATCCTAAAAAAAATAATGGAGAAAGATTGGACCTCACTGATTGAATTATTATTATATATATGCATACAACCGAAGCATACAAGCAACCAAGCACCAATATAATATTTATATATTTATATTTATATTTATTTAATTTATCCATGCATTTTCATATAGATGCTTAAAAGCAATTTTCATATCAATGCAATAAATGAAAAATAAGTGGAGGATCGAAGCAGAACCTTAAGAATTCTGTAACCTTAATTACTATACCTCACTAATGTATAAACCTTCTTGAATAAAAAAATATTTCCCTTTTCCATTTTGGCAATGGACTAGCCCTAAGACATAGAAAGGTCAACTGAGCTACCACAGTCCCTCTGCCGACATGACTAGCCCCGAGACACTGTAGGTCAACCGAGCTCTTGTAGCCATACTACTCTCTATCCACAAATCTTAATAATCATTGATTCGTATCTCAAACCATATAATCTCATATCAATCAACATATTATAACCTAGCAACTAGCGTACTATTGCACTATAGTCCTAGTGTAGCCCACTGGGTAGCATGTTCTATGACTATCCTCCAAAACATTATATCAAACATAAAATGACAAAATTATCTTAAAATATATACATCATCCAATAATCATAATTAACATTGACCTTTATATATATATATGAAAACATATATATAATAACAATAACAATTAACATTTAATGCAATATAGCATAATAAAATTCATGTTTACTAAAAATATGGATGCTAATAATATTTTCTACATGCAATAATATATATAATAATAACTCACAAGTAGAATGCGCTCCTCAATATTAACTCAATTGGCCCTAACCTAAAGGCCTTGCTCTCGGTACAACTATAGGAAAATAATAAAAATGATTAGGATTAAAAATTATAAGCTTAAACATTCTAGATTTCTAAGGAAAAACTTGGTTTAAGACATGACTCTAATAAAACTCAATACAAACTTGATGTCACATTTTACCAGAAATCTACCAAAAATTTAGCAGAATCTCCTTTGTAAAATGGACATATCTCTACTAATAGTAGAGCCACTACTGCATAAAACTGCACTTTAATATTACCCACAACTCCACATCTCGGGTTGAGTCCTCGAACTATATATTATGCCTAACCGAGAACCAATACAATAACACATATAAAAATAATATAATTTTTTTCTCCAATCCCGATATATCATAAAAATTTAGTTTACTACTAAAATTTAATTTATTTATATATTAAAAATATAAAAGAATTTATTTCCAAATAAATAATAAAAATTCTTGTTTATAAATAAAATATCGCTAATGGAAATCAAATTTTCATTTTCACAACCAAATTAACATTAATGATAAACAACTATTAAAATCGCTCAATTATATCATAAAAAAAATAAAAGACTCATTTAAACTTGAAAATAATAAATAAATTTATTATTCATTATTTAAGCTTGAAAATATCACTATTAATTAACTAATAATTGAAAATTAATTATAAAAAATATTTTTATACTTTTTGTTATTTAAAGATAATTTAAAACAGAATAAATAACAATAATTTGATTAAAATTAAACAATTTACTAATTTCTAATAATATTTCCAAAAATACATATTTAAACATAACCTTTAAAAATTCATAACTTAAATTCTATAAAGAATTTTGCAAAACTTCCTTCACAAAGTTTACTCTACATAATTAATAGAATTTATTAAAAATATAAAAAATTTTCTAGCTCAAAATAGTAATGTGAACAATAACCAAACACCTGAAAAATTTCAAAAATTTAGAAAAATAAATAAAAATCATATTTAGGAAGATCTCATCCTCAATGTCATTTCATATAACTGCAACACAATCCAATTTAATCGAATTCAAACTCAATTTTGACAAATTAAATATAAAACCTTAAAATCAAATTACCTAAAATTGAAGTTGTTTTGGTGTTACTTGGTCAAATTGACTTATGGAAATGAAACTGAGGAGGAGAGGATTCAAATGACACCGGTGGCATGTCCAAGGGTGGCCAGAGTCGACCGACGAGCTCTTTCTTTATCTGACAAAGAAGAAGAAAACTGAGAAAGAAAGAGAAAGGAGGAGGAAGGAGAAGGGAGGAGAAGGGCTATCCAATAGTGGTTGGGTTGTACTGGTAGTGAGGGTGGCTGTGGTGTTAGGCAGGGAAGGAAAGAGAGGAAGAAAAGAAGAAAAAAAAAGCCACATTTTTTTAAAGTACATATATATACGTATATAATCTAACAAAATTTAATACAACATACACATATTATATATATCTCCTCCTTAATAAATTATTAAAGTTTATTAAATTACACAAGTAATAATAATTTCATAAAATAATAAAATAATAACTCACACTTTAAATTCTTAATTCGATTTAATAATTAAATAAAATATGGGTTACAACAACTTTCTATTTTTCTTTAAATGCATAAATCTAACATACACTTCAAAATATTAACTTGCAAGTGAAGCGAGCCAACTGACGTATCCTTGTCCGTCTAATCTCTGAGATTCCTGCTCCATATTCTTTAAAATAATAATATTTATTTAAAATATATAACAAAAAAATTCATAATAATTTCCAAAAATTCTAAAAAAGTTATAAAAATTAAGGACCTAATAAATGGACTTGGAAACACCCTAAAATGACATTTGAGCCTCAAAGAATTAATTTTGATTAGTTGAGACTATTTAATTGGAGATAGAGTAATTTCCACCAAATCACTTCTGGAATTATTGTCTCAAAATCTATAGAGAATTAGACTAAACTCTAGTTACAAGATTAATCCTTATAATGTATATTATTTATTAAAAATAAAAATAGAACTTTCTAGGCTGGTCACTATTCCTCATAAGAATTTGGGTTGAACTTGCTAGATTTCTCACTGAAAAACATGTTTACCATAAATCAAATTTACCAACATGATCATAGTAGTAAGTAGAACTCAAAGATAGCCTCAAACATAATAAATAACTACTAGATTACTATATTAAAGAGAAAAATAAATATTACCTAATAAATTCTTCTCAACATCGAAATAACATAGATTAAACTCAAAATTGGTACTAAGAGACTCTCAAAAACAAAATAAGAGTGATGTGATAGATGCAACAACCATCAGTCGCTAGAAAATGCAATTTAACACCGAAAAGTTTACGCCAAAGCTTTGGAGCTTAAACTAATTAAATTCAAGCAAAATTGTACAAAACAAAAACCATAAACATGGTAAAGATTTTGAGAAGTGTGTGTGGTTAAAATTTCATATTGATCGGAGGTCATTTGGTAGGTAAGCAAAGGTGAAAAAATTCAGGTGCTATAGTGTCAAATATATGAGTTTAGGGCCTAAAAATGAATTTTTCGCTATTGACAGCCTTAAAATAAAGAGAAACTAAAAATTACCACTTTGGTCCCTACATTTTTATAAAATTTCCATTTTAGTCCTCCATAACAACCATACTATAATACTACAACAACTTGACAATAACCCAATAACAATAACCTAACAATGAAACAACAATCCAACATCAATAACAAAATAATTGCTTATCAACAACACAACAATGACTAAATAATTTATCAACAACCCAACATCAATAGTAATTTAGCAACTAACAATAAGCCAATAACATGTCAAAAACCCATTAATGACATAATAATGACATAATAAGCCGAAAATAATATTAACATATATTTATTATATGAATAAATTATGGGTTATTACATTCTTCCCCCCTTTAGAAAATTCATCCTCAAGTTTTAAATTCTTATATCAGCTTCTAAACAACTAAAGATATTGACTTTGCATGTCTACTTCAGTTTCCCTAGTATAATCCTTTACTGTATGGTTGCTCCACAAAACTTTCACTATAGGAATTTCTTTAGTGTAAAGTTAGTGAACTTGTTTATCCACAATTGCCACCGGATACTCTTCATATGATAAATCCTCCCTAAGCTCTACTATCTATGGCTAAAAAATTTAAGAAGGATTAGAAATGTACTTCCCTAATATAGAAATATGAAACACTAGGCGAATCCGAGACAATTCTAGTGGTAATACTAATCTGTAAACCATATTGCCAACCTTTAATTGAATCTCAAAGGGTCCGATGTATCTTGGAGCTAACTTACTCCTTTGAACAAAGCACATTACTCCTTTCATTGGAGATACTTTTAAAAACACTATGTCTCCAATAGAAAATGATACATCCTTCCTCTTAGGATTCACATAACTCTTTTGTTTGCTAAATGTTGTCTTTAATCTCTATTGGGTGATAAGGATCTTCTCAAACTTGCACTAATTTTGGGCTTGTTATTTATCTCTCACCAACTTTCTAATAGAAAGGAGATTTACACATTCTACCATACAATGCCTCATATGGTGCCGTCCTAATGCTAGCCTAATAACCATTATTGTAGGCAAATTCAATCAAAGGTAAGTGTAAATCCCATTGGCCACTAAAAGCCATAACATAAATTTGTAGCATATCCTTGAATGTTTGAATGGTCCATTTGGACTGACCATTAGTTTGAGGATGAAAAGTTGTATTAAAGTCAAGTTCTAAATGCCTTATGCAATTATATATATATATATATATATATATATATATGCACCAAAAGACTAAAGTGAATATAACTCCTCGATCAAAGACTATACTTTCTAGTACTCCATGTAGGAAAATAATTCGGTTAACATACAACTTGGCCAATTTGTCTGTAATATAAGTCTTCTTAATTTGCAATAAGTGAGCTGAGTTGGTTAACCTATCAAATATTACCCAAATATCATTATAACCTTTAGTCGTATGAGGTAATCCAGAAATAAAGTCCATCACAATCATGTCCCACTTCCTCTCAGGGATGGGTAACTATTATAACAACCCCAAGGGCCTCTGATGTTCCAATTTTACTTACTGACACATGAGACACCTAGATACAAACTCCATAATGTCTTTTTCGTCCCATTCCACTAATATGTATCTTTCAAATCATGATACATCTTGGTAGAACATGGATGAACACTGTAAGTAGAAAAGTGAAAATTTTCCATAATCTCCTTCCTTAGCTCTTTTACATTTTGCACACACAACCTAGTTCCCAAGCATAATATGCCACTACTATCGATGACAAAATCTTGGGATTGACCTTGCAGATTTTTTAGCATAATTCTTTATAATTATGGATCCCTTCTCTGAGCTGCCTTAACTCTATTAATGTACACTAATCATACTCTGAATTGAGCTAATAGATATGACCTAGTTATCTTCCATTGCAACACCTAATTAATTAGTTTATGCAATTCTTTAATGATTTGCCTCCTTTCTGTGCTAATGTGAGCAAGGCTACTTGTTGATTTTCTACTCAATGGATCAGCCACCATATTAGCTTTACCTGGATGGTACAAAATAAAGTAATTATGATCCTTTAGGAGTTTCATCCATTTTATCTATCTCAGGTTTAAGTCCTTTTACTGGAAAATGTACTTTAAACTCTTATAATTAATGTATATCTCACAAGTTACATTGTTTAAGTAATGCCCTAATCTTTAAAGCAAACACCATAGCTACCATCTCTGAATCATGAGTAGGATAGTTCTGCTCATGCTTCTTCAATTGACATGAAGCATAAACAAGGACTCTCCTATTCTATATTAGCACACATCCTAATCCTACTCAAGAAGCATCACAATACACTGTATAGCCTTTATTTCCTAAAGGTAAAGTTAATACTAAAGCTGAAGTCAATCTCTCTTTAATCATCTAAAATGCTCCTCACATTTATTAGTCCACACAAACTTAGGATTTTTTTGGGTTAACCTTATTAAAGGTGTGTCAATCTTTGAGAAATCTTTCACAAATCTTCTCTAATAGTCAGCTAAACCTGAAAAACTCCTTACTTCTATAACTATTATAGGTCTCAGCCACTTTGTGATGGCTTTAACCTTCTTGGGATAGACTTGTATGTCATATTTGGACACTACATAACCTAAAAATGCCACTTGATCTAACCAAAACTCACATTTTGAGAATTTAGCTTACAATTGATGCTCCTTTAATGTTTGAAGTACCATCCTTAAATGCACGACATGTTCCTTTTCAGTCCTTGAATGCACCATGATATCATCAATAAAGATTATCACAAATCGATATAAGAATGTCCTAAAAACCTAATTCATTAAGTCCATAAAAGCTATTAGGGAATTAGTCAACCCAAAGGACATTACCAAAAATTCATAATGGCCATATCTTTTCCAAAAAGCAGTCTTGGGCATGTCTCCACTTTTGATTCTCAACTGATGATACCTTAACCTCAAGTCAATTTTAGAGAAACACCAAGCTCTTTGTAGTTGGTCAAATAAGTTATCAATCATTGGGAGAGGATACTTGTTCTAGATGGTAATTGTGTTCAACTATCTATAGTTGATATAAAGTCAAAGGCTATCATCTTTCTTCTTCACAAACAACACTAGTTTGCCCCAAGGAGATGTACCGGGTCTAATGAAACCCTTGTTAAGCAACTCTTATAACTATTCTTTAAGCTTATTTAAGTCTATAGTCGCCATCTTATAAGGTGGCATAAAGAGAGAATCTGTACTAGGTACAACATCGATACAAAATTCTATCTCCCTTTCGATGGCAAGCCTAATAATTCTTTAAGAAAAACATCAAAAAACATATGCACAATTAGCATGTTCTCTACTGCTCCCTTATCTACCTTTGTATCTCTAACCACAACTAAATTGCCTTGACAACCTCTTATAATAATCTTTCTAGTTATGATTGCAAAAATGAGATTATTAAGCATTCGACTCTTTTTACCCTTGAATTAAAATTCCATATCATTTGGAATTCTAAAGATCACTTTTTTCTCTTAACAATCCAGGGTAGCATAATACTAAGCCAACCAGTCCATTCCAAAAATTACATCAAAATCTATCACACCTGATAAGATCAAGTCTATTAATAACTCTTTACCCTGTACTAACACTAGACAAGATGGAAATACTACGTGTGTTTCTAACTCATCACTGAGGGGAGTTGCTATAAATAATGGCACTAATAATTTAGATGGTTGCCATCCCATCTTAGAAGCAAACATAGGTGATATAAAGGAATAAGATGCACTAGGATCTAATAAAACTCTAGCATTAACATGATAGACTAGAAGAATACCTACAATGACTGTATTGGATACCTGAGCATCCTGAGGAGTTAATGTGAAAACTCTAGCCTATCCATGACTTGCCTATTATGAGGTGGCTGGCTGGTATATCCCTTTCCTCCAGCTCTATTTCAAGCATCTCAGCCCTGCTGGCTTATAGACTAAGTCGGTCTTTGTTAGGGCTACATAAGTGCTTTATACTGCTAATGCACTTATTGATTTGGCTGAGCCATTGAAGTTGAAGATCCCTAGGCATATGATGATTGAAATCTATAGCTAGGACAAGCTCTGGTAAAATGTCCTAACTGCCCACACCTAAAACAAGCTCTTGGCATCATATGACATGGCCCCTAATGTACTTTACCACAAGTAGCACATGCACTAGCCTCAGATCCTATACTACCATATCTAGAGCTCTGACCACTACTACTACTATTGTTACTACTAACTCCAGTGCCAAATCGAATATATCTACCACTTCTATGACTAAGAGCATAACTATGTTTGCAAGGTTTGTGTGCTTAGGACCTTCTACTCTGTTGGGATGTATCCTCTATCTATACACTTGCACTGCCAATCTAAAAAGCAAGTTACTGAACACTCTAGCCTACTCCAATCCTAGTGCTACCACTTATATAAGGATCAGGTATAGTCTTATGTCTAATATATTATCTCCCTAGTTATCTACCCTCCTCAATGATACTTTATAGTCTTTGATCCTCAATTTGAATACCAATATATGCTGGGCCTTATCCTGTCACATATAACTCTACTACTCTCCCCTTATCCTGTATCACATCCACAAAATGACATGATAGCTTAAAGAACTCATAAGTATACTCCTCAATTGCCCAATCACCTCTTGCTACATGTAATAGCTACAATCGATAATTATCCCTTATGGAAGGTAAATAGAAATACCAAAAAAATTGATGTTTAAACTCCAACCATGTCATAGTAGTCATATGTGGTTGGATCACATATATAAAGTAGTCTTGAGATGTAGCTTGCATAGATAATTCCATAACCATTATCCTTTGGTAATCCATATACACCGTCTTAGTTTTAGCCTCAATGGTGTTTATAAAATCCAAGACATCACTAGTACCATTAATTGGAACTCTCCTAACTTTAGAATACAATAAAGTTACATTTGTATTGGACATCCCTTGTTATAATATTTGTTGTACTAGGGGCATGGCTTGATTAACTGCCGCTAGTCCTTAATTAATTCCTACCATTCTAGTCGCAAAGGCTCTAGGCTACCTCAAGAGCTTTTGATTCTACTTGTTGTTGTTGCTCTTATCTCTAAACTACCATTGCCCTAGGTCTACCTCTTCTTATACCTTATGGGGTAGCGGGAGGAGCTTCATCCTGTATGAACTACTCGCCATCATCATATGTTGCATTTGTAGTAGGAGCATTTCGTGCTCTCCTCCTCATTCTAAAAAGATAAAGAAACAATATTCAGGACATAACCTGGATGCTAACATGTGTACAGAATTCTAAAAGCAATGATGAAAATAAATGACATTTATCAACCTAATCACTGTAATAGTTCCAAAAAAGATAGACACTAATGACCCAAAGAAAAAGGAAAGAACCATTGCTCTAATACTAACTTTGTCACAACCAGAACCTTAAGGACACTTGATCGACACTAGGGAATGGGAAAACATGAAGCTTCTAAAACCCATAGAAAGCCTTAGAAAATTTCACAACAAAGCATTCCCCAACTTTACCATTCAAAAGAAAGTCCGCCAGAGTTTACTCTATACAGGGAACAAAACCAAAACCTACATTATACAAATAACACTACCAATAATATATAATAACCATAACTTCTCCAAAATCACCATAATCACGAACATCTCAACTTAAGCACATAAAATACATATCATAAAGTAATACCAATACCAATACTAATACAATAACAACAAATCCTCTAAGACCACTGCGGTGTTCCATAAGTATTCATAACATTACAATAACCTATATAAAGTAGCTGGTGAAGAATGAGTCCAGCATAGAGAAGAGAAACTAACAGTAGACTCCTAAGATCCTAAAAAATAGTTGAGGGGAGTTAGACCTCATTAAGTAAGCTAATATAAAGAAATGTATGCTGTTTCAAAAATCTTCTTTATTAAAAGATTTTATGAAGATATATATATATATATATATATATATATATATATATATATAACTTATATTTAAAACTATTATTTTACCAAAATCATCTTGACAAATCTTAAAAACTTTTATAAAATCTCATATTACCTTTGGAATAGAAATAACTTTTATTTAAAATGTTTTTTAAGTGGAAAATCATGGTAGAACCCTAAACAACAAATCTAGTAGCGACTTGGCTCTCTTAATCCATATGACTATCGGTTCTTGAGAGAACACTAAGCAACTAGTCGTAGTTAGTCACTTAGTCCAATACTCATTAGCAGTTCTCGAGAGCCATGCATCAATTGAGCTACCAGCCCTAGTAAGTCATTTATTCCACTATTTACTAGCAGTTCCCGAGAGCTAAGCTAGATAGCTACCAGCCCTAGTAAATAATGAAAATATGCCCAAGAGATATACGTTAACTGAGCTTTTTTACATATCACACAATATGCCTGAGAGCTATGCATTAACTGAACTTTTTTACATATCACATAATATGCCCGAAAGCTATGCATTAACTAAGCCTTTTCATATTTTTCCAAAAAAGGGCCCCACTCACAAATCAATATGAGTGTGCACACGGTCCTGATGACACCCATTAGGTAGCTCGTTCTTTCAAAATTTTTTAAAATCTCTTTTTATAAATAAATAAGCAATAAACTTTAAAGAATGATAGAATGGAAAATAAAAATAGAATTAACAACTTTCTTATTTATCCTTCATAATAGTATCACCTTTAATAATCATATAAGTAATAAAAGCTCAATAGTAACAAAAACTAACATATTAAATCTCAAGTTTCCATTTTTCTTTAAATACGTAAATCTAATATACACTTCAAAATGTTAACTTACAAGTGGAGCGAGCTGATTGACATGCCCTCATTTGTTTAATCTCTGAGGTTCCTGCTCTAGTGTTCTATAAAATAATAATATTTATTTAAAATATATAACAAATAAATTCATAATAATTCTAAAAAATTCTAGAAAAATTATAAAAATCAATGACTAATAATGTGGACTTGGAGACACCCTAAAATGACATTTGAGCCTCAGAGAAATAAATTTGATGAGTTGAGACTATTTAATTGGAGATAGAGTCATTTCCACTGAAACACTTCCAGAATTTTTATCTCAAGATCCATGAGGAATCAAAGCTAGCTCCAATTAAAAAGATTAATCCTCATGATTTATACTATTTATTAAAAATAGAAACAGAATATTTTGGGTTGCTCACTATTCCTCATAGGAATCGGGGTTAAACTCACTGGATTTCTCATCAGAAAATGTGTTTACCACAAATAAAATATACCAACATGATCACAATAGTAAGTAGAAGAAAAAAATAGCCTCAGACACAATAAACAACAACTAGGTTAATAGATTAGAGACAAAAATAGAAATTACCTAATAAATTTCGATCAATACCAAAACAACACAGATTGGACTCAAAATTGGTACCAAGAGACTCTTGGAAACAAGATGAGAGTGATGGTAATGGATGTAACAATCAACAGTCACTGAAAAATTTAATTTAACATTAGAAAGTTTAAGCTAAAAAGTTGGAGCTTAAACTTATCAAATTCGGTCCAAATTGCATTAAAAAAAACCACCATCATTAAGGGTGTCAATAAGTGTCTATGGTTAAAATTTCATGTCAATCAGAGGTTGTTTAGTAGGTGAATAGAGGTGGAAAAATTTAGGTACTATAGTGTCAAATAGGTGAGTTCTGGGCTTAAAAATGAATTTTTTGCTACTGTTAGCCTTAAAATAAAGAGAAATTAGAAAATTAGCACGTTGCTTCTCACGTTTTCTATACAATTTCCATTTTAGTCCTCTACAATAACCATACAACAATATAACAATAATTTGACAACAACCAACAACAATAACCTAACAATTAAACAATAATCCAACATTAACAACAAAATAATAACTCATCAATAACACAATAATAAGTCAACAATTTATCAAAAACCCAACATCAACACTAGTTCAGTAACCAATAATAAGCCAACAACAATAAATCAACAACCCATCAATGACACAATAACAACATAAAAAACTAAAAACAACATTAACATATATTTATTATATGAATAAATTACAAGCTATTATAAAAGATGTTATTGAAGGAAACACCATGGAAAAGGTAAAAGAAAAAGAAAGGAAGAAGAAGAAGAAGATGCACAAATTACTAGTAAAATAAAGGGGGCATTCACATATATAAAATTAGGTAAGGTGGCATTTGCATAAATTTAGAAAACTTGAGGTATTTTTGTTATTTTGCTTCTATTTTATGGCATTTATGAAAAAAAACCCTGCTGGCCCAGTTTATTATGCCTTTATAGGTTTCTTTACTGTTGTTGCTACTTTAATGTTCATGTTGCTATGTTATATAGATGGTTGGCATTGTTTACTTCTTGTAATTTTGGTGGTGGAGCTGGTTGTGTTTGGTTTTAAGCTACTATTGTTAGTTTTTTTTTTGCTTTTGGCTTATTTAGTTTTTCTTATTTCTTATTTCTCATGGTTTTTTGGTATTGTTGTTTTAGTTCTAGGAAGGGATTTTCTCATTACTTAGGTCATTCCCAAGTGGTTTTCCCCCTCATGTTAATCTAATAAAAAATTTAGGCAAAACTAATTCCAAGGCCCCTAAACTTATTTATTTTTTAGTTTTAGGCCCCTAAAGTTTCATTTGTATATTTAGACCCTTAAACTTCACTCATTTATAATTTAGACAAATTATTTTCTTTTGGCTCCTGAAGCTTTATATTTCTAACATTCATACCATTTTTTTACTTTTTAACATTTATATCACATTTAAAAATTTCTCATAGATAAAAAATTAATTTACTTATTTTAATTTCTAATATTTTAAATTATTTTATACATCTTTAAATAATTTTAAATTTTAAAAATAGAAAATTTAATGCTAAGATTAAATAAATTATAATAATACTACTGTTTTTCACAATATTTTAAATTATTGTGAATAAATTTTTATAATATAAGTTTTTTTTATGTACCCAAAAAAGACTAATAAAAAATGAAGATTAAGATAATGGTTACAAAAAGTTTAAGTTGGTTGAAAGATCTATCACCATTTTTTTAGGTCACGTATAGACAACCATTGGTATTTACTATTTATAAAAGCTATACTATAAAAACTTATTCACAATAATATAATTGAATTTTTGTACAAAAAACTAAAAAATGTATTAAAAATATAAAATTTAAATTTTGAAGAATTATAAAATATTTTTTATTATAATCTCTTTTAATTATGGTGTTCTTTTAAAATTTAAAATTATTTAAAATTGTATATAAATTTATGTTTTTAATTTTAAATATTAGAAATTAAAATAAGTAAATTTATATTTTTACTAGTGAAAAAATTTTAAAGGTGATATAAGTGTTAAAAGGTAAAAAAAAATGGTATGAAAGTCAAAAAAAATAGAAATTAGGGGACCAAAAGGAAATAATTTTTGTTAAAAAATTAATAGAAGAGTTTAAAACTTCAAATCCATGAAGTTTGAGGGCCTAAATATACAAAATGAAACTTTAAAGGATTAAAGCTAAAAAGTCCATAAGTTTAAGGGTCTCATGATGGGTTTTGCCAAAAAATATATTTATCAAAAAAAGTTGACCAGTACTTTTCTTTTAGCTAGTTGAAGTGGTTAAGTCCCACCGTAAAGGGCAACAGTAAAGATGGGGGTTTGAACCCTACCCTTTAATTTGAACACCTTTTACCTCTTGATTTGCCCATGAGGAATGATAAGTTAACTAGTTTAAAGTAATAAAATATATTTCAAGCAATCTTAGGTAAATATTTAAGACAACATAAAATAAGACAAAATAAGAAAGATGCTAAATGTTTTAATAATATCCTTGTTTGGCTTCATTCTATAGTAAATTTTTCAATGCTATGTATATCAAACATTTTTCATAGCTAATATGTCACACCCGCTCTACTAGCTAATGTGACTAGCTAATAATTGGCTAATGCTAGTGCTATAAATGGATAAACAAATAAGAAGCCATTAACTTCATAGTCGACTTAATTAGGTTTAGTGCACCATTGGTACTATAACTTTGGGCCATGTTTTACTTTGGTACCAAATTTTTAATTTTTTTCCTTTTGATCCCAAAAATTCTATTTTTGTTTTAAGTTGAAGTACGTCGAACATATCGAATCAAATTTAGTGTACATGATAGTCGGAATAAGTATATTTTTAGTATATTCACCATATAAGCATCCCATTAAGCAGCCTAATCACCTTGTGGGCTTCATAAAATAAAATTTTATCAGACTAATCACCTTGTGGGCTCCATAAAATAAATTTTGATAAAATTTTATTTTATGGGGCCTACAAGGTGATTAGGCTACTTAATGAGATGCTTACATGGTGAATATACTAAAAATATACTTATTCTGACTATCATGTATGCTAAATTTGATTAGATATATTCGAGGTACTTCAACTTAAAACAAAAATAGAATTTTTGGGGCCTACAAGAAAATTTCATTTTATGGGGCCATCAAAATAATTAAATTGTTTAATAAGATGCTTACAAGGTATATATACTATAAATATGTTTATTTTGGCTACCACGAATATTGAATCTGATAGGATATGTTTGAGATACTTTAACTTGAAACAAAAATTGAATTTTTGGGACTGAAAAGTACAAAATTAAAATTTTGATACCAAAGTGAAACATGACCTAAAGTTATGGTACCAACGGTGCAACAAACCTTAACTTAATTAGTATTAAACTATTACACTTTGAACTCTCCATACAAGTACTAACAACTATTAACCTTCAACTATTGTCTAATTGCCATTGGGAATTACATACAAGTGAATTACATATGTGAACCCAAAAGAAAAATTATTAAAGTTGCTAGCTCAACCGCTTCTATGCATTGGGGAAAAAATGTAAAAACCACTAATAGAAATTGTTGTTATTGGTTCACCAAAGGATTTGTAATATAAATTAAAAGCGAGGGGTGATTATAAAATATACTCTATGAATGTCACACCCATACTTAAGATTAACCCTAAATTATATGTATAAAAAATATTAAAAATTAAATAAATTAAATTAAATACATGAATAATAAACAAATATTTATATACCTAAAATATTATACTAGTAACTTAAGGATGTAGATTAGGACTCAATTACAAAACTCTAGAAAAGAAGAAGAGAGTGTAGGTATCACTCCCTTAAGGATTAAAGTTAATCATTTTATCTTTGGTCCTTATCTCCATTTTTTATGTTTATATAAAAAAAGTTATAATATGGTGATGTGGCAACCAAAAAAAAAGGAAAAGGATGAGAAGAAGCATTTAGACTATGGGAGAGAGGGGAGATGGTTATCTTTATTGTATGTTTATTACTTTACTCTAATCAATGGAGATGATTATTTTCATTTTATGCTATCACTCGACCTAAAAAAAAGCTGAGAGGAAGGGATGAAGGAGTTCTACCAAGTCAATGATTTTTTTCCTTCTCTTCTTTTAGATTTGTCGCTTGATTTGTATTTAATTGATTATCTTCTTGTTAGTGAGTGGACTTTTCCTTCTTTGCTTTAGATTGATATCTTAATTTCTATTTAATTAAATATCTTTCGACTGAATATCTTTGTTAGTGAGTGAACTCTTCTTTCATTCCTTGATCCTAAAAATTTTTTTGGGTGAGTAAACATCTTTCCAATTCTTTGTTGAGTTTTAAGTTTGCCTTAGAACTCTTGTTTAGTTGAATTCTGATTCTTGAAAAATTGCTTGCAATTTAATGCTTCCAAAAATTACTTGTTGAAGTAAATTATTTAAATATGATTTGTGCAAAAGATATGTAAATATTGGTTTATAATTGTTGAGAATTCATTTAGGAACAAAAAGATGTACCATTGGAATTTCAAAAATTCTTTGTACCCATTAATAATAAATGTGTGTAGGCCATATTTGAAGCTCTATAACACCAAATTAGAAGAAATTTATATCAATTAAAACTGGAAGGTGTCCCCAATAATTTTTTAGAAATAGGAAAAACTCACTTCTGCCATATTAAAGGTCTTTAAGAGCCACACAATTTGGTGTTGACACTTTAAAGGTATCCTAATCATACTCAAGTAGTATTAATCTTACTCTTTCCATTCATAAGCAGTTGGTGTAAATCCAATTGTAAATTACCCTAGACTCACATCAACTTAAATATGGAAAATTTCACTTAAGAATATAAACCATACAATATTTGATGAATTTCATATTGCACCCTATGGATTTTGTCAATATGACAGTCTATTAAGTAGGCACTGTGAAATTCAAAAGACCATAACTTAAGTTATATAACTCCAAATGAGATGAACTTTGATCCTATAGAAACATTAAAATGTCCTTTATAATATTGGAAAAAATAGAAAAAAACTAAATTTTACTGTTTGATGGTTCTCTATAGCAATACAATGTATTGTGAAATATCAAGAAATAGCTTAACCATAATGAGCAAAGTTTGATATAACTTCTCTAATATATATCCAATTTCAGTAAAATAATGGCAAATTACTTTAAACACATGAAACTAATAATCCAAAGGAAATTACTTAAAAATATAGTATGTGGAATGTTTGATGAAATTTTAAATGCACATATATAAGCATTTGTGCTCATTATAGTGTCATATCAAAGAAGTAAATATATATAACAGAAAATTTATTTTCCTTAAAAGTATATGTGATGTAGAGAAATGAATATCAATAATGATTTATTGGCTCAAATGAGTATTTACTGAAGATAAATTTTTGAGCACAAGTGCATCTGTTAAGAGATTGTAAGACCATACATGGGGTATGGTAGGCTCAATGAATTGGCAAAGTGTTTGGGACACAACTTTTCGTCATGTGAAACAAGGAATAAATGGAATGTTTGTTATAGCTGCATTGTGATGTGATTATTTTAAGTTCTTAGGACAAGATGCTCATGTTCCTTTAGGGTATTTTTGGAAATATTATATTGAAATTGAGTCTTATGCATACTGACCTTAATTACCTTCAGTGTAGTATTAGTAGTAGCCACATTGATATTTTCTTATACATGTTGTACAGTGCTTTGAATCTTATAAGAATATTTTTAAATATTTTTGATAATTGAGCTTGATTAAAAATCCTTTTTCTATGCATATATTATACTATAAAGCTCAATCAAATGTTATCTTAATCATTAACTGTGAACCATTGTTAAAAAGATGAGCTTGAGCTTAAGTAAATAAGTTGAACAAGTGTAACTACGTTATGTGAAATATTATATTTTGTCAAGACTATAAAAGAATACTTGTAAGCTATAAGTAAGTTATCTAGTAATATATTTATATAAGTTTACGATGACTATTAATAAATATAAATTAATAATAAAATAATTACTCATTGTGCTCATTTTGATTTGAGTTATTATGAAATATTATTTTTCTTTTCAAGTAAATTTTCTTATTTAGTCTGCCTTAATATTTTGGTGATACTACACTCTCTCTACTATTATGCTCAATCACTAGGTATTTTCTTATGAAAATACTCGCCACTCCTTTCTTTATAATTTTTATGGGTAGTTGATGCGGAGCAGATTGTTATTCTGTATATCATGCATTGAACAGGAGGGGAGTGCACAGTTGAGATTTTAAAGGCTCTAACTTTAGGGTTCGATTAAACTATAGGCCTATAATATATCAAATCGAAGCTGATTTAGAGATCTATATTTATCAATAAGACTACTTGCAACAGGCTAAGTTTCAGGCCTAAAATCCTTTGTTTAGTGCCTCAAAGTTAACTTTAAAGTTTATGTTCATTTTATTTGTGTTTTTTAGTCTTTTTGCCCATTTTAGTTAGGTTTTTTCTCATACAATATTTATTTGTCTTTTTTAGTTGTTGGAGATAGTTTTTTATTGAAATGAAAATAGAGTTTTTATTTTCTTCCTAATGTTCAGTATTCACTTATGAATCAATGAGTTTTTGAATGCCTATTTCGTGATATTACTTATAATTAATAGGTTATAGGAAGGTTGTTTGATGGCCATTCATGCGTGAATCAATGGTAATCAACATTTATCCTTATTTTACTAAGACTTTCACTATGCTAGTTAGTATTATAGCTGAATTGATCCGAGTTCATTATGTTGAGGAGAATACAACATATAGAGGATGTGTATGAATGAGATTTAGAACAACGCGTGATGCATATGGAAGAGCATTTTGAAGAGATGATGGAATAGGTTATGGAGCGAATGATGAATTTGATGGCAAATTAGAGTAATAATAATAAGAATTGTCATAGAGCACTTGTCGATAAGAGCATTGATGATGAAAATGAGGAGAATGAGGAAGAAGTGCCACATATATCTCGAACAGCCACTACAGAGGAGGATGGGAGAATTTGGGAGACTAGAATGTGGACTGAATTCTAAAATTCCATGGTAGCTTTCATGCAGAAGAGTTCCTTGATTGGTTGGCGACAGTTGAGGAGATCCTAGAATTTAAGGGAGCACCAGAAGATAAGCGTGTACCTTTGGTTGCCATAAGATTGCGAGGTAAGGTAACATAGTGGCAGCAAATGAAATTAACCAAAAACACGTTGGGTAAGTAAAAAATTGCTACCTGGGAGAAGATAAAGAAGTACTTATAGTTTAAATTTTTTTCCTATAATTTGCAATGGTTAATATATAAATGTTTATAGAATTTGAAGTAAGGCACTAAGTTAGTGGATGAATATACCATTGAATTCTACTAATTAATCATTAGGAATGAACTATAAAAAATAGAAGACCAATTGGTATCTTAATAAATTAGGGGTTTGCGGGTACAGATTCAAGATACTATGAACATATTCAATCCTTTCTCTGTTTTAGCTGCCATTAAAGGGCATTAATGGTGGAGAAATAGTTATAGCATACAACTATTATCATTATAAGTTGTGGCACTAGGAGTAGCAGTGGTATGAACAAGGTTGTGAGTAGTAATGCTGGTGGTGGTGCTGGCAGTAGCAATGGTCCTAGTCAGTTTAATAGGGCAGTTGGCAGTAATGGTATGAGGTGCTTAAAGTATGGGGAAATTGGTCATAGAAAATTTGAGTGTAAAAAGGCTACTAAAAAGAAAGCCTTATTTATTGATATAGATGATTATGACGAAGATGAAGTGAAGAATGAAAGTGAAGCTATGTATGATGAGGAAGTAGCCAATGAAGTGCATTTAGAGGGGGATGTAAGGACTGCCTTAGTAATTCAACATGCTTGCTTAATCCAAAGGTTGTAAATGAGGATGATTGATTGTGAAGCAACATTTTTTAATCCATATTTGCCATCCAGGATAAGATATGTCATTTTATAATTGATGGTGGTAGTTATGGAAATATTATGTTTATTAGGGCTGTCCAAAAATTAAACATTCAAACTGAGAAGCTTCCTAAACCTTATAAGTTGGCTTGATTTAAGAATGGGGCAAGATATTAGTTTTGAAGAGTGCTTTGGTCTCTTTTTCAATTGGTCTGAAATATAAAGATACTATTTGGTGTGATGTAGTAGCTATGGATGCATTTCATTTGCTGTTGGTTATGCCTTAACAATATAATAGAGCTGTAAATCATGATGGGTGAACTAATAGATATAGTTTTATGTTTAATGGGATTAAAATTGCATTGATGCCTAGTAGACAGGTGTTAGAGAAGCATAAACCTACAGATGAAGCTAATGCCCTACTATCCATAGCTCAATTTGATGAGGAACTCCACGAGTTAAAATTAGGGTATATGTTAGTAGGAAAAAAGGAGACTAAATCGATTACTGTTCCAAAAGTTGTGGCTCCTTTAATTGCAGAAGTTAATGATTTGTTTCATAAGGAGCTACTAGATGGGTTGCCTCCATTGTATGATATTCAACATCACATTAACTTGGTGCTTGAAGTAGCTTTGCCAAATATATCACATTATTGATAGGTGGAGGAGTTGCTTGTTAAAGGCAATATAAGGGAGAGCATGAGTCCATATGTTATACCTTTTCTTTTAACACCTAAAAATGACAGTTCTTGGCTTATGTGTGTGGACAACCAAGCCATTAATAAAATAACTGTGAGGTGCATATTTCTCATTCTCACTTAGATGATTTATTTGACCAGATTAGTGTTTCTAATATTTTTGCCTAAATTCGATGTGAAGAGTGGTATTATCATATTCGTGTTAGGCCTAGGGATGAATGGAAAACCACTTTTAAGACTAGGAGGTGTTGTATGAATAGCTTATGATTCCTTTTGGCTTGTCTAATGCCCCTAGTACTTTTTATACATGTCATAAACCAGTTACTGAGGCCTTTTATTGGCAAATTTATTGTGGTCTATTTTGATGATATTTTGATATATATTGCTAAATTTGATAAGCACATATAATAAATGAGGGAGGTTTTTAGTGTATTATGCGAGGAAAAATTTGATGTTATAATGAAGAAGTGTGTATTTATGGCACCTAAGGTGCTGTTTTTAGGGTATGTAGTTTTAGGAACTAGCTTGGAGGTTAATGAGGCTAAAGTGCAAGTAGTGAAAGAGTGGCTTAGGCCGATGACTCTAATGGAAGTTAGGAGTTTCCACTGTCCTACATCATTTTATAGGCATTTTATTGCTAATTTTAATAGCATCATGGCTCCAATTATAGATTGTATGAAGGTAAGTAGCTTTACATTGACAGATGAGGAAGAGGCAACCTTCAAAATGATTAAGGAGTAGCCTACAACTGTACCAATTTTAGTGCTACAAGATTTTTTACAACCTTTTGCATTACACATAGATGCTTTGAAGGTGAGAATTGGAGTAGTTCTAAGTCAAAAAAGCAGACTTGTGGCATTTTTCAGTGAAACATTATTAGGTTAAAACTCAACTACAGCACTTATGATGTTGAGTTCTATATAGTTATGCAAGCAGTGAGGCTTTGGCATCATTATTTGTTTCCTAAAGAATTTATTTTGTATACAGATAATGATTCCTTAAGTCATTTACACTAGCAGGATAAATGTCATCTCACAATGAAAAATGGGTAGCCTATTTAGAGCAGTTTACTTATATAAGTTAGGCATTACTAATCAGGTGGCTAATGCTTTGAGCCACAGGAGTTGTTTACTAGTCAATATAAGGGTGGAGGTGCCTACTTTTGATTCTTTTCATGATTTGCTTACAACTATTATTTTTTTATGGTAATGCAATATGTACATGCTAAAAAAAATTAGATTTTCTACTGTATGATGGGTTCTTATTTAAAGGAAATTAGTTAGCATTCTATATTGCAGCCTTTGTCTACAAATAATTAAGGAATTGTATAGGGAAGGACATATTAGTAGGGATAGAATTTTACAATTAGTTCAGGTTTCCTATTTCTGGCCTACAATTCACAAAGAGGTTGAGAAGTATGTGTAGAGGTGCAAGATCTAATAATTTTTCAAGGAATTAGCCATAAATGTTGGACTGTACATGATTTTACCAGTCCTTTCTTAGCCTTGGATTAATATTAGCATGGATTTTGTGTTGGGGCTGCCAACATAATGAGGTAATGATTCCATCTATGTTGTAGTTGATAGGTTGTCTAAGATGGTTCTTTTTATTCCTTTAATAAAACTAAAGATGCTACTTTCATTATGTGTACTGTCTATATAGATTACCTACATCTATTGTTTCAGATAAAGATACCCATTTTCTTAGCCATTTTTTGGTAGATTATGGAAGATAGTTAATACATAGTTGAATTTTAGCAGTGCATATCATCCTTAAATAGATGGCTAGACTGAGGTTGCTAATAGATCCTTTAGCAATTTATTACGTTGTTTGGTAAGTGATCATATGAAGAGTTGGGATAAAAAATTATGTCAGGTAGAATTTGCTCCCAACCATACTATGAATAAGGGCAAGGGTTTTTAGTCTTTTTAAGTTATTTATTCATTTCATTCTTGAGGTCCACTTGATTTAATGACACTGCCTAGTAAGACAAGGGTCCTATGGAGATCGTGGAGAAGATAAACCCTAATGCTTACCGTCTGAAGCTGCCTTGCCATATTTGCACTATAAATGATTTTAATGTGAAACATTTGATTCCTTTTTCTGATGATTCTTTTGATGATGATTCCATGCCAAATTTGAGGTTAAATTTTCTATCAACTGGCAAGAAAGATGTGGAAAAAATTGCTATTCAGTTTATGGATGTATTCAATAGGAGGGGAGTGAGTAGTTGAGCTTTTAAAGGCTCTAACTTTTAGGTCCTATTGAACCACAAGGCCTATAATATATCAAAGCGATGCTAATTTAGAGACCTATATTTATTAGAAGTTAATGGGCCAAGTTTCAGGCCCAAAATCCTTCGTTTAGGGCCTTAAAATTAGCTTTGAGGCTTATGTTCATTTTATTTGTGTTTTTTTAGTCTTTTTGCCCTTTTTAGTTAGGGTTTTTTCACATAATATTTATTTGTCTTTTTCAATTGTTAGAGATAATTTTTCATTGAAATAAAAATAAAGTTTTTACTTTCTTCCCAATTTTTGATATTCACTTGTAAATCAATGAATTTTTGGATGCCTATTTTCTAGTATTACTTGTAATGAACATGTTATAGAAAGTTATTTGGTGACCATTCATGAGTGAATCAATGGCAATCAACATTTATTCTTATTTTACTAGGCTTTCGCTATGTTAGTAGCCATATGACCTGTCGCTTGATGTGCAACAAATCATTATAGAGACTAATTATCTTAGGTGGTTAAGTCTTGTCAAGGTAATTTGGGAAGATGAAATGAATGGAAACAATAGTTATAAAAAGTTTTATAAATTTTAGTTTTATGCATATATGGTTTGTAATAGAATTTAGGAACATAGTATTTTTTATGGTTATATATTTGTATTATAAAGGGAAGTTGTTTGTTTAAAGATATACTCAAGTTATTTATAATTATAGTTTTAGTTAGATAAATTTTTATGAATGATCAAATTTAGTTTAGAAGTGACACTCATTCACATCTATTCTTGAGTTAGATGGGTTCATGATCATACCTATCTAATGAGAGTGCTAGTAGGAAGGGGTATTACAATGAACAGGTAAAAATATAACAAAGCTAGATTAAATGCTATTTTCTACTTTTAAATACACATAGAAAGATATTACCTCAATATAAATACAAAACTACTGAATAAATATAGGTTTACTATAAATATGCTAAAATATAATACAATTGTTATTAAATATGCTAAGCCACTAAATACAATTATTTTGAAGACAGATTTCAAGAATTTACCTTGATAAAAGATAGAAGATTGTTGAATATATTCTTATGAATAATATATAAACTATTTTTTAAAATAAGCTATCATTTTTAAAATAAAATAAATTTTTTGCTAACTCAACTATTATAAAAGATGAAGAACAATCGTAAAAAAGGCACTTCATACACTTATTAAATATATGGCCAAAAGATTATACTGATTGCTAACACATTAGGCACATGATGATGCTCCAAGTGTATAATATTGCTAGTCATTTGCATGTGCAAAACTGCCACCAAGGACTAACCACCAAGTTGTATGACCATACATATTTTCTTTCTTTATCTTTTTTCATGCAACTACCTCTCCTCTTTGTGTCTCTTGACTAATCTCATCGATATGGAGCCTTTTTCCCTATAAATAACACTAGTTTGCCCCTAAATCACTTCATTCTAACCCTAAATTTGACCTTCTCAACCCTATGCTAGACCCTTACATTAAAGCTCTTGCTCTCTTTGTCTTTTGATTGTTGAATATCAATCCTAGACTATACTAGTTTCAGTCCCTTGCTCCTTGTCCATCAATCTTGACTTTTATTTGTTATTTATACGTAAAAAATCAAAGGATGACAAAAATAATAGATCAACGTTTTCAGTAATTTCATACATTTAAATATTTAATATATTAATTTTTTTGGATATGATTACATGTGTGTTTTAACACTTTGTTCGTTCTAATATGGTTGTATGAACATTAAATTATACATTTGAATCAGAGATCGATAAGGTGGGAGCCTTGATTTTGTGCTAAATTGAAGGTCTATAAGGTGGAAGCTTTTGATTCTTTTATTGTTGATTCTTTGTCACCCCTCATTGTTTGGTATAATAGTTATTATAAATTTTGTTATATGCTTAATATGTATTTGTGACCCTGTAAATAGCTTGTGATTCGGTATGTCTGATAAATTTTCTGTGAGTAAAGGTATTTTTATTTTTATTATATAAATTTTATTTTATTTTATTTAAAAAATAAAATTTGCTATTATTGATTTTTATTTTAAAATTTTAATTTTATATTATGGGTTTATTTTTAAAAAATTAATTTTATTTTATTTAAAAATTTAATTTTATGTTATGGGTTTTTAAAAAAAAAAACTAAATTATTGTGATGCTTTGATTAATAAAAAATTGTTCACCTTTATCAAAATCTTTGTTGTGTTATGTTTCTTTGTTGATATGTAGATGAAACTTCAGGTGAGGCCAATGGCAGTTCAATTGCTACGGGTGGACCTATGGCTTTAATTAATGAGGTGGGAGCCAATAAAAACATGCAAGAGCAATTTGTTGGTAATGCTCAACAATAGTTTGTTGCTTCATCATAGTAGTTTAATGCTGATAGGACTAAGTCCAAAAAAAGGAAGCATATTAAACCTAAATTAATACTAGTCTGGGAACATTCAAGAAAATAAGAGGGGGGGGGCATGATGTTGTGGCAAGAGCTAAATGTATTTATAGTGCTAAGATTTTTGGCGTTGAAACTAGAAAACATAGTACTCAATCACTTAAGAATCATATTCTTACAAGGAAAAAACTTATCACATTTCAACCTATTTCTATGTCTAAAACTGAGGGTGCATCAAATGTGGGAGTAATTGGGATCTAAAAATTTGACCAGGATTTAATTTGCATTGCACATGCAAAAATAATCATTTATGATAACTTGCCTATTCAATTTATTAAAGGATAGGGGTTTAGGAATTTAATGAATGTTGCAGGCCCCCATTCTAAAATTCCATCTCAATGGATTATGAGTCGAGACATATTTAACATTTATGTTGAAGAAAGACTTAAGTTAAAAAAATTCATCAAAACCCACTCTTAAAGAGTCTATCTCACAACTGATATTTGGACATTGATCCAAAAGGTCAATTATATATGCATAACTACACCTTTGATTATTAGTATATGGAAGTTGCATAAGAAAATTATTGCTTTTGTGTCTATTAGTTCATATTGAGGTGAATACATTACTAAGATATTTGAAAACTCTTTGATGGAATGAGGGCTTTAAATTGTTTTTACTGTCACTCTTGACAATGCTTCATTAAATGATACTGCCATGTCCTTTTTTTAAGAAAGAATTTAATGAGTTGGGGGGCAAGCCAAATATGTACATATGAGATGTGTGGCTCATATTTTAAATTTAGTTGTTAATAAAGGGTTAAAGGAATTAAATATTTTAGTTAAATAGCTATGGGAGGTTGTTAGATATATCATGAATTCACCTGCAAGGTTAAGAAAATTCAAAAATTTTCATATTTGATTGGTATTGAGTCTAAGGGTCGGTGTATATATATATATATATATAGCTAGCCACTCACATGTGCTTGCTGATAGAAGACACTAACTAGATTGAATAGGTGATGCAGTGTGTAATATGAAATAATTAACACACAATTGATTATTGAAGAAAAATAAATCTTAATCCAAAAATTCAAGGCAATAAGCATCAATCCGAACACTAATTCTCAAAGAATAAACAAAGCAAAAGCTTTAATTTGATTAATAAAAATGAACAGTCGTCTAAAACAAAACCTTAAAGTAAATATTCATAGAAAGTGCAAGCCATTAACCTTAAAAAAATTCTAACCAAAATAGGAAACTAAAATAAGGATAAAATAAAACCACTAAATAAATACAAAATTATCCCTAATTAAATAATTATCTCAAATAATAAAATAAAAACAAATCCAAAAACAATTAATGTAAATTTTCTATAGAGCACAACTTTATCAATGTAATGCACGACCCTGTGTGTTTTATTTTTTCTTGCTTATAATGGCCCATAACAGTTACTTCCTCTTATGAAAAACTCATCTTCGAGTTTTTACTAGAGAATTGAAGTCATCGATGAAAATTAAATAGATACTTAACATCTTTAAGAAATAACTTGAGATAAATCCTTCAATTTGAAACTTTGATGTACTAACAATTTGCAAAAGAGAATTAATACTAATGTAATCAAATTTTGTGACTCTAAGAAAATAATCATATTCAAACTCATTAAAGAAATTTTGAGATATTTGGATTTTTAATTCACCATGAATTTCTTGATTTTCTAAATCAATTTCAAGATTTTCAACCTCTTCATCAATCTTCTCTTCAATTTTAACACTAATCTTCTTCTCAATCTCAATACAATTTCATCTTTTTTTTTTGAAACACTAAAATTACCTCTTTCTCTGCTTCCTCTTCTTTTCCAAGTTGAATTGCAAATAATCACTGGTCAACTTCCTCATCCAAATTATCTTCATTATCATTCATTGTTGGCCTCCTTTAATTGTTAGGAATGGGATTAATGATAGGTACAATAGGTTTGCCTTGTTCAACATCATCATTCATATACCCTTTAACCCACCCTCAATAACTCTTGCATTAAGTTTTAAAAAAATTCCAATTTCTGTGACACATTCTAGTTTAATTTTTGATGCATTTCAATTGCTTTTTAAACATTCTGCAATCCTTAATCATTGTCGTGGGATTAGTTACCACAACTACAACTAGTGCAAGCCATTGATTGAGAGAGACCAACTCTGATACCACCTGATGCAGTGTGTAGTATGAAATAATCAACACATGATTGATTATTAAAGAAAAATAAATCTCAATCCAGAGATTCAAAGAAACAAGCCTCAATTAAGAGAGTCATGCTCAATCAAGAGAATAAACAAAGCAAAAGCTTTAATTTGATTAATAAAAATGAATAGCCTTCTAAAACAAAATCCTAAAGCACATATTTACAGAAAATACAAGCCACTGACCCTAAATAAAATTCTAACTAAAATAGGAAACTAAAATAAGAATAAAATAAAACCACTAGATAAATAAAAAATTATCCCTAATTAAATAGTAATCTCAAATAAAAATAAAATAAATCTAAAAATAATTAATGTAAAGTTTCACAGAGTACGACTGTGTCAATGTAACACATGACCGCGTGTGTCTAATTCTCCCTTGCTCAAAACGCCCTGCGTCAATAGGTCTATGTTCTACAGTGGTAACTGAATCAGTTCCCTATTGTATATAAACTTAAAGTAATTCAAAACTAAAAATTGAAGTCAGATTGGACAAATTACTATTGCTTACTATCATACAAATCTGAAATTTGCTTCCATTCCACGAAGAAAATGATGATTTAAAGGTAATAAATGAATAGAGAATAAGGTGGGTGTCAAATCAAGATATTAATTGAAGAGAAATGTGAATAGGTGCTAAGAATTAAAGTTTAGGAGAAATAAAGGTTGGAGACTTCTTTTTGTTTTTAAACGTGGTGTTTAGGTTCTGTGTGTGGATATGTATGTGTTTATAGAGGAGCGATAGCAACTTTACCTTGGTTAGTCATGCTCAAAACTTCACCTTAATTAATGACACATCACAAGTTCTCCTTCCCCTAAATTTTCTTACAACTGTCCCTCTAGCTGTTCTCTTTATAAAGTAACACCATAAAACTTTCTATTTAGTCCCTTTTGTATTGCTACCCATTCACCATTAGATATCAACCTTATTATCAATTTATTTTATAGGTGTTTATTATTTATTTTTTTAATAGGCCTCTTAAACAAGGATATGGCATAACCAAATATGGATTTAGCAAGTGGTTTAGTTAAAACATCAATATATACGACTTTAGACTTGCAATGCATAAGAAAAACTTCCTCCTATATTATATTTATGCATGATTCCCTTACTAAATGAAACTTCATCTTGAAATATAATTTGGAACTAGACTTTTGGTGATAAGAATTGTTGATTTATTGTCATATAGGATCTTGTAGGATTATCTTGAACTTAATTAAGATCATGTATAAACTGTTAAGACGTCTATAGGCTTGAGAGAGTGTTGGCCCACGTACATTTGTGAACTTTTAAATGGGGTTGAGCCCATCTAACACAAAACCAATTGGCTTGTATTAAGACTCAAGCTACACCACTTATTAGCCACTTCATTCATTTGTAATTTTTTAATGTGGAATTCTTCAACACTCCCCTCAAGTGTAATTGGGCCTGAAACAATTACACTTGCCAAATTCAAATAGGCCGCACCCAACCATGGGCACTTCCCAAATTCAAATACAATCAAGTCTTATATACGAACCCGAGATCACTGCTCTGATACCATATATTATTTTGAGTAAGATTTGTCATACCTGATGTTGCATTAAGATCACCACTTGGTTGAGTACCACTAGAGGTGGCAGTTGCAGTCTTTCCGAGCTTCTTACGAGGATTTCTATTGAAATCACACCATTCTGGATATCCCATAATTTCATAGCATCGTTCCTTGGAGTGTCCAACTTCACCACAATGAGTACCTGTATTTGATGGACTTACTCGGTATTTTCCTTTTGAACGAGGGATGAGTCTGAGCTGCTACAAGTACAGAATGGTTTGGCAGTATCTTCAGCTCTTCCATTGTATATCGCTGGTTGTGATCCCTCCGTACATATGCATAACTAGACTTGAGATCAAAAGGTGGATCCTTTTGGAGTATTTCACTCCGAGCATTATTAAATTCCGAATCAAGCCCGACTAGAAAAATATGTATTCGAAGCCGGGTAATATGTTTATAGAGTGATACTACTCCATTAACAGCCTCCCCTTGTGCACACATTCGGGTATCGATTTCCTAAAATATTCCAATTAGTTCATTATAGTATGCAGGTAATGGCTTACCATTCTGACATGTTGTGAATGATTTTTGATTCAATTCAAATAACTGAGTTTCGTCAGATCCATCATAGAAGGTTTTTGAGATAGCATCCCATATCTCCTTTACTGTTGGAAGACGGATGAATCTCTACATCAATTTCGAATACATGGAGTCAATCATTCAACTTTTGACTCGATTATTATCAAGGAGCCAAGTTTCCAACGCTTTATCTCCTGCTGTTGGCTTTGGCATAGTGCCATTAAGAAAGCTAGATTTATTTTTGGCTCTAATTCGCATCTCCATGATCTGTGACCATAGAGTATAGTTCATATCATCAAGAATAATTCCTGTGGGAAAGGGAGAATTATCTTGAAGGGTTTGAATAAAATTAGGTGTTCCATAGGATACGATGGATGTGTTTTTAGTGGTCATGATTTTAAGGATTCAAAGAATTCAAAGGAAGAAAAAAATAAAATTTCAAGAATTCAATAAAAAATTCGATTTCAATGGGTATGCTCTGATATCATGTTAACACGTCCACAGGCTTGAGAGAGTGTTGGCCCATGTACATATGCAGACTTATAAATGGAGTGGAGCCCATCTAACACAAAATTAATTGGCTTGTGTTAAGACTCAATCTACACCATTTATTAGCCACTTCATTCATTTGTACTTTTTCAATGTGGGATTCTTCAACATAAACTGCCTATAGCAAATGGCTTGATTAACAAATGCAATAGTAACAACAACATATATATACTTAGCTTCTAAGATTTACTAAATCGTAATTTTCTGCTTTTTTCATCTCCAAGTGAATGAACCATATCAAAAGCTACATAAATACCATGAGGTGCTCTTCATATCATCATTAGATCTTGTCTAGTCATTATTGTAGTAACTAACCAAATTTACCTTCTCATTTTTTCTTAACTCCCAATTTTTTTATTGGTAAGAAAATTTACAATATGTCAAATAAAACCTTTGGTGCGTGTTAGAATTCTTTTTGATGAGACATTAATGAAAACCTTGGTGTACCTTAGAAAATTTTTCTTAGACCTGCAATGAAGCTCATTTGGATAATGCATGAATCTAGAAAGCAAACTAATAGAACACATTAGCATTCCAAGGCTTGTAGTTGACAAGTAGACATCCATCCAAGCTTTGTGTAATTGCAGTCATTAACAAAAGCTTCTCCATTATTCTTGCATAGCTTTGCATTTAGCAATACTGCAGTACAAACAACTTTATTATTTTTTATTATTGTTTTTGAACTGAAACTTTCATAGAATTTATCTAACATACTTTTATTAGCATACAAAAAATCCTCTTTTATGGGTTTGTTACACTGTTGGTATGATAACTTTGAGCTATATTTCACTTTAGTACTAAAGTTTCAATTTTTTTTAAGTTTTATTATTGTTTCAAGTTGAAGTCTCTCGAACATATCTAATCAAATTTAGCATATGTGGCAGTCGACATAAATATATTTTTAATATAGTTACCTTGTGAGCATCTCATCAAACAGTTTAATAATCTTATTGGCCACATGAAACAAAATTTGCTTGTGGACCTAATAAAATAAAAATTTAGAAAAATTTATTTTATGAAACCCAAAAGGTGATTAGGCCACTTAATGGGATGCTTACATGGTGAATATACTAAAAATATACTTATTCTAGCTGCCATGTATGAGTTTGTTGCACCGTTGGTACCATAACTTTGAGCTATGTTTCACTTTGATACCAAAATTTTAATTTTTTTTCTTTTCAATACTAAAAATTCTATTTTTGTTTCAAGTTGAAGTACCTCAAACATATCAGATCAAATTTAACATACGTGGTAGACAAAATAAATATATTTTTAATATATTTACCTTGTAAGCACTCCATTAAACAGTTTAATCATATTATTGGTCCCATAAAATAGTATTTGCTTGTAGGCCCCATAAAATAAAATTTTAACAAAGTTTATTTTATAGAGCCCAAAAGGTGATTAGGCTACTTAATGAGATGCTTATATGGTGAATATACTAAAAACATACTTTTTCCGGTTGATATGTATGCTAAATTTAATAAGATATATTCAAGGTACTTTAACTTAAAACAAAAATAGAATTTTTGGAACAGAAAAAAAAAATTGAAAATTTGGTACCAAAATAAAATATGATTCAAAGTTATGGTACTAACGGTGAATTAAACCCGTCATGTATACTAAATTTGATCGGCTATATTTGAAATACTTTAATTTGAAACAAAAATAATTTTTTTGGATTGAAAAGAAAAAAATTTAAAATTTGATATCAAAATAAAATATAAACCAAAATTATGATACCAACAGTGAACTAAACTCCTCTTTTATATTTACTTAATTTCCATTTGAAGAAAATACACCCTTTCTCCAAGATTTGTCTTTTGAAATTCATCCAACATATTAGTCTTGGATTACATGACAAGTGAATGATTGCTACCTATGACAACCATAAAAAGATATAATTAAAATATAATTACCATCAACTTAACATAGAGTGTAGGCTAACAAAAACTTCTGTCGAATCTCATCTTTATGAAATAATAATCAATTATGCTACATCGTGCTCTTGGGCCTATTTTAACTATTATTGTACTATTTGTCTATTTAAATTTGCAAAATGAACTATTTTGTTTTTGATAAAAGGATATTATTTTATTCAATAGAGGGAAAAAAACCACTTGCATGAATATACAAGTGATGAAAAAACCCGTCCCAAAACTAAAAAGGATACAACGAAGAAACCAGCTCCTGAAATGAAGAAACCAAAAAGAGAATAGAGCACCAAACAAGGCAATAAAACTAAAAACTAAACTCGGTTAGACCAGCTATGAATACAATCAGAACAGAAAAGTAAATCACAGGCAGAGAAAGGAAATGCAGGCATTGATGCCTTCATCGAAAGAGAAACATGCATAAAAATTATCTATCTTCTCAAGTTGCAGGAAATGAGAGCTGGAAGGGAAAACCATATCGTTGCAGTGATTCCAAATGGACCAACTTATGGCAAAAAATAAAGATGTGCAGAATTTGTGTTGGAATTTTTCTAAAACGGAGTCACACCATTGCTGGCAAAACATTAGGAACTGGTTTGGCATAACAAACGAAAGTCCCCACCATTGTAAAATATAGGACAAAATTTTCCCGGAGAAGTTGTAGAGAATAAGCAAATGGTCATCTGTTTCACCAAACGAACCATAGAAGGGGCAACGATTCTGCAAAAAGGAGCAAATGCTGAGTAGAAACAAACAGTCTTTGATTGGCAATTAATTTAACATAGCAAACCAAGAAAAAAGCCCTACCTTCACAGGGACAAGATTTAACCAAATTTTGGGTAAAATAACTGAATCCAAAGACTTTAGATGATGCAAAAAGTGCTTGTAGAGACTGTTAACAGGAAAAGAAGGAGGTTTTGCAGGCCGTACGAGATGATCTTATTCACCAGATAAAATTAAGACTTGACTGACTATGTCAAACAATGAACCAAGTAAAGCAAGCTCATTATAAGTTAAAGATCTCCTCTAATTGGATCAATAACCCGCAGACCAAACCCCACTTTAGACAGAAAGCTTAATGGCAAAGATGAAAGGTCAAATAAGACTGGAAATAATGAACATAAGGGAGAAGTACCACACCATTTGTTCGTCTAGAAGAGAATTGTGGAACCATCACCAATTTTAAAGCGAAAACTCTCTAAAATAAGTAAAGCTGCAGGAGAGTTATCCGAGACTTCATTGGCAATAGAACGCCAAATCAAAGAAGAATGGCGAGCTAAAGTTACAAAAATGTTGTCAACATGAGTAATTTTATATTTATTCTTAACAGCAACACTCCATAAAGATTTATTATCATCCTGTAAATGCCATAGCCATTTAAAGAGAAGAGCTTTATTGTGCAAATTAAAATCAATGACTCCAAGGCCACAAGAACCGTGAGGTTGAGTAATAAATTGCTAATTGACTCTATTCCACTTCCTTGAGCTAAAGACACAGCTCCCAAAGAAATAAAAAATGCAACAATTTAATTCCTTGACCACAGATGCTGGAATTTTGAAAATTGAAAGAAAAAATATAGGCATAAAAGCAATAGAAGACTTGATGAGAGATAAACGCCCTACTTGAGAAAGAACACGCCCCTTCCAAAAAGACAATTTTTTCTTATTTTTATCAATCGCTAGAGCAAAGTAGAAGTTTTCAGAGGAGTGATACCCAACGGCAGTCCCAAAATATGTAATTGGAAGCAATGCATATGGACACTTAATAGTAGCAGCAATTTCTAGGACAAGAGGGTAGTCCAAATTGATGGCTATAAGTTTGCTCTTATGAAAGTTCACCACCAAGCCTGATATAAGAGAAAAACACCGAAGCATATACGAGACATTGAGAACATATTCTAGAACTGCTTCCACAAAAAACACCGTGTTATCAGTGAACTGAAGGTGAGAAATAGTCGGCCTAGTGCTAGACAAATTAACTCCTTTAATGAGGCTGGTAGAAGACATCCGATTAGTTAACAAAGAAAGTGGCTCAACTGCAAGGATGAATAGAAATGGTGAAAGGGTGACATAGTGGAAGGGTGGATTAGTAACAATGAATTAATGTTCATTGAATCGCGCACGACTGTCGAATACTAATCTTCTATAACCTATTGATTTGAGCACAACTGCCAGGAAATAGGCATCCAAGAATTTGTTGATTCACAAGAATACCGAATTTGGAAAAAATAATAATTCAGAATGATCAATTCAACAAAAACTCTTTCACATAGCCCTAAAGCTTACATATTTATAGGGTGGCACAAACCTACCAACCTTAACCCTAATTTTAATTAAGAAATAAAATAAAGTCAATTTCTAACTAAGGTAGGAAATCAAATCCCTAACAATATAGGAAAGTCAATTTCTAATTAATACTAAATTAAAATAAAAGTCAAATCCAAATAATAATAATAATAATAATATTAAAAACGTATATATTCTATCTATCGCTCTGTAGACCCATTCCAATAACTCCAAGATTTGTCCTGCATCAAAAGGCAACCCTGGGGAACGCTATTTATAGAAGTAAAATCTACTGATGGACAACCATTTATTAAAATGGACACCCACAACCCTTAAAGATACTCCTTAATCCATCCACACTATCAAGAACCAAATCCCATTTCATTTAGAACCTAAAGCAAGTAATTCCATTTTAGAGAGTCAAATGCTTTCTCCAAATCAATTGAGAGTCAAATGCTTTCCCAAAATCAATCTTGAACATGAAGCAGCCTATATTGATCTTTCAACAAGTATCAATTACTTGATTAGCTATGAAATAACTTTCAAGGATTTAACGATCAAATAAAAAATCCATATGAGATTAACCCACAAGGTTATTTAGTACTCTTTTCAACATATTTGCTAATAACTTTGAAGCAATATTATATAATCCATGTACAAGGTAATTAGGATGATAGTCATCTACTTGTATCGAACTAGATGATTTGGGAACCAAAGTGGTGAAAGAAGTTTTCAAAGCTCCAAGCAATTTTCCAAAATTAAAAAAAATCAGTGACCACAAAAAAATGTCCAATTTAAGTTTAGACTAAGACTTCTTATAGAATAAAAAATTTAACCAGTCTAGTTCAGGAGCTTTAGAAGAACCACAATTCCAACTTGCTCAACAAACCTTTTCTATAGAGAAAGGGTGTTCTTGCTTGGGTGATGCTATATATTTATTTTATGTATAATAAAAATTATCATTACATATGCTCCAAAATATCAAAAGCTAGATTCGTGGCCTTGAATCCTTTGTTGCTAAATTAATATTTATTTAATTATACCTGTAGACACACGGTTTGATCAACCTATGATAGGGGGCGAACTGTGGATGCTCAGTTTTGTTGGCTTGTAATAGAGCCTAATGACGAGAAATGTAAGACTTAAATGCAAGAAAGAAATATTGAAATCTTCTCAGAAATGAGCCCGAGGGCTAGAAACCCATGAAGAAGCCCAAAACCCTTTAAAAAATAGTCTAAATCATGTAGGCCTGTTAGGCCCAATGCAAGACAGGTTCGAGAGGCGAATGCCTCTGTGAAGAGGCGATCATCTCTCTGGCAGCTGCTGAAGAGGCAATTGCCTTATCGTAGAGGCATTACCTCTATAGTAGCCACTTGCTTATGCATTAAATACAGAGCTGGTCATGGTAGCCAACAACTTAGTGGGCCCACCTCCTCTATAACTTAGCCTTTGGCCTGAAGAGATGACATTGGGAGAAGGAAGGGGCTAGAAAATGCAATGATGTTAGTGTGATAGTAGGGGTATAGGCTAAAGAGGTGAATAAAATAGAGAAAAAAAGAGAATGGAAGATTCTTTTTTGGCATTTTAGGGAGTAAGAAGAGAAAAATAGAGAGAGTTGTAGAGAGCTCTAAAGGAGAAGAAGGAAGGAAAAGGCTTAGAGAAAGTAAGCTTAAAGGGTGATATCTTTTGAAGAGGTAGGGGAAGACACTTCCATTCAAGGAGGAGATCAACATTCTAAGAAATTTATAAGGGCCAAACATATTTGAAAAGCTCATTTTTTTAGTAAACATCTTATCCATCTTCAAGTTTGCATGACTCATTCATTACTTGTTTATGTATAATATGTAGTCTTCTAGTTTACTAGCTTTTATATTCTTTCCTTATTATTTATTATTCATAATATACAATTGCTTCTCACATTATTCATTGAGTTCTAAGTGAGATTATGCATTAGACTAGCTTTTAATAATATATCTTTACTTGAACTAAAAGATTTGCCATTTTGAGAGTCGTCTGAGACTGATCATTAGGCGACCGCCTCTTCACAGAGGTGATCACCACTTTGATAGGTCTCATATGACCTTGTCTTATATACTTGTAAGTTATGAAAAGTTTCTATGTGTGTATAGTTCTTAGCATGTCCAAATATACTTTGTATGAGTATCCCACCATATTGTTAAATTAAAGTTTAGAACTTACATTTTATGGTTTCAATTTCTTTATTTTTACTTAATTCACCAACTAATCTTATGGATTTTTATGTATGATTTTTACATATTATGAAGAACTAACATTTTGCTTGTTGTAGGGATCCATTGGTGATTTATAATCATCAATTGTTCATCCAATCAATTAGTTCTTAAGAGGTTTTACTTGATTTAAATAGTTTACTTTTAGTTTATTTTTTGTTTATTAAACTATTATTTAAGCATAAAGAGTTATAATCCCTAATACCTTTCCCTTTCAATTCGGAATGTATGGTTGTAAATTTCATTTTTTATTTGCTTATAGTGAATGTTGGGACTAGTCACATGAATTTGATTAGTTTGCAAACGCGAGTTTAATCATAAAATGCAACAATCGATTAAAGGAAATTACAATTCATTTGATAATAAAGAAATCATTGAATAATTAAGGCTAATAAAAAATAAAATATAATTAGTGGCCAATCGCAAGGTTGGGTGGGAAGGACTGAGCAAAATTGAGCCGGCCCATAATTTTTGAACTAGTCTGATCTGTATTATTAGGCTAGCTCAGTTGAATGCGAGTGGGGTAGGCAGGTCAAGAGAAATGGGTAGGGAGAGGGTGGGTCTCGAGGTGGTTTGGTATGGGTCTTAAACTACCCGAACTATTCAAAAACCTAATTATCCTATACCAAAATGATGTCGTATAAAGTGTGTCCTGGCTTTCATCCAGGTGGCGAATCCATCTTCAAGTAGGCTTTAAAACCTATGTCATATTTCTTAGTGGGCCTTAAGCCCACATATTGATGTGGTCGCTTGCTAAACCCTACTGCTTACAGTGGTGACTCCACTGGGGATAAAGAAACTAATTCTAATGTTTTGTAATTTATCATCTTTAATTATTCTTTGATTTCTTTTGCATTTCTACCGCATTCACTACACTCTTTGCACACAATGAGCACTTTAGTCTCGTTTTAACCCAACAATGGTTAGTAATTGCTACCCATATTTCACTCAAACCTGGTAGTAGAATATTTGATTATTGTCACTCATGACACATACTACCCATGTTGCATGGACCCTTAGGTGGGGAGATGTACACAAATGTATATCCTTGTGGGAGCCAAAGCCTTTTACTACCTAAGACTCAAGTTCATGTACTAGCCCAACAATTTCCTATAGGAATTTTCCAATTTCTTATGTTTTATGCCTTGTAATGGACCCTTAAAATAAAACCCAAGCCAGTTATAAATGGACTTCATCAAGATGAGCCTTTCGTATATATTTTAAGCCCATTTCAAATTGAACATTCCTAAAATGGGCCTATTATGCCCATGTTGGTTCGTTGAAATGGATCTTGACAAGGTAAAGCCCTAATATCATTCTTGGCCCATTAAGGTTGACTTTGAATTTATTTAGAGGATATACTACTTATTTGCTCCATTCTTAGAGTTATCTTACATACGTCAGTTTTATTATCCCCTGTTGATAATTAAAACCTAAACCAAAAATTCTAGGATAAGATACTCACCATTGAACATGTGTGTGGGAGAAATAAAGGCAGAGGTCATTATTTTTAAAGCTCTACATTTTTATGTTGTGTATACTAAATGTGCTTATTTACTTGCTTATCTTCTTGAATAATAAAATGAACCTGAATATCATGCATACATGTCATGCATAATTCTAACATGTCGCCTTATAGTAGTATAGATACTTTAAGCTTATCCAAGTGGGTTCAATCCAGTTATAGTCAGTAAGTCAGAAATTTAGAAATAGAAATGGCATGAGGGTTTGATATTAAGGCTTTCAAGGCACAATTGAAAGAGAAGGTATTGATTAAGACCCAGTCTATAATGAGGGAGATGATGAGGGAAATAACTAAGTTAATTAGAGAAAATCAGCTAACTCAATTACCCAATAAATAGCTAGCCAATTTGATCAATCTTGATAATAAAATCTTGGTGAGAGATAGGGAAGAAGATGATGTGACGGTATTGGGTAATCCATTAAAATAGAGAAATGTGAAACTGGCTGAGGATGTGGAGTAGACTAAGTGGGCCAAGAGTATAAACAGGGCATGTATGCTCCATTAGATTATAATAATTTGAATCTAGATAAGGAAGATGAACCGCTGCCTCAGAAGTTCAAATTCCCCAACATTAAAAAGTATTCCAATACCTAGGATCTCTATTTGTATCTGAAGCAATATGTGGCTTATATGAAAGCCATTGAGCTAACTAAGGCCTAGATAATCAAGCAGTTCCCTATGTCATTAGAAGGCACACCAATCCACCGATACTATGCGTTAGAATCACATGTTTAGTCTTATTAAAAAGAACTGTGTGCTGCATTTAGAAAATAATATGGCCTTAATGTTCAATTGGAGGTATCTTTGAGGTATTTATATAACACTAAACAAAGGTTTAATAAATCCTTCGCTAATTATCTAACTCGTTGGAGAGGAAAATAATCTCAAATGAGGCATAGGCCTGCCGAGTCGAACCAACTGGTGTTAGCAATAGAAGGGTGTATTTCATCACTGTTTAAGAAGCTATAGGATTTGTGAATCTAAAATTTTGAGGAGTCATATAGATTTAGGGTTCATAAGGAATCAACTTGGCTCAAGAGAAAAAGGTTCTTTGGAGGCAGATCTGGCAGCAAAGAGGGAGCCGGTTCAAGTAGTAATGTCCAAATTAATACCATTAGGCCTCTAAGTAGTAGTTTGTAGATTAATGCTATTAGCCAACCCCTAAGATTCTCCAATTTAGGGTGGCCCTTATCCAAAGTTCTCAAGAAGCTAATCGAGAAAAACCTATTATGGCCTTTACCTTCTCAATAACCTTTACAAGGTGCCAACCCAAAACTTTTCTATAAATTTTACCAAACCATTGGCCATGAAATTGATAGTTTTACCTAATTAAAATATGAAATCCAAGATCTAATTAATGCAAGCAAGATTACTGATCCTAAAATAAGAAAGCCAAATGCCCAAAACAACCCTATGCCCATTTATTGAAATATGACACCACTTAACCCACCTATTCTAATGATTAACATCAGCCTAATAGAAGATTAAGTTTTGAAGTCTTTTATTGACACCATTCCTAATCCACCAAAGCCCAAGCCTGAACCAAAGGACCCAAATGAAAATAAATAATCCACCAAGCTTGTTGTGCATGTGTTAGATATTTGGTGCTCTAATGATGAAGATGAAGTAGAGGTTGATTTGTGGGATGATAAGCAAGGTAGATCAGTGCAATTTGTAAAAAAGGGCAAGGGAAAAAAGTAAGAAGTTAAGACCATAGAGCCTGAATCAGTAGAAGTAAAGAAGGTAGTGAAAGGGAAGGAAGTATTAAAGGACCATAAAACCACTGCCAGTGTTTAGGAGTTACTCCTGAATTCCAGGGACCACCGAGAAGCACTAGTTCTGGCACTAGATTAGAGAAAGATCTCCATGAGCTTTGCTCCTTGATAGAAACCTCTTAAGGTGCTATAATGTTTTTCAATGATGATTTGCCATTATAAGGGAGGTATCACCATAAAGCCCTATTCATTAAAGATGAAGTGAAGGGAAAAATGACTTGATGTGTTACGATGGACAATGGTTCTATCATTAATGTGTGTCTATTGAAGATTCTACTAAAGCTAGGGTTAACTATAGCAGACTTAAAGCCCTTTGATGTAGTTATCAAAGATTATGCTGATGCAAAAAGGTCCATTGAGGAAACATTCAGAGCCTTGGTCAAGGAGTAATTTGAAGAGAACACAGTTGTTCCAAATATGAGGGACACTAATGATCAGAACAAGAAACTAGATTTCAAAGCCTATTTCCTCAACTCTAACATGTCTATCTTTTATGATGATTTTGATGTCTCTCTTACATCTTTATTTGAAACTGATGATTTGTTCTTTTTAAAAGTGAATGCAATGAAGCTTGAGTTTGCTTTATTGTGTAATGTGTTTCTTAATGGTTATTATGTTTGTGATGATCATTTCATGCATATGTTTGACATTAATTCCATGCAAACTAAATCATTTTAATTTAAAGACAAATGACAATCCTAAAAATATATTGCTTACTTCTAGTCTAACTCATAATGAGAGGGAAAAAATGAAAGAAACATTAATAAAAAGGTTAAAAGTATTCACTTAGGGCTATGAAGACATGCTGGGATCGACAGGGAAATCTCCAAACACAGGATCCCTATATATCCTTATATATTGCTAGTAAAATGGAAGAAGAGGAGACTAAGGCCAAAATGGGCACTTCTAATAAAAAAGGAGATTGAAAAGCAGTTAAGGGCAAAGTTCTTGGATGTAGTAGAGGATAACCAATGGTTGGCCAATATAGTTCCAGTCCCTAGAAAGATGGGAGGGTCAAAATGTGTGTGAATTATAGGGACCTGAACAAAGCTTGGCCAAAGGATTATTTCCCATTGCCTCACATCAATATATTGGTAGATAGTGTAGCTTCCAGTACAATGTACTCTTTCAAGGATGGGTTCTTAAGGTATAACTAGATCACGATGGTAGTAATTGACAAGTTAAAGATTTCATTCATCACCGAGTGGGGGATCTATTGTTATCAAGTAATGCCATTCAGGTTAAAGAATGCATGGGCTACTTATTAAAGGATGGTGACCACTCTATTGCATGACATGATCCATAAACAAATAGAAGTGTACGTGAATGATATGATAATGAAATTTGCAACCAGAGAAGGGCACTTTGAGGATTTAGACAAGTTCCTGGCAAGGGCAGAAAAGTACAATCTCATATTAAACCTGAGGAAGTGTGTTTTTAGGGTGACGTCTGGTAAGCTACTAGGACACATTATCAATCAAAGGGGAATATAAGTGTATTTAGATAAAGTAAAGGCAATTAGGGAAATGCTCATTCCAAAGAACGAAAAAGAAGTCAGAGGATTTGTAGGGCATTTGCAATACATTAGCATATTTATAGCTAAGTTGACTATTGTGTGTAAATCAATCTTTAAGCTCCTAAAGAAGAATCAAACTATGATATGGGATAATAAATGTTAATAAGCTTTTAAAGCCATTAACTCTTATTTAATGAATCCCCTAGTCCTACAGCCACTGAAGCCAGGTAAGCCCTTAACCCTATACCTGGTTGTAAGCACCCAATTTTAGGATGCAATTGTGCACAATTGCAACATAAGCCCCTATGATGAAATTCATTCAAAAATTGAAGTTAGTTATCGATTTTCTAGACTTTAAGGACTAAATTGCAACATTTTTTAGGAGTCTTTTGGTAATTAAAAAAGGGTTGGCATTTAATGCTAATCGACATTGCACAATACTGACCGGCATTGCATAATTCTGACTCGTAAAAGTTTATTTTTTTGCATATTTTTATCAATTTGTCAGCGTTTTGATTGGTTGAAAGTTCAATTTTATGTTTATCATTATCTTACAAAAATTTCAACGCGTTCAAAATGCTTTAAAAATCAAAATTCTTATCAGGTTATTTTTTAGGAGATGAGTATGTTCCTCCTTTAGAGGAAGCCAGTACGCGCAGACTCTACTTTAAAAGGCAGAGTTTGGATGTGTATGAGAGGACTTTTCTTTTTTGGAGGACTTTTTTCTAGAGGATTGTTTTGAGAGACACAGCGAGAAAAAAAACAGAGAGCCTGCGAGCGCAAAAAAAACCCTAATTTTAGATACTGAAGTTTTCAAAAGCAATCAAATCCTTGTCTAGAATCAATAATACTTTAATTTCAACAGTGATAATCCAATACGAGGGGCTCAAAAAGGGCATTTTCACAGCATCTAAATCTTCAGTTGGATTGAGGAGGATACTGCCCATATTTAAATTGAGTAGAAGGTCCATGGAATGCCATGGAAGAACCTGTGTTGTTTTCTAGTAGGATTTAGGATTTTCTTTATTTTTCATTTTTAATGTTATGTATAGTTATTTTAATTTATGGGTGTATAATTATTTAATTTAATTTTTGTATGTAGTTTGTAATAGCCCCAGTAGTGGAAATAGTGAAAATTTAATTTTCTTTACTTGAAAATTAATTAGTAATTAGGTTCAATTGGGTAAAAAATCAATTAAAATAAATGGTGGAAGCAGTTTAAATTAGGGTTTGCATGTAATTAATTTAGGGTTTTTTTAGAAAATCACTGTAATATTTATTTGATCCATTTTTTGTGTTTTATTTGTTTTGGGCTTGTTTTTTTTTTTATGTTTTTATCCTTTTGGGCCCTAAGCCCATGTTTAGGTCTAACCCACTTAATAAATAGGCTTAAAAAATGATTTAGGTTTTTAAATAATTAAAATCAATGTAGGCCCATTAGGTTAATTAGATTTTACACCCACTTAATTGTATTTCTTTTAAAATAATAGACCTAGGCCCATATTTCACTTAAAATAAAACCAAGTTAGACTTAGGCCTACTAATTTGATTTTCCTTTAAAATTGAATAGACTTAGGCCCATTCTTTAGAGAAACTAAAACAAATATATCTAAGCTCACTAATTAATAAAAATGTAGGCCCACCTTTAGTACGTTTCACTTGTAAATAAAATGTAGATTTAGCTAACTTATAAAATAAAATTAACATAATTTAGACATAGGGACATTGCCTTTTTGATGCATTTTTTACTTGTAATTTTATTAACTTATTGCTTTTTGGGTTAGATGGATGTCAACTAGGGTTTAATAAAATTGCATGTAATTAGAGGATGAAATAATCATTTATAAAATTATTCTAAATGAACACGAGACTAAGAGAAGTTAGTATTCCGTATCCTGAATCTCCTAGTTATAGTGCTAATTTTCTTTTAGAGAATCGAGTACCACTAATCAAATTGTCCCAGTTATTACCCTAGGTGGTGACTCCTCATCTCCATGCCATGTCTTTGTGACAGTGGTTAGTGTGTTCTCTAAGGCCTTGAGCCTAAACAGTGTCGCAGTTGCTAAAACCTTGGACACGTGCTAAACCCCACTGTCTATCGAACCCTAACCATATATAATGGCCTAGTTACTTCCCCCAGGATCTTCACCCAAAGTGCTTGTTTGTTTGAATTGCCATGAGGTATTTCTATTTATAAAAGCCTAGGCTTATACCTTTGAAGCTCATTCAGGCTAATAAGGATTAGGCTAGATCTTTATATTTAGAAATGCTGCTTTTGTGCTTTTTCTTTTAAGAGAGATTTGGCATGCACGTAGGCTCTTAATATCCCTTGTTGATATAAAGGCCAAGACAAAAAATCCTAGGAAAAGAAACTCGCCATTGAACATGTGTGTGGGAGGAAAAAGGTTGGAAGGTTTATACTTGCATGTTACTTATTGATTGCTTCTTGATACTTGCTACTTTCTAAGTGCTTGCCTGCTATTTGTTGCATAAACACATGCATCATGTATACATGCATACATACGGTCCATGCATCATACTAACACTTTGTATTGCAGCCATTATAGATTCATCTGGGTCTTCTCGTATCTGGGGATGAAAAGGTGGCAGATTGACCAGAGTTGATTTAAGTCCGGAGTCCATAGCTCAAAGCATTCTTCACATACTAGAGAGACTAAAGGGGAGTCCAATCAATCCACTATTGCTAGAAGCTAAATCAGCTCAGACTGAACAAACTGAAATGGAACAACAACTAGAGACGTGGACCTTAGAGGACATTAAGGGAACTTTGATGGATGACATGAGAGCTATGATGCAAGATGAATTGAGACAGCCATTGTCTAGGCTAGTGCAACCTGTTGTTCGACAACAACCTGCTGCTATTTAACAACCGCCTGCTTCTATTGGACAACCACTTGCTACTGTTGAACAACCACCTGCTGCTACTGTTGAACAGCCACCTACTGTAGGAGCTCCACCTGTCGCTGTAGCTCCTCCACCTACTACGAATAATGCTAGGGGGCAACCTGCTCTAAGAAATGTGCCTACTATTGATGTGAGAATGGAAGATATTGAAAACTACATAGTAGAAAAGGTGAAGAGAGAATCACTTGAATTTGTTCAAGACCCTGAGTCCAAGCATATGCAAGCATTGACTCAGAAAATGTCCAAGATGGAAGAGCTAATTAGAGGAAAAGGAATAGGATATTCTTTTGACTTTGATGACATGTTGCAAATGGAGGGAGATAAGCTACCTGAAAAATTCAAAATGCCTCAACTCTAGAAGTTTGATGGGAGAGGAGATCCAAGGATTCATTTGAGTCAATACACCATAACCATGAGCACTACTAAAGCACCATTGTTAGTAGTTGCTAGGCTATTTGTGTTGTCCCTAGAATGAATGGCTGTGAATTGGTACCATGGATTAGAAAAGTCTATTAGAACTGATTGGAAGGGACTATGTATTGCATTCTTAAAGCAAAATGATTATAACACTCGATTAAAAGTGTCAGACCCTTAACCTTTTCCAAACCCCCGAACCTAAATCTCCCTAGCTATGATCCAAATAGTTACTACAAGTTTCATCAAGTAGCTGGCCATTCCATAGATACCTACATCCACCTAAAACATGAAATCCAAAACTTGATAGACTCTGAAAAATTCACCGACCCTGAGAAATCCAATTCCAACCCCAACACTAGAAATAACCCTTTCCTAGATAACCGAAACGTTCCACAACCAACCACCATGATGATCAACTCAGGGGTTAGTAAAGAAGAAGTGCTAAGCTCATTTGAGGACCTCAACCTTATACCCAATGGAGAACCTTTCGGATAGCCACAGAGAGGAGTAGAAGATTATTGGGCCAACCCTCATGCAAGTTTGATTACAAAGTATTTTACTCGAAACCACCCTCTACTGATATCCTTATTGAATTAATTGAGCCCTCAGGTTGGGGAGATGAGTTTAATAATAAGCCAGTAAAAGAAGAGCCTGAAATTCCTGAACAGTCGCCAAGTGGAGTTGAAGATTTGTTGGGACAACTTTCGGGCAAGTTTTATTATAAAGTATTCTATTCTAAACCCACTTCTACTAACATACCCATAGAAGAGATCGTGCTGACGGGATGGGGTGATGAGTTTGAAGAAGATAAATTCTTAACCCCAGAACTATCCCAAGAAGGAGTTGAAGAGCTACTAAGCCAACATATGGACAAACTGAGGGAGTTGAAGGAAAAAGAAACATGCACAGTGGAAGTTTGGAAAAATGGGAAAAGAGAATGAATTATTAGGGCCATGGACATCTAGTATGATTCTGATGAAGAAAAATCCACTGGAGTCGATGTATGGAGTGATACTCCAAATGTGAATCATGTTACTAGAAGTGGGAGGAATTATCGGGCAGTAGAAAAGCAAAATGAAAGGGTTGCAGAAAGGGAAGAAATAGAAGATGCAGAAGTAGATGAAGGATTGAAAGAGGATCTGATCCTAGAACAACTGAAGAAGGCTAAGCCAAATGTCAGCATTTGGGAATTACTGATGCATTCAGGCAGCCATAAAAGGGCTCTTGTCAAAGCTTTATCAAATAGGAGCATGAAACAGCTGCTACTCCAGAAGCTATGATGGCAAAGGTTATAGAAAAGAAACATGGGTTGGTAGCATTCTCAGATGATGACTTGCCTTTGGAGGGAAGAAATCGTAACAAGGCATTATTTATCCCAACTGAAGTAAAAGGGAAGAGAACCAACTTTGTGATGGTGGATGATAGTTCAGCTATAAATGTATGCCCGCTAAAGATCCTGCCTAATCTGGGTCTGAAAGTAGATGACTTGACAGCTTCAAACCTCTTAATAAGAGCTTAAGATGACAGTACGAGGAATGTGGAGGGAACATTTTAGGCTTTGGTCAAAACAGGGCTCGTAGAGTTGACTATTGAATTTACTGTACTGGAAATCCTTGTTACCTATGCCCTACTGTTGGGAAGGCAATGGTTTCATGCCCTGGGAGGAGTACCTTTAATAGTGCACAAGAAAATAAAATTCCCTCATGAAGGAGATGTCATGACAATAGAAGCTGGAACCAATGCGGCAGTGGTAGCCATACTTGATAAATAGAAACAAGTATGTATTCTGCCTAGTTTCCAAGTTGTTGGAATATTTGATAAGATGGATCCTAAGGTTGCAAAAATGATGGAAAGCATGAATTATCGACCTGGACAGGGGCTCGGGAAGAATGAACAAGGAAGTCCTAGGCCCCCAAACATTAAAACCTAGGACTATACGAAGGGTTTGGGATGTACTGAGGCAAGATTAGCTAGTAAAAGAGCAAAGAACAAGGAGAAAGCAAAAAGAAATAATCCCTTGGGAGGGATTGGACCACTAAGTGAGAACTTCATCAAGTTAGGAGAAGGCAAGTATTATCTGGGCACCAAAGAATCTGTTAATGTGGCTAGAAAAGATGTCCCTGGGTTTGAGATCTTTAAGGAGCAGATTATGGAAAGCCTAGTGGCCAGCAACAAAGAGGAAGTCATGAAGCAAGTAACTAAAAGGATGGGTAATGATGCTATTGAGGAGCTACTGTGTCTGCCACCTGAGGAGGAACCACCCCAGGACTTAGCTACTATCATTAGTGATAGTTTCATGTTTTTTTTTATGAAGAAACTAATGTAATAACGTCTAGTCTTTATGCGGACGAAGATGTTGTTTTTCCTATGGTTAATGATATGAATCCTGGTTTTGCTTACTTGTGTTATGTGCATCTTGATAGTTCTGTGCATTATAATTTTAATCGATCATGCATGTTTAACATTAATTCAATTCAATTTAATTCATTTGACATGGGCATAAATGATTATCCAAAGAACATTTCTATATCACATGATGTAACTCCTGAAGAGAGAAAAAATTTTGAGAGAATATTAATAAAAAGAAGGTAGTATTCGCTTAGACTTATAAAGACATGCCAGGTTTGGATAGGGAAATAGAAGAGCATCACATTCCAACTCATCTAGAAACCAAGCCGGTTAAATAGAAATTGCGTAGATTAAGACCAGAATGGACAGAAAAGATAAAGGAGGAAATTGCCAAGCAAATACAGGCTAACTTCCTAGAAGTAGTAGACTACCCTCAATGGCAAGCAAACATAGTACCTGTTCCTAAGAAGGATGGTAAAGTATAAATGTGTGTAGATTTTAGGGATCTGAATAAAGCCTATCCAAAAGATGACTTCCCATTACCTCACATTGATGTAATAGTGGATAGCGCTGTAACAAGTGCAATGTATTCTTTTATGGATGGATTTTTCGGGTACAACCATATTATAATGGTAGTCATGGATAAGATTAAAATAGCTTTCATTACAAAATGGGGGACCTATTGTTACAAGGTGATGCCTTTTGGACTAAAGAATGCAGGTGCAACTTATCAAAAAGCCACTACTGCACTTTTCTGTGATATGATGCATAAGGAGGTTGAAGTGTATGTGGATGACATGATGGTCAAATCAGAGACAAGAGGAGGAAACTTTAAAGCCTTTGAAAAGTTCTTAGCCCGAATTGAGAGGTACAACCTGAGACTCAACCCAAAGAAGTGCATTTTTAGGGTTACTTCAGGGAAGCTGTTAGGGCATATAGTGAGCAGCCAAGGAATTGAAGTGGATCCAGATAAAGTGAAAGCCATCCAGGAAATGCCTGTACCAAAGATAGAGAAAGAAGTAAGAGAATTCCTTAGCAGATTGCAGTATATTAGTAGGTTTATTGCAAAACTCACTAACATTTATGACCCTATCTTTAAGCTTTTGAGGAAAGATCAACCGGTTAAGTGGAATGATGATTATTAGAAAGCTTTCGATAAGATCAAGGAGTATCTTGTTAATCCACCTATTCTGAAACCACCTAGATAGGGTAAGCTATTGGTTTTGTACTTGGCTTTAGAAGAGGATGCAATGGGGGCAATGTTAGCATAAGAAGGGTCAGATGGAATAGAGCATGCAGTTTATTACTTGAGCAAGAAGTTTCTGCCATACGAGGAAAAATATGATTTAGTAGAAAAGACATGTCTAATCATGATTTGGGCTACAATGAAATTGAGGCATTATTTTCAATCTTACAAGGTTCAAGCTGTTTTAAGAATAAACCCTCTAAGGTATCTATTTCAAGCATCGGCTTTAAATGTCTCGATGGTTGGTACTCTTAACTAAATTTGATATAGAGTACATTACTACAAAGGTAATTAAAGGAAGAGTAGTAGCAGAATTCCTAGCTTAAAATGCAATCAAAGGTGAAGAGTAGTGGAATTTAGAGTTTCCAGATGAGAACTTAGCAGTTGTAGAGCACCGGGAGTGGAAACTTTACTTTGATGGAGCTGTAAACAACAAAGGAGCTGGATTGGGAGTGATTCTTGCTACACTAGAAGGAGAAACCATACCAATGGCAAAGAAACTAGATTTTAAGGTCACAAACAATATGGCTGAGTATGAAGCATGTATCTATAGGATTGAGGCAGCTGTGGCAGCTGAAGCGAAAGATTTGTTGGTTTATGGAGATTCAATATTAGTCATCAATCAGGCTAATAAAGAATGGGAGGTAAAAGAGGAAAAGCTGAAGCCTTATATCTGCTATTTGAAAGCCTTAATAAAGAATTTCACCAAATGTCTCTATATCCATCTATCCAGAAATGATAATCAGATGGTGGATGCACTTGTAACACTCTCTTTAATATGGGATAGTGCAACTCGGTTGGCTATGAAACCTTTAGTGATCATGAAGTCTAGAGCACCATATTATAGGGGTGAGTAGATTGTGAATGTTCAAATAGGGCTTGAAGAAAAGTTATGATGTTCAGAAATTCATGGAAAAGGGAATTTTTATCCAGATGAAGTAACCTCAAAAAAAAGATATGCATTTCGTGTTCTTGCACGTAACTATACAAGTCATAATAGGGTATTATACAAAAGAATGTCGAACAGGATGTAGCTCAGGTGTCTCAAAAAGGATGAAGCTAAAGAGGTGATGCAAGAGATTCATGCAGGGGCTTGCAGTTCTCATACGAACGGGATAATTCTAACTAAGAAGATACTCAGACAAGGGTATTACTGGATGACTATAGAAAAGGATTGTATTAGGATAGTAAGACAATGCCATCAATGTCAGATCCATGAGAATATTAGTCACATGCCTTCAATAGTGCTAAATAGTTTATCATCCCCTTAGCCTTTTGTAGCATGGGGAATTGATATCATAGCAGAAATAAGACCGACAGCATCAAATAGGCATAAATACATAGTAGTGGCAATTGATTACTTTTCGAGATGGGTAGAGGCAGAATCTTTTAACATTTTGAAAGCAAAACAGATGGCATGGTTCATCGAGAAGAGCCTTATTTATAGATATAGGGTTCCAAATCATGTTGTGATAGATAACGGGGTTTAATTTCAAACAGAAATAGCAGAGTTATTACAAATGCATGGGATTGAGCACCATAAATCTTCACCTTATCACCCTCAAGCTAATGGAGCAGTGGAAGCGGCTAATAAAATTGTCAAGAAAATCTTTTCTAAGATGGTTAAAACCTACAAGGATTGGTCTGAATATCTTCCTTTTGCCTTATGGGGATATATGACTACAGCTCGAACTGTCATAGGCCAAACACCGTTCTTATTGGCATATGGCTATGAAGCAGTTTTGCCCACAGAAATTGAGATTAAGTCCTTGAGAGTAGTCATGGAAGCTAAAATAACTGAGAATGAATGGGCGCAGAAAAGATATAATCATCTAGTATCTCTAGATAAGAAAAGGATGGATGCTTTATTCCACACTTAGATATATCAGAGAAGGATAGCAAGGGCGTTCAATAAGAAGGTTAAGCCTGGGAAGATCAAAGCTGGAGATATGGTGCTGAAATAGTCTAGAGCCATGGTGTTCGATCTGAGAGGTAAATTTAGATCAAATTGGGAAGGACCGTACTTGGTCAAATCGATTTTACCTAAAGGAGCTGCTAAGATATTAGATCTTGGAGGGAATGAGTTTATAGAACCTGTTAATCTGGATGGCCTTAAGAAGTACTAACTGTAAAAAAAATATGAATAAGAGTAGAATAAAGAAAATAAAGTCCGCTGGCTAGAAAACTTGAAAAGGCTAGTCAGGCAAAAGCTAGGACATTCCGCTATTCAGAAAAGCCACAAAGGGCTAACAGGCAAAAGTTAGGGAAATAAATAAAAAATAATGGTCTCACTACTTAGAAAACCCGTAAAGGGCTAGTCAGGTAAAAATTAGGAAAATAAAATGTGAGTGGAAAATATTCAGTTAGAAAATCCACGAGGACTAGCTAATAACAGGAGTTATGTCATGTGATGTATTAAATGTACTCATTTTGGCCTTAATTAATGAATGAAATTGAAATTGAAGTTTTGTTAAATTTTGCATATCCTTCTTTATTATAAAGCATAAGTACTTGAAGGGATAACAAAACATAAGAAAGCCTAAGACTAGCTCTATGAGACCATTCTATCTAGTGATGTCTTTGTTTCTTCCTTTGCAACCCATTATACAAAGTTTGAGTTCTCTTGTACCTAGCAAATCCTGGTGGTTCCGTCTTTTAGATAACAACCCAAGTTTTGTAATCATCGTCAGTAGTAATATCAGCATCCAGGTGCATGTTCCGTTCAAGGGCTTTACAAGGCCACAAGCTCCTAATCTTATCCAAAGAATCTTGTCTTAAAGGAAAGCCTTCAAAGTCAGTCAGAATAGCAACAATGAACTGAGGGCGACCATATTGACGATAAAGGCATAAAGGGGTAAAAAAGGTAGAGAAGTGCAGCCTGGGAATAGGAACATAGTGATCATATAGCTTAATAGTCATGAACTTCAATCTCTACCAAGGGCAGACACATGTGATCTCAACATTTGAAATCTTCTTCAACCAGTCAACCCATTGGTCCATAGAATGTTTGTCTTTCATTTTTAGAGGACTAGATTGTGGTTGATGAGGTTGATAAGTCAAAAGATTGAGGGGTACATTAAGCAAGCTCAGCTTTTCCTGTAACCAAATCTTAAAAAAATGGTATAAGAATAACAAAATAAAAGCCCGCTAAGTTGAAAACCCGAAAGGGTGGGGGCAAAAATAAAATAAAAATAAAATTTTTGGTTACACACCTGAAAAAGAAGTAAACTGCCTGAGAAATGGTTATGAGTCTTGAAACTGTCGAGCCTAATGATGGTCTCAGCAAGGACAACTGGCATAGGATTAGCTCCAAGCTCTACCTATTTCAAAATACTGACAATGCATGTATCAGCACCACCATGGTGAGAAACTAGCAAAAATTGAGCATATAAATAGAAAGCAACTGTTCTAGTCCAAAAAGCAGTATTCTTGTCCCGAATCCCACAGATGGTGATCAGAGAAGAAAGATTGATGGTCTGGGGGTTATGCGTATACATGTAAATAACAGCTGGGGGAAAATCAAAGAATGTAACCAATTTGCCAGGAAATTGCATCTCCAAATCAAGAAGGGCTATCATAGCAGTCGAGTCTAATGTGCATCCTAGAATAGCAGCAAACTATTTAATCATTGGACAAAGCTCTTACCCATTAGATATGAATACATGGTCCTTGACATCCCAAAAGGTAGAAGCAGCATGTAGGACAGTGTATGCTGAAGAGATTTCAAGGATTTAATATGGAAAGGTTAAAGCTTATTCCAGTCATCACCAGTGAGAGTTTTAATAAATGTCTTCATTGATTGAAGAGATGCTTGAGTAATGATGAGGGTATAAAGAATGAAGGAGAATGCCCCTTGTATGGTCTTATATATGGAAAGAAGATGAGTTCATGTGGGAAAAGGATTATGCTAGTAAAGAAAGATGTGGATAAGGTGATAGAATCTGAGAAGGATTGGGATAAATAGATAATTAGGAAGATAATCCATTCTTTTAATTATTTATCTATCCAATATTATCTGTCTTGGAAAATGATTAAGTTAAATGGATAATTAATTAAAAAAGATAATGTTTATTAACTATCTTTTTTAATTAGTTATTTATAAAAAAAAAGGAGCCCGCTAAGTTGAAAACCCGAAAGGGCGGCTTAGGCAAAAAAAATCCATTAAGATGCAAACACTATTTCAATTCTATCTAATAGTGTTCGAGATAGTACAGGAATAAAAATAGCAGTACAATAGAGAGCAGTCAGGTATAGACATGCAGAAAGTTAAGAATACATAAACTCTAAATCACTCATCTCGTGCTCTAGTATCAGGCCATGGGCTCCATCCTCTGGTACAGTCATCATGATAATGAGTGTTTAGAGATCTAGCAGATGAAGTCCCACCACTATACGGATCAAAGCCTAAGTCTGCAAGCTGCCGACGAAGCATCTTATTCTCCCACTCTAGACCACTATAATAGCTTCGCATACACAAAAAACACCATATCATATGCATTACATGCATACATTTGCATTGTCTCAGTGAGGATGCTTACCTGCCAACTGTCTGTAACTTGCATTGTAAATAATCTTTGAGATGATGCAAGTCCGTGTAGATACTCTACTTGTGTCTGGGTAATCTGTTTTATAAAATTTTATTAATATCAATGTCAAGTGTACAAATCCATACAAGAAATAAAGCAAACAGACTCATATGAGAAGCATTTGGTGGATAAAAGCTAGGAAGTTGAGCATCACCAAACTGCATCTGCTGCTCAACTAGAGCCTGAATAGCAGAAGTCCTGTAGAATATAGACTTGTCTAGAAGAGAGACATCACCAAGCATAGCACCGATAAAGGCCCCATCGTGACTAGAACTAACGTGTTGAGAACGATGATCAGGACTAGGTCTGGGCTCAGGGCTTTTAATATCAGGAACAATCTCAATATCTGGAGCAATCTCAGTCTCCTTATCTGCATCAACAGGAGAGCAAACCTCCTTAAACTGTAAAGAGAAGGAGTGAGTTATAGGTTCTAGAAATAGAAGCTGAAATAACAAGAAATTAGCTCATCATCGTCAATGGGAACATGCTCCAAGAGGCTCTCATGGATAAACTGCTGATAATGTCAAGAACGCTCAAGGAAATCTGAGGCAGCATATCCCTATAGTGCATCCCTCAGCTTTGAACTTGTAAGATGAGAGCTTTAGAGCATAGAGGAAGGGACATCAGATGGAATGCAACATCGAGAAGGGCCAGAAGACTAGCCATACATTCACTCCCCTAAATACTATATCAGACAGCCATAACCAAAAAGCAGGATCCTCATAGGCTCTAAGTGGGCTGCAGCCACCATGAAATCATATTGCTAGATGTCTTCAGCACCCTCTAACCAATTAGTGCTGATCTACAATTTATGTAAATTAAGTCTAATCTTTATTAAACTGTAACATACTAATGATTTTATTTTCTTTTTCCTTACCAGGTGCCACTCGACAGTGTTTAACTGATCATGATATGTTTGCAAAGTATTCTTGTTGCTAGCAAGGCGAGAAGAACCCTATCTCATCATCAAAGGAAAAGTCCTATCAGAACTGATAGCATTAAAGCCTCGAATCAGCCTGATGTCTACGCTCCAAATCCAGAAAAAAGAGAACATATCAGAAAAAGGCAAAAAAAGAGCAAGACTATAAAGATCAAATGAAGGTGAACATACATGCAAGATGTGCCAAAAGCTATATATCATGATAGCACCTCTACAGACAGTGTCCAGTTTATAATAAATATAAGTGAGTGCAGCAGATCCCCAATCTAATGTGGAAACTCGATCCAAGTCATAAAAAGGACCCAACAGAGCTATACTGACCTCATGATTGATCTCATAAAAGAGGGTCATGCCTAATAATATCAAGAGGAAACACCTTGCCTTATGAATAATCTAATGAGGAGTCGAAGTAGGAAGGCGTCTGAATCCCTTAACTAATGATGAAAAAAGAACGTTCTTTCGATTCTGCTATACTGGGGCGAACCCGATCAAATCTCGCATGTACTGACTCTATGCATGCTCTGGAAGACTACAATAGCTAATGTCAAATGGAACTGGGGATTCTCCAAAGGCAATCCTGGTAATAGCAGAGAAGCTCATAGGTGAAATGGTCAGCTCACCCACACGAGTATGAAAAGTGTGGATAGTATCCATCCATCGCTCGATTAAAACAAATAAAGAATAACTGTCAGACCGGCCTTGAATAGTTGAAAGTGCAGTAATGAAATGCCTAAATCTGAAAGCTAAAATTAGGTAATATTTTTGTAGAAATAAATAGAAGCAAGAAAAGTTACCTCATTACCCATATCTCTACACCTGTGTGTATGTAAATGAGTCAAAGGAAAGATAGTTGAGTCTTCTTAAAGTTCCAGATTATTCTGAGGAAAATGAAGAGGTAGAATCCTCTAACATTTTGAAGTCTTAACTCCTTCATGTTGTCTACGTCACAAGGAGGCCATAGGATCAGACGGATTGTAAATCGGATAACAAATGGTAAAGAAATCAATAAAAGAAAAATAATGATCAATTGAAAAAAAAAAGAAGAAAAAGAAAAGAATAGGAAGAGAAGTGAAATGATTGACAAAAAGAAAAGAATATATAAAATGTGGGATATCCATTTTAATCCTTTCAATTTACTTACTTTTTATCTATCTTTTCTTTCTTGCAATTTGGTCCATTATTGCATTCTGATTAGGAATACATTCCTAATTGAATCTGACATTCATCAAATTAATAATTCATTGAATTATTAAGACTGCATAATCAATCTATGATTTTGAATTTTTTATCAAGTGTAGAATATAGAACAAGATTACATAACTCACTTTTTGCATTTTACATGCATGATTTTAATCAATGGTTTCTTATGCTGCACAGTAGCTATGATATGAATTTCAAATGATTATATTATGTGTTGCACAGTAGTCATAACCTTCATTATGTACTACATAGCAATTATGACATAAACTTTCAAATTCCTCAGTGCTATACGTTCCATAGGAACTATAGCAAATTTTTTAATTCAACTACACTAGATGTCCTACAAGGAATATAGTGTGCATCATTAGACATCCCACAGGGAATATAACAAAATTCAATTCAATTACATTAGACGTCCTATAAGGAATATAGTGTGCATCGTTAGACATCCCACAAGGAGTAGAACAAAATTCAATTCAATTACACTAGATGTCCCATAGGGAATATAGTGTGCATCGTTAGATGTCATATAAGGAATATAATGAAATTTAATTCAATTACACTGGACGTCCTACAGGGAATATAGTGTGCATCGTTAAACATCCCACAAGGAATATAACAAAATTTAATTCATCTACACTAGATGTCCTATAGGGAATATAGTGTGCATCGTTAGATGTCGCACAGGGAATATAACGAAATTCATCATTGCTAGACATTCCACAGGAACTATAGCAAGTTTTCAACTTATCATCGGTAAATGTCCCATAGGGAATATAGCAAAACTCATTTGTACAAAGTCCACTAGATGTTCCACGGGAAATATAGTGCGACTTATCAAACACTACACCTTGCTCAATAAGTTGAGCATCAATTCATCACTTAGGATACAATCGAGTGTCCTAATTTCTTTCTTTCAAAATTGTGTGCTTCTATTGCTTTACTACAATTTGTCAAGCAAATAGCAACAAAGGGGGGCAACTGTAAGCACCAATTTTGAGATGCAATTGTGCACAATTGTGACGTAAGCCCCTATGATGAAATTCATTCAAAAATTGAAGTTAGTTATCAATTTCCTGGAATTTAAAGACTAAATTGCAACATTTTTTAGGGTTTGGTTATAAATAAGTCAAATTTTTAGGGGTCTTTTGGTAATTAAAAAAAGGGTTGGCATTTAATGCCGACCGGTATTGTGTAATGCTGATCGGCATTACATAATACCAATCGGCATTATACAATGCCGATCGGCATTGCATAATGTTGACCGGCATTGCATAATTCTGACTCGTAAAAGTTATTTTTTTCATGTATTTTTATCAATTTTTCAGCATTTTGATTGGTCGAAAATTCAATTTTATCTTTATTGTTATCTTACAAAAATTTCAACGCGTTCAAAATGCTTTAAAAATCAAAATTCTTATCAGGTTATTTTTTAAGAGATGAGTCTGTTCCTCCTTTGGAGGAAGCCAGTACACACAACCTCTACTTTAAAAGGCAGAGTCTAGATGCGTGTGAGAGGACTTTTCTTTTTTGGAGGACTTTTTTCCAAAGGATTGTTTTAAGAGACACAGTGAGAAAAAAATTGAGAAACTACAAGCGCAAACAAATCCTAATTTTGGATGCTGAAGTTTTTGAAAGTAATTAAATCCTAGTTAAGAATCAACAATACTTTAATTTCAATGGTGATAATCCAATCTGAGGGGCTCAAAAAGAGCATTTGCACAACATCTAAATCTTTAGTTGGATTGAGGAGGATACTACTTATATTTAAATTGAGTAGAAGGTCCATGGAATGCCATGGAAGAACCTGTGTTGTTTTCCAGTAGGATTTAGGATTTTCTTTATTTTTCATTTTTAATGTTATGTATAGTTATTTGAATTTTTGGGTGTATAATCATTTAATTTAATTTTTGTACATAGTTTGTAATAGCCCTAGTAGTGTGAATTGTGAAAATTTAACTTTATGTACTTTAAAATTAATTAGTAATTAGGTTTAATTGGGTAAAAAATCAATTAAAATCAATTATGGTAGTAGCTTAAATTAGGGTTTGCATAAAATTAATTTAAGGTTTTTTAGAAAATCACTATAATGTTTATTTGATCCATTTTTTGTGTTTTGTTTGTTTTGGGCTTGTTTTTTATGTTTTTATCCTTTTGGGCCTTAAGCTCACGTTTAGGTCTAACCCACTTTATAAATAGACTTAAAAAAATGATTTAGGTTATTAAATAATTAAAATCAATTTAGGCCCATTAGGTTAATTAGATTTTAGGCCCACTTAGTTAATTAAAACTTGTCTAGACTTAGCTCACCTCACATAATTGTATTTCTTTTAAAATAATAGTCCTAGGCCCATATTTCACTTAAAATAAAACCAAGTTAGACTTAGGCCCACTAATTTGGTTTTCCTTTAAAATTGAATAGACTTAGGCCCATTCTTTGGACAAACTAAAACAAATAGATCTAAGCTCACTAATTAATAAAAATATAGGCCCACCTTTAGTACGTTTCACTTGTAAATAGCTAACTTATAAAATAAAATTAACATAGTTTAGACATAGGGACATTGCCTTTTTTATGCATTTTTTACTTGTAATTTTATTGACTTGTTGCCTTTTGGGTTAGATGGATGTTAACTAGGGTTTAATAAAATTGCATGTAATTAGAGGATGAAATAATCATTTATAAAATTATTCTAAATGAACAAGAGACTAAGAGAAGTTAGTATTCCGAATCCAAAATCTCCTAGTTGTAGTGCTAATTTTCTTTTAGAGAATCAAGTACCACTAATCAAATTGTCCCAGTTATTACCCTGAGTGGCGACTCCTCATCTCTATGCCATGTCTTTATGACAGTGGTCAGTGTGTTCTCTAAGGCCCTGAGCCTAAACAGTGTCACGGTTACTAAAATCTTGGACGCACGCTAAACCTTGCTGTCTACACTAGCCATTAAATAGGATGCAATAGAGGCAATGCTAGCTCAAGAAAATGAAGAAATGATTGAACATACAGTGTATTATTTGAGTAAGAAGCTCTTTTTGTATTAAGCCAACTATAGCTTGGTAGAGAAAATGTGTCTAACTGTAATCTGAGCAATAAAAAAGCTCCGGCATTACTTTCTATCCTATAGGGTATAAGCAGTTTCTAAACATAATCCCCTCAGATACCTTCAATGAACTCCCTCACTTATAGGAAAGTTAGCCACATGCTTGGTGTTGCTCACTGAATTTGACATTGATTTTGTGGCAAAAAAGGTAGTAAAGGGAAGGGCAATAGTAGCTTTTTAGCTTAAAATCTAGTAGTAGACAAATAGGAATAGGAGTTGGTATTTCTAGATGACCATTTTGGAGTATTAGAGGTCCAGGGATGGAGAATGTACTTTGATGAAGCTTTCAATAATAAAGAGGCAGGTATTGCCATAATCATGATCACACCAGATGGGGAAATTATCCTAATGGGCAAAAAGCTTGAATTTAAAGTAACAAACAATCAAGTGGAGTACGAGTTGTGCATAATTGGTTTGGAAGCATTATATAGTTTGGGTGCAGAGGACATTACCATGTATGGAGATTTGATTTTGGTAACAAAACAAGCTTCTAATAAGTGAGAAGTGAAGGAGGATAGGCTGCGTCCCTATTGGGATTATTTGGCTACTACCTTATTGTCTTTGACTCAGTGCAAATTTATTCACCAACTAAGAGAAGAGAACTAGATAGTTGATGCACTAGATACTCTAGCTTCCATATGGGAAAGTGGTAAACAAACAGTGGTTAGGCCTCTAATATTGGAAAAATCTCGAACTTCTTATTATAAAGAGGTAAAAGTGATGTTGGTGGATGTCACTGAGAAACCTTAGTTTTCTGACTTACAACAATGCTTGGAATTGGGACAAATCCTTGAGGATGCTGACAAGAAAGAAAGGATGTCCCTATGAATGCTATCTCAGTAATTCATTAGCCATAATAGAATATTGTACAAAAGAATGCCTACAGGTGTCCACTTGAGATGTGTTGGTAAAGAGGAAGCCCAAAAACTTATGAAAGCAATCCATGAAAGGGTGTGTGGCCCACATATAAATGGGATAGTTCTAGCAAAGAAAATAGCTCACCAAGGTTATTTTTAGATTACCATGGAAGTGGACTATGTCAAGTTTGTAAAAAAATGCCACAACTGTCAAGCTTTTAGGGATGTGAGCCATCTGCCATCTATGGAGCTCCAAGGAATGACTTCTCCTTGGCCGTTTATAGTATGGGGGATCAATATCATAGGGGAAATGAGGTCAAGGGCATTAAACAGTCATCAGTACTTATCATGGTGATTGATTATTTCTCCAAATGGGTCAACGTTAAGTCCTATACTATGGTCATCTTAAAGCAGATGTTGAAGTTTATTGAAAAGAATATAATCTATAGATATGGGTTATCGAATCACCTTACTACTGATAATGGTATTCAATTCTAGGTAGAGATGGTTGCAATACTAAGAGAATACAAGGTAGAACATCACAGATCATCTCTATATAGGCCACAGGTGAATGGTGCTATGAAGCTGCAAATAAAAATATAAAGATATTCCTAGCCAAGATAATGGAGAATTATCGGGATTGTGTAGATTACTTATATTTTGCATTATGGGGGTACCGAACTGTTGTTAGAACTTCAATAGGGGCCACTCCATATTCCTTAGTATATAAGTACGAAGCTGTATTACCAATAGAAGTGGAGGTTCAATCACTAAGGGTTCTCTTAGAGAACAAGATCCTTGAGTACTAATGGGTGGAAAGTCTACTGGCACAATTGAGATTATTGGCTGAAAAGAGGATGAAGGCTATCTATCATTCTAAGCTATATCATAAAAGGATAGCTCGAGCTTACAATAAGAAGATCAAGCTGGGAAAGATCAAAGAAGGAGATTTAGTAACAAAGCTTACAAAGCCGATCATGATTGATCCATGAGAAGGTGTAACTACCTTATCTAACATTGAAGGGAATGAATTCTGAGAGCCTATAAACCTGGAAAAGCTCAAGAAGTACTTCTTGTAAAAGTCTTGCTAGGGAGAAAATGTCGAAAAGAGGTTGTTTAGGCAAAAGTTAGAGATGAAAAAATAAAAAATAAAAGAGTCCTACAGGATTGAAAACCCTAAAAGGGGTGGTCGAGGAAAAAGTTAAGGACATGTAAAAGGAAAGAGAGAGATAAAACTAGTTAGTTGAAAAACTAGCAAAGGCAAGCTAACTAACGACATGAGTTATTTCAGAAGCAAAATGTATATTCATATTATGCTTAAAGTTAAATGAAACAGATTGATTTAATTACTGTTGTACATTATGTTAAGTGTTCATTACAAACTATTTAACTTAAAAGGGAAACTCTATCTAACAAAAGATGAATGATGACTTAGTTCATGAACTAATTTTGCTTTCTCCTCTTTTATTGAATATCTCAAAGACTTGATGCTTGTAATTCTCTTGTTCTTTTATTTCTAATAACCTCATCTCTTTCCGCCTGTTGCAACTAAATCCATGCCTTATAATGATCATCGGTAGTCAGATCACCTTTATAGTTTATGTTCCTCTAAATGATTCTTTAAGGCCAGGTAGCCACTAGGTTATTTAGGAAGTTCTAAGTGATTGGTCCTAGCTCAAATTCATGCACTAAATCCACTATTAGTTGTTTTTGCCCATAATGGCAGTAGAGTCAAGTAGGATTGTAGAAAGTGGTCAAATAAAGGCCAACAATAGGGACACAGTAAGTGGAAGACTGGGCAGTCACATGTTGTAACCTTCATCACAAGCACATCCATCATATCAGGGTATCGGGGAACATGGATAGCTAGTCCTAGATGTTCTCTTATTCGATAATGCTTGGCCCTGTACCGTGCTACATCTTAAGGAGGCTCGACTAATCTTAAATTTTCATGAAACCACATTTGTATGAGAGATGGGAAAATAAAATTCTAACAAGTTAGAAAACAGAAGTTAGAAATTGAGAAATTTACCTCTAATAACCACAGAATTTTGAAAAATTATCTAGTCTTAATAAAATTGTCTAGTACAATTATGTTTTCTGCTAGAATGAGGGGAAATAGATTAAGTCCTGCTTCCACCTACTCCAGAATATATTAAAGTTTTGAATCATAGTTATGGCAAGATAAGTAGGAATTGAGCGTAAAAGCAAAGAGTAGGAATTCGGGGCTAATAAGCTTCTCCCCTGTCTACATCTAAACCGCTTTAAGGAATGGTTCTAATGCAATCTCTGAGCTAAAAAGGTAACAAAATGAAGACTGGGGTAGGAGGTTGAATAACCGAGCCATCTAATATTGAACAGAATGCGAGTCTAGGGTTCCAAGTGTAGGGATTGCGAGTTAGCATAAGGAATCCATTTGGCAACCTAAAAGAGCTTCCAACTCTTCTAATAAGGGACTTAATTTGACCATGTTGGATTGAAAAATGTATTTTTGAAAATCCCAAAAATGAGTTATTGCATGAATGAATAAGAAGTCAATTATTTTGGCATGGAGCGATTTGAAGATGGATAAGTGAAACGACTCTAATTTGGCCCATGATGTGTTGTCTAAACTCTTTAATATCAATTGTAGCAATTTGAGGCTTCTTTTAATCATAATTCAAGTTTTTAGGGATGATTAGTGAGAGAGAATGGAGGTTTAGGGCGAAGATCGCTAGAATTAGGACTAGAGGTGAAGGATTGGAAGCTAAAAAGGAAGAAACTGAACTAATGGTAAGGTGATTGCCTCATCGAAGAGGCGTCACCTTAGAATGAAGAGGCGATCACCTCTTCAGTATGAGGTCATAAGGCAATCACCTCTTTAGTAGAAAGTTATCACCTTTTTAGTAATTATCAGCAAGTTTCTATCAAATCACAATTGTTTTAGCCTTCTAAATTGAAGTACAATAGTAAAAAGGAGGGACATCTTTGTAATTACCAATGCTAAAAAATTAAATGCAAAAATGATAATAAATAAAATTCATTTAGATAAAATTCAATTTTATGAGCATATGATTAACAAAGAATAAAGTATGTACATGTTAGAAGTAAATAGGGGCAACAATCATAAAGGAACATTTCATGGGCCCTAGTCTATCAAGTGTCTGACTCAATGCCCTCAAGGTCATCCCCCCCTTCGGTGCTACCATCACCACCATCCTCATCATTGTCATTGATCTTGAGGACTTTAATCTATCACTCAAGGGTGGCAATCCTCACTTGGCTAGCCATGTCTTGGTCTTACTCAAAAGATCACAGGTTAATAAGTTATACAAGCATGCATATATATAGGTGTAGGAAAGGTTATTACCCTCTACTGTTAGGTGATGTCCATCATATAATCCCTCGGGGCCTCAATTATTTGATACATGTATAGGCCTTGTTCTCGAGGAATCTGCATTATTAAGAAAATCTTAGAACTAGCAAATATATTGAGAATGGTTCAGGAAACGGGTTAAGATAGGTCAACAGCAAACTCACGTGAGTGGCATCTCTAGGAGTACATGCTGGGTGGAGCTCTGTATCTAAGGTTAGGAACTAACAAGATAGCTCCCTAAGAGGAACCTTGTAATAAGCTAAAGAATCAGGGGTATGAATGAAGCTACTGGTGACAAAGTATGAGTTGGAGGTAGTATGGGGTCTCATCTCCTCAGTTGTGGTTGAAGTCCCCTCTCTGCTCGGATCCAGACAACATCTTAGAGGCTCTCTCTCTCTTGTACTTGGGGTCTAGCTACTATAGCTTGAAAATAAAGGAAGCTTATGTTAAGACGTTATAACTCTAAATGAAAAGAGGAGTGTCGTGCAATTACCTTTGAAGTGGATGCAGTAGTCAAAGGGACTGTTTACAAGAGGTAGGTCCAAATGAACTCTATATACTAGCTCTTGATCCAGATAGGATGCTCTATGGCTGGCTTTCTAATAATAGCCTGATCTAGCTCGGCCCCCTCCAGCTTATGGGTCCATAGTATGATCCTCAAAGGACACTTGGGCACACACCTAGTGCTAGCCCCACGGCTCAATTCAAGATCTACTCACCAAGATACCAGGCTCGATAGCCTGGTTCATAAAGTAGGAGCCTCTTTTAAGCTAGTGGTCTAGAGTGAGTCATCTCCATATTCCATCCACCCTCATGCCCTCATAAATTAGCCCAGATATGCAAAGAAGATATTAACAAGTATGTAAATGAAAATTTCAAAATTACTAACATGTAATGTGGGATTTGTAGGTACTACATTATGTGTCAGAGAATTTAGATGCTGCCAGTGAATGTGTACTCAGGCCAGATGCCTCTTCAAGACATGGCTACTGCCCCACCTACCGATGGTGGCAAAATCATCCCCCACTCACATCACACCAATGTGTAGCTCCAACTTTAGGGCCCATACTTGTAAAAGAAAAAGGACATAGTAGATGTCAAAGAGTAGATATTGTAATGACTCGAGAAGAGAGAGGGGTAGAATTTACCAATACTGCATGCCAAAAGCCATAAAATCTCTTAGCCCTATGGACTACCTCATCCATGCTTTAGTAAAGGTAGGCCAGAGCGCAGCTCACCTAGGCAAATAATAATACCTTATCAAAGTCCAAGAGAGGTAGTAGGAATATTAGATCTATAGCCGGCGATGTCGATAAAGAAGGTGGTACTAAGGACATAAACTAAAAAGTCATGCAGCACCTGATCAACCTTGTACAGGGTAACCATCACTGTAGCTCTATATTGGGTGTAAAAATTCTAAATTAACTCGAGCTTAAGGGTATGAGTCCCTTTTATATCCAAAATCATGCCTAGATGGCATTCAATGTATGCAGCCTTCTCTAGAGTTAACTAGTGCAAGCTCATATCTAGAGAAATGGGATCTCCAGCACATGCAATCCTAGTAATACCAGCAAAGGAAATAGGATCTATGGTAAGCTCCCCAAAAGAAAGATGGAAGGTATGTGTCATATCGACCCATCTCTCCATTAATGCATAGAACGGCTGGTAGTCTATCTGGCCCTACTCGGAAGGAAGAAAAGGGTGAAGTCCTCAAACCCTATGTCCTAAATTCAATCTTTTTGATCGTTGGTCAAGTAGTCATAGAAAACCCAGGCTCCGTGGAAGTTTTTGGCACCCTTGAATGTTTGTGTATCATGTTGTAAAAGAAAATGAACAAGAATTAGGGAAGTCAAATAAAGTATTATTCAATTTTATTATTTATTCAAAGTAAACTGACTAAGTGGTCATAGACAGGTTATTTTGCCCTGTCATGGAGGCATAGCACCTCATGGAAGAGGTAACCACCCCTACATATAAGGCGATCACCCCATTGCCATGAGATGATCTTCTACATACTAGCATAGAGATGATCGCCTTTCTCCATAAAGCGATTGCCTCATTGATGAGATGATAGCCTTATGAAGAGTCTATCACCTTAACAAAGAGGCAATCACCTTTACACATCAGGGGCATTAAGGTGATCGCCTCTACGCACCAGTGGCAGTAAATAATTTTTTAATATTTTTACCCAAAATTTATAAATGCATGATTAATTAACCTAATTTTCAATTATAAACAATAAATGGACACCAATGTAGTTTAACCAATGTAATTTGTAGGAAAATAATAAAAATTTAGGAACTAACATCTCTAGACACTAATGAACAGACATAGCTTCTTAGGTCTACTAAAAGAGGAATAGGATCTCCTTTTATCAATTTGAGGCTACGAGCAACATTTATAGATGGAGGGATTTGGTCCCATTCAACTGTAGGTGGTGTTCTCTCATCATCCATTCTTGAAAAGATATATGCGCGAGAAAAGAAAAGAGAAAGGAAGAGAAGAAGAAAAGAAAGAAAAGAGAAAGGAAAGGAAAAGATTATGCTTTTATAGTGGGAAGGTTAGGTTACATTAAGAAAAAGGTGAAAAATGATGATGATGAAATGAATTAAATGGCAATAATGACATAAAAGAATTTCCTTAGGTGTGTCCTAAAAGTTAAGGTTGTTGCATGGGAGTACTCTAGTCAAGTAGTTTTTTTATTTAACTTAAATAATGTATTGGGCCAAGAAAATCCAAGGGTTTTGGGTTGTATCCCTGAAGCTTGAAGTTAAAAAATGGTTGTTCAAGTTGTATCCCTGAAGCTCAAGTTGAGAAGGGCTATTCGGATTGTATCCCTAAATTCAAAGTTGAGAAGAACTATTCAGGTTGTATCCCTGAAACTCAAGTTGAGATGGTTTGGGTTGTATCCTAAAGCTCAAAGTTAAGAAGGGCCATTCAGGTTATATCTTTGGAGCTCAAAGTTAAGAAGGGCTATTCAGGTTATATCTTTGGAGCTCAAAGTTATATCCCTGAAGCTTGAAGTTGAGAAGGGCTATTTAAATTATATCCTCCAAGCCCAAGTTGAGAAAATACTATTTAGGTTGTATCCCCAAAGTATGTGTTTCAGTAGAGTGATGATCAGGCTAGGAAAACCTAAGAGTTTTTGTTTCAGTGAAGTGATGATTGGGCTAGGAAAACCTGAGAGTCTTTGTTTCGGTTGAGTGACGATCCAACTAGGAAAACCCAGGAGTCTTTATTTTAGTGGAGTGATGATCGAGCTAGGAAAACCTGAGAGTCTTTATTTTGGTTGAGTGATGATCATGCCAATAAAACTTTAGAGTCTTTGTTTCAGTTAAGTGATGATATTGCCAGGAAAACTCAAGAGTCATTGTTTCAGTTAATGACTATTGGGCCAGGAAAACTCGACAGTTTTAGTTTTAGTTGATTGACGATCAAGCCGGGAAAACTAGAAAGTTTGTGTTTTAGTTAAGTAATTGAATTAAGTTAGGAAAACCTGAGAAATTATCATTGTCAGAAAAACTATCAAATATTAATATGTGGCTAATTGGGTGAAGAAAACCTAAGGATCACAATCATATTTCTAGATTAAAGAATCCACTTCTTCAATGAAGCTCGGGAGTCAGGTACATTATGTATTTCTTTCTTATATTGTGCAAGTGATTTTTTAAAAAATTGTTATTACATGCATTTGGTTTTTCAAAAAATTAGGGGGCAAACTATAGACACTTGGTTTGATCATCCTATTATAAGGGGTGAACTGTGGATGCTCGATTTAGCTGGCTTATAATAGAGCCTGATGATGACAAATGTAAGACTTGAATGCAAGAAAGAAACCTTAAAATCTTCTAAAAAATGAGCTTGAGGGCTAGAAACCTATGAATAAGCCTAAAACCTTTTAAAAAATAGTCTAGATCACTTAAGCTCATTAGGCCCAATGTAGAGCAGGCACGAGAGGTGAACACTTCTGTAAAGAGGTGATCACCTCTCTAGCAACTACTGAAGAGGTGATTATCTCATCACAGATGTACTGCCTCTACAATAGCCACTTGCTTCTATGTTAAATGCAGAGCTGCTCATGGCAGCCAATAACTTGGTAGGCCCACCTCCTTTGTAACTTAGCCATTGGTCTGAAAAGATAACAATGGGAGAAGGGAGGGGCTAGAAAATGTAATGATGCTAGAGTGATAGTAGGGGTATGAGCTGAGGGAGGTGAATAAAAGAGAGAAAAAAAGAGAATGAATGATTCTTTTGTGGCATTTTAGGGAGAGAGAAGAGAAAAATAGAGGGAGTTATAGAGAGCTCTGAAGGAGAAGAAGGAAGAAAAAGGCTTAAAGAAAGTAAGCTTAGAGGGTGATTTCTCTTGAAGAGGAAGGGGAAGAAACTTGCATTCAAGGAGGAGATCAACATTCCAAGACATTTATGAGGGTCAAACATATTTGAAAGCTCTTTTTTTTAATAAACATCTTATCCTTCTTCAAGTTTGCATGACTCATTTTCTTACTTGTTTATGTATAATTTATAGTCTTCTAGTTTACTAGCTTTTTTATTCTTTCCTTAGTGTTTATTATTCATAATATACAATTGCTTCTCACATGATTCATTGAGTTCCAAGTGAGATTGTGTGTTAGACTAGATTTTAATAATATATCTTTACTTGAACTAAAACAATTGCCCTTTTAAGAGTCGTCTAAGACTACTCATTAGGCAATTGCCTCACTGCCATGGGGCGACCGCCTTTTCATAGAGCCGATCACCACTTTAACAGGTCTCATATAACTTTTTCTCATATATTTATAAGTTATGAAGAGCTTTTATGTGTGTATGAGTGTCCTACCATGTTGTTAAATTAAAGTTTAAAATTTATATTTTATTGTTTTGATTTCTTTGTTTTTACTTAATTCAGCAACTAATCTTTGTTTTTATTCATATTTTCACATATTCTAAGGAACTAACATTTTTCTTATTGTATGGATCCATTGGTGATTTGTGATCATCAATTGTTCATCCTATTAATTAGTTCTTGAGAGGTTTTACTTGATTTAAATAGTTTACTTTTTTTTTATATTTATTTCACTATTATTTAAGCATGAAGGGTTGTAATCCCTAATCCCTTTCCCCTTTGATTCAGAATGTATGGTTGTAAATTTCATTTTTTGTTTACTTGTGGTGAATTTTGGGACCAGTCACATGAATTTGATTAATGTGCAAACACAAGTTTAATCATAAAATGCAATAATCATTTGAAGGAAATTACAATTCACTCGATAATAAAGAAATCATTGAATAATTAAGGGTAATAAACTACAAAATGTAAATAAAGGCCAACCGTAAGTTTGGGCGGGCATTCAAATGCCCATACCTAGTTTTTGAACCCGTTCTCTGATGGTGGCTTCTAGGAACCTCCATGGAATTCAGTTGCCATATAAGTGTGTCCCAGCTTTCATTCAGTTGGCAACTCTATCTTTGAGTAGGCTTTAAGACCTATATTGTATTTCCTAGTAGGCCTCAAGCCCATATGGTGCTGTGATCACCAAATACTTGGGTGTGCCCTAAACCCCACTGCCTACAATACCCATTGATATGTTTTATAGGTATTGATCTACAAGAATAATCAATAGTTATAATCAAATAAAAATTAATTCAATGGTTTTATTATTATTTATATAGGTACAAACATTTGTATAGCAGTTAGAGTTATTATTAAGTTAATATTAATTAAGTGTTAAATTGATAAAAAGAAATTAAGGAAGGGTTTAAATTGAAAAACAAGGAAGCATTTAAAAAAAGAAAGAAGAAGCAAGGGGCTAGAGGGAAAATTATGTGTAATGACCCTTCCAACTAATACCCTCTTTGCATATTATTACAGTACAATAGCAAATTGAATGCACTAATAAGGAAGAATGTTATCTGAAACTAACCTCCAATGGTATGATAGATTCAATATCACTTAAAAAATTTAAACCATCTAGTAATAGGCAATATAATCGGCCTAATTGATCAACAACATTTTAAGATGTTTACATAAGATGGTAAAAGAGATATTAATTTCATATACATATTATAAAACTATCCATATTACAAAAATATATAGTTCTCTCCCACTTACACAATACACTTGGTACTAAATCAACCTATTAATATACTTTCAAAGGTCAAACACTAATTTCTAACATAAACTTCCACTAAATTTTCAACACCCATTTCAAAGTCCTGACTTCACTTCCATGCTTAAGTCATTAGCAGCTACTTTTTAAAAATTATGCTAGGAGAGTGGTAAGTACTTCTAAGGAAATATTCAGTGAGTGAACTATAAAGGAAAGTAACAAAAGGTATAGGAAAATGAGAATGAAACACATCATGGATTCATATATATAAAAATACTCATAGTTCACTAATTGTTAGAATTTTAAAATATTCTCTTAAGATTTAGAACATTGTACGACATGTGTAAGTAGATATTAGTGTTGCAAGTACTTACACCACACTGAAAGTAATTCACATTAGTATGCATACGACTTAATTTCAATAAAATATTGCCCGATATACTACAAAGGATCAAGAGCCTCTTGTCCCAAGAACTTAAAATAATCACAATACAACACAGCTGTAACAAAAATTTCATTTATTACTTATGTCCTATGATGAAAGGCCATGTCCTAAACACTTTGCCAATTCACTAATCCTGCCATTCCCTAAATATGGACTCATTATCTCTTAACCCACGTACTTATGCTCAAAAATTACTCTTTAAAAAATACTCATATGAGGCATTAAATCATTATCAATATTTACTTCTCTTCATCATATATACTTTTAAGGAAAATAAATTTTTTTATACATATTTTCTTCTTTGATATAACACTACTATGAGTGTAAGTGCTTATATATGTGCATTTAAAATTTCATCAACTATTCAGTGTTTGAATATTTTTTTGGTATTTTTCTTTGGATTATTAGTCTCATTTGTTTAAAGTAATTTGCAATTGATTTTACTTGAATTGGATATATATCAGAGAAGTTAAATCAAACTTTGCTTATTATGGTCAGGCTATTTCTTATATTGCACAATATAATGCATTTCTCTAGACGACCATTACAAGCGCAAAATTTGATATTTTCTATTTCTTTTTAATTATAAAGAACATTTTCAAGTTTCTATGGGATCAAAATTCACCTCATTTGGAGTTGTATCACTAAAGTTATGGTCTTTTGAATTTCACAGTCTTACTCAATAGACTGCCATATTGATAGAATCCATAACGTGCAATAAAAAATTCATCAAATATTATATGGTTTATATTCTTTAGTAAAATTTTTTGGATTTAAATTTATATAAGCCTAGAGTGGTTTTCAATTGGATTTGCACTAATTGGATATGTATGGAAAGAGTAAAATTAATATTAATTGAGTACGGCTAGGCTGTCTTTAAAGTGTGCGCACTAAAATATGTGGCTTTTAAAGACTATTCAAATGGTAGAATTGAGTTTTCCTTATTTCTAACAAATTTGTATGGAACACCATCAGGTTTTTATAAACATCAATTTCTTCTTATTTGGAATTACAAAACTTTAAATATGGCCTACACACTTTTCCTATTCATGGGTGCACAAAGTTTTTGAAATTCCAATGGTACATCTTTTTGTTCCTAGATGAATTCTCAAAAAATAGATTTACATATCTTTTGCATAAATCATATTTAAACAATTAATTTCAGCAAATAATTTTTGGAACCATTAAATTGCAAGATTTTTCAAGAACTAGAATTCAACTAATCAAGAGTTCCAAGACAAACTTAAAGCTCAACAAAGAATTGGAAAGAAGATGTTTACTCACCCAAAAAAATTCTTAGGATCAAGAATTAAGGGGTTTAGTGCACCGTTGGAACCATAACTTTCAGCCATATTTCGCTTTGGTACTAAATTTTTATCTTTTTCTTTTTAACCCCAAAAATTCTATTTTTATTTTAAATTAAATTACCTCAAACATATCCAATCAAATTTAGCATACATGGCAGCCAGAATAAGTATATTTTTAGTATATTCACTATGTAAGCATCCTATTAAGTAGCCTAATCACCTCGTGGGCTCCATAAAATAAAATTTGCTAAAAATTAATTTTGTGAGACCCATAAGCAAATTTTGTTTTATGCGGCTAATAAGATTATTAGATTGTTTAATAGAATGCTTATAAGGTAAATATATGAAAAACATGTTTATTCTGGCCGCCATGTATGTTAAATTTGATCGAATACATTCGAGGTACTCCAACTTAAAACAAAAGTAGAATTTTTGGGACTAAAATGAAAAAGAAATTAAAATTTTGATACCAAAGTGAAACATAGCCAAAAGTTATTATAAGCACCCAATTTCAAGATGCACTTGTGCATGAATACGATAACAGTCTCTATGATGAAAATTTAGTCAAAAATGGACCTCTAGTGTGAGGTTTCACAATTTCAAGGACTAAATTACAATGTTAATTGGGTTAATTTTTAAAAATTATATTTTCTAGGGGCCTATTTGAAAATGTGCATAATGCTGATTGGCATTACATAATGCTGAAATAATGCCGATCAGCAATACACAATGTCAATTGGCATTACATAATGCCAATCGGCAATACATAATGTCGATCGACATTACATAATGCCGGTCGACATTTTGTAATGCTAAAGCACTAAAATTTCAAAAAAAATATATGTTCTCAATTTTTTTAATTATGATTTTTCCAAATTTAATTTATTTTTAATAAATAAATTAATTTTGATATTGATTGGTCCAGTACACATCTCTTACACATATAATTTTCTAAAATTAAAATTCTTATCCTATTTGTTTTAAAATGGAGGATCACAGTTGTCTCTTCTGTGATCATGTAAGTGGAGGAAAAAAGTGAAAAAAAAAATATTTTAAAAAAATACGTTCTTTCTAAGGTCCAAAATCAAGAAAAACACATTCAATTTTCTTAAGATGGTGAAATTCTATTCTGATAGACATTCAAACAACATTTGCATAACATCCTTCTTCTACTCCTTTCTTTTTTATTATTAATTCTTTTTTATATAATTTTATTCTTTTGTATTTTTTCTGTATTTTTTGTTTAATTTTCATTATTTTGTTTTCTTTATTCATTTATTCTAATTTTTTTATTCTTTATGTTTCATGTTTCTATGATGATGAACAATGATTGAACCACAGAAAACCCTTAAAGAATCCATAAATGAAAACCAAGAATCATGACCCCAATTTAATTCTTATGTATTTTTATTTTGTTCTATCTAATTTATTTTTTTAGTTCTGAATTTTTTTTAATTTATTTTCTTGGAGGTTGTAATTTTAATTTTAATTTTTTGTTATTTTTGTGTAGATTTTGTAATAGCCCGATAGTGGGAATAGTGAAACTCTTTAGTTTTTTGCACTACAAAAATTAATTAGTAAATTAGCTTCATTTGATAAAACCCTAATAAAATCAATGGTGGCTTGAGATTAATTTAGGTTGTATGTAATTAAAATTAGGTTAGAAATCATTGAATGTATGTTTTTGATTTATTATTTGCTTTAATTTGTTATTTGGGCTTGTTTGCATGTTTTTATTCTTTTTGGGCCCTAGGCCAACGTTAGGTTCCAACCCATTTAATAAATAGGCTTTTAATTGGATTTTTAGGTTTAATTAATTTTAAAATTAGTTTAGGCACAATTATATTAATTTAGAATTAGGCCTATTTTTAGTTTAATCAAAATTAATTTAGACTTAACTCAGCCCATTAAAGCATTTTCTTTTTAAAATAAATAGATTTAGGATCACATCACCTAATTTAAAATTAAGTAGAATTAAGCCCACTAATTTATTTCTATTTTTCTTAAAATTAATAAGCCCGCTTAGTTTAATTCAATTAAAATGTAGGACCACCTTTAGTCCATTTCACTTGTAAATAAAAATGTAGAATTAGCTAACTTTATTAATAAAAATAATCTAGTTTAGACATAGGGACACTACCTTTTGTATGCATTTTTACATATAATTTTATGACTTGTTGCTGTTGGTCAAATGGATATTTAATTAAGGTTGCATGTAATTAGCGAATGAGATAGTAATTTATAAATTACTTCTAAATGAACACAAGATTTAAAGAAGTTAGTATTCCATTTCTAGAATCTTTTGGTTGTGGTGCTAGCTTTCTTTTAAAGAATCGAGTACCACCAAAATGATTTATCCCATTTATTATCCTGAGTGGTGACTCCTCATCTCCACGTCATGTCTTTGTGACAATGGTTAGTGTATTCTCTATAGCCCTGAGCTCAAACAATGTCGTAGTTGCTAAAATTTTAGATGCATGCTAAACCTTGTCGTCTACAATGGCGACTCTATTAGGATAAGAAATAATAATTCTACTTGTGTCCTTTAGAATTATTTTATTCTTGCATTCATTCTGCATGTCCCTATTAAACTGATGGCATTGGTTTATGATTCCATGATTCCACTAGCTTCATGGAGTTGTAAATTGGCCAACCATCACTTTTAGCCTTAACTCAGTTTAAGAGAGATTATTAGGCTCATTTGACTAGAGTGTGTAACCTAAGTCCTAAAGGGGGGGGGTAGTCTTCTCTCAAGTTTGCAAAGGATGTCAAGCCCCTTTGACTTTGGCTTGTGACTCAAGTCTTAAAGGAGGGCCTTGACCTTTTTACCAAACTCAGCTCATGTAGTGGCCTAGTAACTTCCCTTAGGATTACCTAAATTACTTGTGAATGTTGTCATGAGGTATTTCTGTCTATAAAGGCCCAGCCCATACTGTTAAAGCCCATTTGGGCTAATCTTTTATATCTAGAAATATTATTTCCATGCTTTGCTACTTTAAGAGATTTGGCATGCACATCAATTCTTAATGTCCCCTGTTGATATTAAGGCCAAGATAAAAAATCTTAGGCAAAGAGACTCGCCATTGAATACGTGTGTAGGAGGAATAAGGTTGGAAGGATGAATGTTGTACACTTGATTGATACTTACTATTTGCTACTTATTGCGTAGCATGTGCATTATGCATATATACATACATACGTGCATTTTATCCATCACACTAATACTTTATTTTGTAGCCATCATAGATTCACCTGGGTCTTCTTGTATTTGGGGATAGAAAGGTGGCAGACTAAGAAGAATAGGTTTAAGTCCTAAAGCTATAATAAAAGAGATCCTTCACAGACTGGATAAGAGTCCTATTCATCTACTTTACTTAGAAGCTAAATTAACTCCAACTAAGCATATAGAAATGAAATAATAATAAGGAGGGAACTAGACCTTATAAGGCATCAAAGGAGCTTTGATGGATGACAAGAGGGCTATGATATAAGATGAACTGAGATAGGCTTTATCTGGATTGATGCAACCAGCTGCTACTATCATACCACCACCTACAATTGAGCAACCACCTACTGCTATAGCTGTCCCTTTTACTATAAATGCTCCACCTGCTGCCAATAATGTTAGGGGCTAACCTATTGCTAAAACCCATCTGTTGTTGATGTAAACTTGAGGATGTTGAGAACTACATGATAAAAAAGGCAAAGAGAGAATCACTTGAACTGGTACAAAACCATGAGTCCAAGCAGATGCAAGCACAAACCTAGAAAATATCCAAAATGGAAGAGCTTATTAGAGGAAAAGGTATGGGATATTCATTTGACTTTGATGATCTATTGCTAATAGAGGGTAATAAGTTACCTGAGAAATTCAAAATGCCTTAGTTGTATAAGTTTGATGGAACTGAAGATCCTAGAATTCATCTCAGTCAGTACACAATAACTATGAGCACTACTAAGGCCCCAATAGCAGTGATCACTAGGTTATTTGTACTGTCTTTCAAAGGGAATGGCTGTAAATTGGTATCATGGGTTAGAAAGTCTATTAGGGCTGACTAGAAAGAACTGTGTACTACTTTTTTAAAATAGTATGATTATAACACTAGATTGGAAGTGTCCATAAGGGATTTGGAATTGACTAAGCAAAAATCAAATGAATCCTTTTTTTATTTCTTAACCAGATTTATGAACAAAGTACGATTAATGAAAAATAAGTTAGTTTTAGAAGGATCAGGTTAGGATGATAGTCTGAAATATGTCACCTAATTTGGTTAAGAGATTGCAAATGATGAATCCCAAAACATTTATAGACCTATATGATGATGGCTTGTAAGCCGAAGAGATTGAGAGGTAGAAGAAGAAAAGTTTTAGAAGTATAGGAACCTAAAATTACCCAACTAAGGGCACACAACAGGGGAGTACTAGCCGATCTGTAGGGGTACGTGCAATTTAGTAGCCTAGGAGATTCTTCAATTTTAACTAACCACTTTCTAAAGTCCTAGACCATTTGATCCAAAAAGGCTTACTTTAACCTTTACCTAATCTAAACCCAGCAAACCTAAATGTCCTAGGCTATAACCCAAACAAGTATTGCAAATTCCATCAAAACCTCCAACACTTTATAGATAACTGCATCTACCTAAAACATGAAATCTAAAACCTTATAAACTTTGGAAAGATCATAAACACCAAAAACCCAAGTGCCAAAAATAATCCTTTCCCAAAAAATCAAATTGTACCACCCCGAGCTACCTTGATGATTAACTCAGGAGTTAGTGAGGAAGAAGTGCTAAGCTCCTTTAAGGACCTACACCTTAAAACTAAAGAGAAATCTCCTAATGCCCCTAAAGATGTGGAAAGAGTAGAAGACTTATTATGTCAACCTTTAGGCAACTTCAACTATAAGTTGTTTTATACTAAACCACCTTTTTTTTAACATACCTTTCAAATTAATTATCCTATAGAATGGGGTGATGAGTTTGATGATAAAAAGCTGGTAGATAAGAAAGAAATGCACATTTGAGACACAAAAAGATGAAATCATGAAGACAGTTGGCAAGAAAATGCAAGAATAGCTATTATGTCAGCCACCTGAAAGACAACCACCTTGACACCCAGCATCCTTAACATTTAGAATAGGAAATAAATTTTCTTATTGTCTTCTTTGAATAAAATTTTAGTTTCTTAGAACTTATTTTGTTTTAGTGATCGATGATATGAATTTTAACCATGCTTACTTATGTAATGTACATCCTAATGGTACTGTGCATTATGATATTGATCACATCTGCATGTTTAACATAAATTCAATTCAATTAGATTCATTCAGCATGGGCACAAATGAAAATATAAGGAACATTCATATATCACATGATGTAACTTCTGAGGATAGGAAATTTGAGAGAAAGGAAAAGTGAAAAAAAGAAAAAAAGAAATAAAAAAGGACAATCAGGTAAAAATGAGAGAAAAATATTATGCTAGGAAATCTAAAATGACTAATTAGTAACAGGAGTTGTATCATATGATGTAATGAATGTTTTCATTTTTGCCTTAATGAGTGATTAAAATTAAAATCTAAATTTTTTTTCAAATACTACATATTCATCTTTATCTTACAGCATAAGTATCTGAATGGAAAGACAATGCATAATGAAAGCTAAATTAGAGCTATGAGATCACTATTTTAGTTATGTTTTCTTTTTTGCCACCCCTTTATGATTTTTCTATAAGCTTACCCTTATACCCATACCTTGTAATTATCATTAATCATTGCACCAGCATTAAGCCTTATGTTTAGCTCAAGAGTTCTTTGAAAAGCAAGTCTAGTTAATTTCATCACCAAGAACTTGCTTTAGTCAGTTCGCCCATTCCCCTATATCTTTAATGCATGAGATTGTAACTAATAGGGTTAGTAAGTCAAATGATCAACAATAACAGTGAACAAACTGGGTCTTTTGCATATTAAAAAAAAGACTACTAGAATAGTGTGAATGAATCCAAAATGAAACTAAGAGCAAAATATAATTGTGGGGGCAAATTATAGAATAGTAAGTCTACATTCAAAGAGGGAAGAAGGAACACTAAAGTATAAAAGATCTCAAGGCAGAAAGAAGCATACAAATACATAGGGTATCATACAACAAAATTAATAGTAAAAAGAAAAGTTCAATAGTGCATCGATCAATCACAAGCTCTATTATAAAGCCATGAACCCTATTTGATAGCCTGGTCATTAATCCGATAAATTGTGTCAGAAGCTCTGACATCAAAAGTACCAACAATGAAGCAATCAATAATCAAACCTATAAGCTATTGATGATAATACGAACCCTAAAAAGGATCAAAAGTGCCTGAATATAAAGAATTCAAGCTAATTAATTTAATTTCATATTTTGAAATTAATTAGCTTAATATAGATGAACTTTGGAGTTATTCCATGATTTCAAAATTGGATGCACGTTCTATCTCTATTATAAGTAGGGTTCATATCAGATGAGGCACATCATTCTCACACTCTAAGTGGTAAACATAGCTCTCTTCCAAAAAGAAGACCTACTAGGATCATGCGTGTCATACATAACATGTATACACTTGCATATATATGTTGTGAAATACTTGCTTTGTATAATAAAGTCTTTAAGCCTAGGCAAGATTGTGTAAACACTCTACTACTAATATTCAAAATCAGTGGTGAAAGAATGTAGAAGGGTAATTAAAATGTGCACATGTGAAGCATCTAAAAGTAAAAGGGTAGCACTAAAAAGGTGAACCTGATACTCAATGGGACTTTAGTCCTTAAGAGCCTAATAGGCCCATTCAGTAAAGGAATACCACTTACAATGATACTTGCAAAGGCATCATCCTGGTGACCTCAAGAGACTAGAAAAGATGTTCAAGCTCTTCAGATTCAAAATCCATCTCTATAGTCTTATATGGAGCATCATCTGAAATATCTCTCCATAATAGTTGGACCAGTGTAAGGAATGGAATATGGTGATAAGAAGGCCCAATATGTCAGCAATACATTTATCGGCCTTATAAAAAGGAAGTATGCACTCAGAACTTAAATGAATGCACTTTGAAAAAATTATTTGATCATGAAATATGACCTCTAACTCCTAAACCTTTTTTATGGGAGATATTAATAAGAGAAATGAAGCCCTCTACCATAACGTTAATGGAATGGTGAAAATACAAATGTAGCCTAAAGCCATAACTTCAATGGTAGAGTATCATGACCTTAATGATCAGAGACATCATCACCGCAATTAAAAGGGAAGAATACAAAAGAAGAATAACACTGCATTTTGACACATTTTATTCACTTGTGAATAGACCAAACTAACTTATGGTATTTTATGCAAGGAAAAATAAAAAGTAATGAAAAAGGGGAAAGGAACTGATACATCAATAAGAATGGGCTAGATAGCAAATACTAAACACTCATAAAGATAATAAAGGGAAGTAACAAAACTCTATTTCATTAGATTATATAATCTCAATAATAAAATCCATAAATTGAAAGTAAATTCATCCACTTCATGAGATCGTGTATGAAAATCCTATCTTATGACCTTTAATCATAATAGCTTTTTTTATTAGTCTCACACAATTCAAATGTTTAGTTAATAGATTTGTTTCGAGAGTTTATAAACTTTAATCAATCTAATGCCTACTTTGCACCCAAACGAGGGGAAGAAAATGTAAAAAACAAAATCTATGGAATTGCAGTACACATTGCTTGAATTTTAGAGTATATTTTTAGTCTTTTGAATAATAAATGTGCATATAATCTACTCCAATGCTAAAAAATGAGTATGAGTACAAAATCTCTTGATAGTATCCACGCTGAGTAATATAAAAAAGGCAGAGAATACTAAGAGAAGAATCGAAATAAGAGCAACCATAATTTACTCCAATGCCTAGAAATAAGTAAGAGTATCAACATGAACCTCTAGCGGTATCCACGTTGAGTAATATAAGAAAGGCGAGGTAATACTAAAAGAGGACCACGTCAAAAACTACTTCATTTACTCCAATGCTTTATAAAAGTAAGAGTATCCAAAGGAATTTTCCAACAGTATCTATGTTGAGTAATATTAGAAAGACAGGGGAATACTCAGATTAGGAAGAAAAGCACAAAAATAATTCAAAGGCTATTTTGATACATAGAATTTGATCTATTTATACTCAAATTCCATGAGCTTTGTTTAGCAAAATCTCCTTAAAATGAGGTGTGAAAGCAAGCTCTTCACTTGGTAAAAGATATGCTCTCAGCATAAGATGGTTAACAATGCCTCTGACCTCTGTAAATGGAAAATAAATGATAGTCATGAAAATAAAAAATAGTGAGATTTGTTGAGTGCACGCTATCTTATGAAAAACTGATGAATTTTCTCATAAATTTTAAACATGATAATGTACTTTTGTGCATTCATCATGATTGAAACTAACTTCAATAAGTTTGTAGGAATTATAAATCTAGAAGGACCTGTAGAGATGGTTATCATAGCGGAATTAAAATTAGTCAGTAGAGAAATTCTAATCAGTCAACACAGTAAAATTCAAAGTTAGTAAGCAAAAATGCTAATCAGTCAGTACATAGAATTCAAAGCATTCGACCCAAACAACCAAAGATAAAAATCATGAGCAATTATAAACTGTAGTAGTAAGGGCAAGCAATGAAGGGATTGTAGGCAATTTGCAAGCAGTTATGGACTGTAGCAGTATAAAAGTGAGCAATGAAAGGATTACAATCAATTTGCAAGCAATTATGCATTGCAGTATCATCAGCGAGAAGTTATATTACTTGCCTTTGATGCTACTATCCATAACTGCTTATCAATGAGCAATGAAAGGGCTGTAGCTAATCATAAGCAATTAACGATTACAGCATCATTAGTGAGCAATGAAAGGGCTGCAGCTAATTGTAAGTAATTATGGATTGCAGCATAATTGGCAAGTAATGAAAGGGATAAGGGAAATGAAGAATGAATCAGCAAAATACAAATTTTATATTAAAGTGGCAAACATCCACTTTAGTCCTTTAACTTTGTTTGTATTCAAGTCCAAATTTCTTCCTTACAATTTGGTCCATTCATAATTAACTTGTGAAATTCATATCATTAATTAATGATTCACATAATTATTAATTATATAGTTAGTCTGTATTAAAATTTTGAATCCTTTATAAATTATAAAGTATAAAATATTATTATAGAATTTGATTTTTTGCATTTTACATGCATCATCATTCTTGTCAAGAATTTTAAATCTATTTTGTTATATGATATATAGTAGTGTAACAGAAATTTCAAATTATTTCATTATGCACTACCCAGTAGTCATAACATGAATTTTAAATTTAATATGTTATATGCTACAAAGTAGTTATAACATAAATTTTCAAATATTTTGATCTACCAAACACTACACAATAGTTATGGTATCATTGCTAAATGTTTGTCATGAACTATAGTACATTTTTCAAATCACAAATTAATGAACGTCCCATAGGGAACACAGTGAGAATCATTGCATATATTTTGTTAAATGTCTCATAGGGAATATAACAAAATCCATTATCATTAGACATCCTAAAGGGAATATAGTATAGTTCACCAGACACTACATAGTAGTTATGGTATTATTGCTAGATGCTCCACAAGAGCTATAGCATGTTCTCAAATCATGAATCATTAAACGTCTCATAGGGAATATAGCGAGAATCATTATATATATATTTTTAAATGTCTCACAAGGAATATAACAAAATCCATTATCACCAGACGTCCTAAAGGGAATATAGTGCAGTTCACCAGACACTACACAGTAGTTATGGTATTATTTCTAGACGCTCCATAGAAGCTATAACATGTTCTCAAATCATGAACATCCCATATGGAATATAGCATAACTCATTTGCATATATCTCACTAGATGTTCTATAAAGAATATAGTGAAACATGCTAAACATGGCATCTTACATGAAAATTGCACAGCAATTTACGCATCAATCCATCAATTAGTATATAGTTAAGTATCTTAACTCTTTCCTTCGAAATAGTGTGCTTCTATTACTTTACTGCAATTTGTCAAGCAAATCATGATAAAGGGGAGCAATTGTAAGCACCCAATTTTAGGATGCATTTGTACATGAATGCGATGAAAGCCTCTATGATGAAAATTTAGTTAGAAATTGACCTCTAGCGTTAAGTTTCATGATTTCAATGACTAAATTGCAATGTTTTTAAGTTTAACTTAAAAATTTAAATTTTGCAAGGCCCTATTTAAAAATGTACGTAATGCCAATTGGCATTACGCAATGCCGATCGACATTCTGTCGAGGTGCTAAAATTTCAAAAAATTATTTTCACAATTTTTTTTAATTATGTTGATCCAAATTTAATTTATTTTTAAGAAATAAATTAATTTTCATATTGGTCTATCTGGTTTGTGTCTCTTACGCGTATAACTTTTAAAATTAAAATTCTTATCCTATTTGTTTTAAGAGGGAGGACTAGAGCTGCCTCTTTTGTGATCACGTAAGTGGTTAGCTAGGGTTAGAATAAGATATAAAAAGAAAATTTTGGGAAGGAGAAGGAGGACTGCTTAAAGAGAGAAAAAGAAGAAAACCTTAGTAGCTATTGAAAAAAGAGTTGATTGAAAAAACATAAAGAGAAAAAAAAAAGAAAGTGAAAAAAAAAAACCTTTTCAAAAAAAATGTGTTCTTTTTAAGGTCCAGAAATCAAGAAAAACACAGAGTCAATTTTCTCAAGATGGCGAAATACCATTCTGAGAGGCATTCAAACAGCATCTGCATAGCATCCTTCTTCTACTCCTTTCTTTTTCTATTATTAATTCTTTTATATCATTTTACTATTTTTGTTTTTTCTGTATTTTTGATTTAATTTTCAATATTTTGTTTTCTTTATTCATTTATTCTAATCCTTTTTATTCTCTGTGTTTCATGTTTCTATGATGATGAACACATGATTGAACCAAGGAAAACCCATGGAGAATCCATAAATGAAAACCAAGAATTAGGATCCCAATTTAATTCTTATGTATTTTTATTTTGTTCTACCTAATTTATTTTTTTAGTTCTAAATTTGTTTGATTTATTTCTTGAGGGTTGTAATTTTATTTTTTTTATTTTTGGGTAGATTTTGTACAAGCCCTAATAGTGGAAATAGTGAAACCTTTTAGTTTTCTGCCATACTAAAATTAATTAGTAAATTAGGTTCATTTGATAAAAACCTAATAAAATCAATGGTAGCTTTAGATAAATTTATGTTGCATGTAATTAAAATTAGGTTAGAAATCACTAAATTTTTTTATTCATTATTTGCTTAATTTGTTGTTTGGGCTTGTTTGCATGTTTTTATTCTTTTTACGCCCTAGGCCCACTTTAGTTTCCAACCTATTTAATAAATAGGCTTTTAATTAGATTTTTAGTTTTAATTAATTTTAAAATTAATTTAGGTCCAATTGGATTACTTTAGACTTAGGCCCATTTTTAGTTTAATTAAAATTAATTTAGACTTAATTTGGCCCATTAAAGCATTTTCTTTTTAAAATAACTAGATTTAGGATCACATCACGTAATTGAAAATTAAGTAGAATTAAGCCCACTAATTTATTTCTATTTTTCTTAAAATTAATAAGCCCACTTAGTTTAATTCAATTAAAATGTAAGAGCACATTGATGTGAGTTAGAATGTATACCCTAGCTTCTATGGCTAAATATAGGATAAGCAAGGGGTCAAACATAGGGAATAAAGGGAAATCAAGTATTAATCAAATAAATACTAGGATGAATAGGCTTACCAATAATCAAGTAGTAATTAATCAAATTATAGATCTAATTTAAATAGTAAAATCCTAAACTATGCAATTAGTAAGAAATAAAATAATAACAAACAATATTCAAACAAGTGGAGGTGGAGATTATAATATAGAATAGAACAATGAATTATTAACACAAAACAATTATATTAACTATGAATGCAATGACTGGAGAATATGGCCTAAATTCTTAAAGAGCAACATTTGTTGTCAAATAAGAGTGTTTCCATCTAAAGTCAACAAGCACTCTCATTTCATTATAGAGATAAGTAAAAACCATAAAGTTATTTGCCAATTCTTTAATCCCTAAAAGTGGATTTCTTGTCTCCAGGTACTTTCCTAACCATTAGGTGAATTCAATTACTTTTCCATCAAATATCCCAACTCTCATTGTGAATATTTGACTAAATCATCATACATGGTGATCAAGCATATATAACACAATTAAGTACTTAATTGAAATCAAATCATTTATTTAACAATGCAAAAAATATATATAATTCATTGAAACTATCATCCATTGCAATTCCAACCTTCTAAGCAATTGGTCTTGATACATAATTAATAATAGCATAAACATAATAAAATAATATTCAAACACCAATAGAATTATATAAAGGAAGAGTTAGAAACACTTAGTTTAGAGTCTCCCATAATCTCTTTAGATAATAACTTGATGAATGAAAATGTTTACAAGGCCAATGCTCTTTTGATCTTCCTTCAATATCAACTTTAAGTTCCAACTATGAATGTTCTCATAATCCTATTTTTCTCTCTCTAATTTATAATTATATTTGTCTATCCATTTTGTAGAGACAAAATTCAAGTACTTATATGTTCTAAAGTTGATAACCATAGGGTACAAGTCATGATAAACAAAAAGCTACAATTCTTGGTGAAGGATCACATTGCTTCAACATTGGTAGTTACTTCAAGGGTGTTTTTAACAATCTAGATGTGCAAATTAGGTCAAGGTGTCTTCATGAAAGTTATAGCCTTCTGAATTAAATTTCTATAGCTATTTGAATCACTTGAATCTGAGTCTTTTAAAGGAATTTATGGTTAAAAGAGTATAACATGGTTTGGAGGGTCATGTCTCTTCACACTGTGCTGAGTCATGATAGTCCAAAAACACTCCAAAGCTTGCTTCCTTCATTCCTTTGACCTTTAATAACTTCAATATGTCCATACAACTTTTATAAGATTCAAATACACTTTATAAACATCTATAAGTCATTTAAATTCATAAAAATTTACCAAGAACAATGGAAATCAAAAGCATATGTAATTATGAATGAAATGCATAAAAAAGAAACTAAAATGTGTACTAAATGCAACCTAAATATGCATGAAACATCCTAAAACTACTATGCTAATTTCAATGTATCACACATTTAGTCCATTTTAATTTTAAATAAAAAATGTAGAATTAACTAACCTTAATTAATAAAATTAATCTAATTTAGACATAAGGACGCTGCCTTTTGTATGCATTTTCACATGTAATTAGGTTTTAAATAAAATTGCATGTAATTAGAGAATAAGATAGTAATTTATAAAGTACTTCTAAATGAAAAAAGACTAAACGAAGTTAGTATTATGTTTCTAGAATCTCCTAATTATAGTGCTAACTTTCTTTTAGAGAATTGCGTGCCACCAAAATGATTTGTCCTAGTTATTACCCTGGGTGGGGACTCCTCATCTCCATGCCATGTCTTTATGATAATGGTTAGTGTGTTCTCTAGAGCCCTGAGCTTAAATAGTATCACAGTTGCTAAAATCTTGGATGTGCACTAAACCCCACCGTCTACAGTTATGATACCAATAGTGCAAAAAACCCAAGAATTAAAAAGAAAGAAGAGTTCACTCACCAACAAATATATTTAATCAAAAATATATTCAATTAGATAGAAATTAAAGAATCAATCTAAAGCAAAAAATGAGAATTCCATTCACCAACAAGAAGATAATCAATTGAACAAAAATTGAGAGATAAATCTAAACAAAGAAATCAAAAGAAATTTACTCACTTAGTAGAGCCCATTCATCCCTTCCTTTCAACATTTTTTTTAAATGACAAACATAAAAAATGGAGATAAGGACTAACTCAATTTAGTAAAGATAAATATTAACTCTATACCTTAAAGGAGTGACACCTGCACTTTCTCCATTCTTCTTCGCTTTTCTTTTTTCTTTTTTTTTGTTTTTATTTTTATAAGCTAGTGTTTTCTAAAATTTTACAATTAAGTTCTAATCCACATCCTTAATTTATTATTGTAATATGTTGGATATATAAACATTTATTTATTAGTCATGTATTTAATTTAATTTAATTTATTTTTTATATACATATCTCAAGTACGAGTGTGACAATTCTCCCCAACTAAAAAGAATTTCATCCTTAAAATTTGGTAGGTACTTATTATAGTACTATATTCAATTGAATCTCCTTACTATCACTTCAAATATTCTTAAATCCAATATCATTTCTCAAAACTCTTCATATCACTACACAATTCAACAATTTCCTCATTTGTCTTTCAGTCAATGACATATCTTTTATTAATGATAGTCACTACGACATTAACTAATGTATCATAAATTAAATCCAACTTTATTCTAAAATCTTGCATTAATACTCCCAATAGGATTTTTATTTATTTATGTTTTTACTAACTTGCTATCCACTCTTTACAACATCACATAAATCAACAATTCTTTTATCTTTGCTTATACTAATTTCATATTATTGATTAGGAACATTCACCATAAACATTGGTTCTATACCTCAAAATGAATTAAACCTACTTCAAAACACCTTATCTTTAGTCATTGTAACTAATAACCTTTTCCCATCATTTTTCTCACCAATGCACAATTTATTAATTTCTTCTTTTATTCCTCCTAATGATCATGTTCCTATACACCATGACACATTTATATTTTATTCTCACCACTTTACTTATATCCATTGATCATCCAAATCCTATAATAGAATTTCAATATTCATCACAAGTTCTAGTTTGCTAGGCTTTTAACTTACTACTTAACAACTACAAAGATTATACTTGTTTTTTATCATTATAAGTATTAATAACAAAATATTACATACTATTCAAATTCCCTTGTTACTTATTTACTTAATTCATCATCAATTTTAAGTCTAATAGGAGATTTGTCAATTAAGATTCCACATCACTATTCTACACTACTCTATTCATCTGTCAAGCTCAACGCTCTCAAGGTAACTTGCATAGCTTAAATGATGCAAGCTCAGCTTGAGCATAAGGCTTTTACTTAATACCTAGAATATGTACTTATTCTTACATAAATAAATTCTCAGGTAGTAAATAACCTTTAGTTTTCTTAAACTGGAGCAACTCTAATTTAAATTTAAATTTAAATTTGAATTCTATTTTCTTACTGCACACATTTACTTATGCAACCACTATTTTGTTGTATTTACACCTCATTTAATTTATGAATTGTGCATATGTAATATGATATAATTAACAATCCTTCTTGCTTACTAAATTCCTATTATTCGCACTTACCCATAAATGCTAGAGTCATATCATTATAGAGTTGCACTTAATAATATATTCAAATCTCATTAATACATTTGACCTTATTATCATTAATTTCCATATAAACTCTTAATATCAAACCTAAATACAGTTAATATGAAAAAGCTCATATCATTTTGATTAACTTAACTACAAGCAAATTTATTAAATTAATTAACTATACTTTTATTTGCATCAGATAGTTTAGCCTTATCTTGTTCTATCATTGTAGATATTCTAACTCATGGTTAATGTCTAATGAAATTATCATGTTCCCATGGCCCATTTCATAAGCCCTTAGCCTTTTTACTGGCTTCACATTGGCTAGTAGTTGTTGTTGCATTGCGCAGTGCATATGATCCTTTTTTAGACCTTTCTTCTTACAACACTCGTGAACATTCTTATGCATAATGTCCTAATCTATTATATTGAAAACACCTACCATTATTCTTGGGATAACCACCAACATGATTGAACTTAAACTTATTATAACATAATGTAGCAACTTTTTTTAACTACACATGAGTTACCCTTGATTGTTGCCTTGGTAAAAACCATTGGTTGCCTCACCGATACTTGACTATAATTCCTCAAATTTGATTGTTACCTCCATTATTATTTTTTCTTTTAAAGTATAGGTGGAATCATAACCTTTTATTCTTTATTTTCTTCAAAGATGGTCCTTAGGATTTAGATTAAGCAATGGCCCTAACTTTTATAGTTTCCAATTCTTGCTCTATAGTTTTTCCACCCCACCTCTAAATGTAGTACTAGTATATATATTCAATTTACTCCTTAAGATGATATCTAATCCATCTCTAAATTTTTCTCCTTTCTTCTCTTTAGTGGATATATATCTTTAGCATATAGATATAAATCCTTAAAGTTATCCACATATTCTTTTATAGTCATTGATCCATGAACTAAGGATATGAAGGATGCTACTTTCCCCCTTTTGTAGCTCTCTTTCAAATATTTCCTATGAAATTCTTCTTTAAATATTTATCAGGATAGAGCTTCACCATATAGATTACTTATTATAGTCAACCAATCATCAACTTTATCGAATAATAACCCATACACATTGCTTATCCTTTTTCCCTCTAAGAGTTGCAATGTGCTAAAGGCTTTCTGTAATCTTTATCCACTGAATTTCTTAACTAAGACTAAGGTACAATAAAATTCATATGCTCTGCATGTTTTAGTATACTCAATTACATCTCCTGGCCTTTTATACTTTTTAGTGTCAGATAGTACCGTTGTCATTGTGCATGCTGACACTATAACATCAACTTCTATAATATGTTGCACAAGAAGATTTTCCACATTTTCATGGTCCTATGGTGGTTAACAGTTTCATGCTCTCCTAAGAACATTTCCTATGTTTGGCATTATTGCTCTAAATCTTAAGCTCCCACACCCACTCTCAACTAGCTCACCTTATGATTGTGTTTGCTCCTACTAGAGTTCTCTACCTAACCATTCATATTATTTCTACCTTTTTGGGGACTAAAACCACTACCCCAACCTCTACCATGACCTCTACCATGACCTCTTCCTCTATCTTGATTACTTGCTCTCCCTCTTCTAAATCTTGCATTTTCTTGACAAAATAAAATCAAATACCTTAATAAACTTCATCATTGTTTATAATTTATTTGCTAAATATACTAACTTCTATAAAATTCTAATAATTTTATCATCAAGACATTAATTGATTAACTTATATCATCAAGGTTTCAATATTCCTTATTCCATACTATTATTGTCATATCATCACTCACATAAACTTAATATCAAGTTCAAGCTCACTTACACATTTCATCTTCTTATCCAACCTTTCTCATGTATGCTCTTTCGTTATTGGAATAAATCTTTCTAAAACACTTACATAAATTATCATAAAATATTATGTCATAAGTTAATTTGTAGTTCAATCTCCATACTTATTATAATTCAACTCTTATAACATAAAATAAAATAAATAACTTTATTTTACTATTGAATATAAATTTCATCTATCATCAAGTTAAAATTCCAATAAATTTATTAACACCTTGAATGTTCACCAACTATATTCAAATCTCCAATCCTTAAATTTCATTATAATTCATAATTTTTATTATCATAGGACACATTCCTATATATTATTTTTACTTCTTCACCTATACCTTAACTTTTTTTTATCACATATATCATCCTTGTATTATAAGATGAAATAAATTAATTTATAACTTCATTAATTATAACCTCCATACCCTATAAGCACATAATTATGATAGACTCATTATCATCTATAAACTTTATAAATCTATGAATGAAGACCTTTACCTATGATTCTACTTTGCCACATTTAGTTATTGTCGTCTTCCTAAAATCCAAAATCAAATCACATCATTGATTTGTATCATAAAAATTTTAGTTCATTAACGAATATCCACCAAATTTGAAAGGTCTTAATTAATTCCTATAAATTCCACTAAGCCTGAATTTCATAATCTAAGCTTTCAAACCTATGCTCTGATACCAATAAATGTGACACCCCTTCCCTACCAGCACTCTCATTAAATGGGTAAAATCTTAGCCCACCTAACTCAAGCATTAATGTGAAAGAGTATCACTTTTGAACTAAAGTTAACTACTTACAAATATTTAACTATCTAAAATGTAATTATAAATAACTTAATTAAATTTTAAATAAATAACTCATCTTTATAATACAAATACATAACCATCAAAAATACTTATTTCCTAAATTCTATCATAAACCATGTATACATAAAATCAAAATTTACAAGACTTTATGATTAGCTTTATGATTATTGTTTTTATTAACTTCATACTCATAAATTAGCTTGATAGAACTTTGTCACCTATAATAAGCTCGTCTCTAGGATAATATTTGCACCTTAATTTATGCTCCATATGGCTATCCACAAAAACTAATTATTCTAAAATAAAATAAAAAAGGGAATGATGATAGTTTTCATAAGAAAATAACAGTGGGTGAGTAAAATAGTAGTTAAGGTGCAATATCACTGAAATATCAAGGCATATCAATCAAGAAAGTTTACTTGAATAGAGAAAGAATATTCCACAATAACCCAAATCAGAATGAGCATCATGAGTGATTATTTTATTATTAAATTTGTATCTATTAACATTCATAGTAAACTTACAAGTATTCTTTCATGGTTATGAAAAAATATAATATTTTGCATAACCTAGTTATACTTATACAACTTTTTACTCGAGCTCAAGCTCATCTTTCAATAATAGTGATATTTAATGATTAAAAATAACATTTGATTGAGCTTTATAGTATAATAAATATATATAGAAAGGATTTCAATCCAGTTCAATTCTCAAAAATGTTTAAAAGTATTCTCATAAAATTTAGAGTACTGTACGACATGTATAAGCATATTTCATTGTAGCTAGCACTCACACCTTACTGAAGGTAATTCACATTAGTATGCATATAACTCAATTTCAATATAATATTGCCCGATATACCCTAAAGGATCATAAGCCTCTTGTCCCAAGAACTAAAATAATCACATCACAATACGGCCATAACAAACATTTCATTTATTCTTTATCTCAAACTATGAAAGGCTATATCCTAGAAACTTTTCCAATTCACTAACCTAGCCATACCCTACGTATGGACTTATATCTATTAACACATACAAGGTTTGTTGCATCTTTGTTACCTTAACTTTGGGCCATGTTTCACTTTAGTACCATAATTTTAATTTTTTTCTTTTCAATCCCAATAATTCTATTTTTGTTTTAAGTTGAAGTACCTCGAATATATTCAATCAAAATTTAACATATGTGGCAACTGAAATAAACTTATTTTTAGTATATTTACCTTATAAGCATCTCATTAAATATTTTAATAATCTTGTTGGCCTTATAAAACCAAAATTACTTGTAGGCCCCATAAAATAAAATTTTAGCAAATTTTATTTTATGGAGCCAAAAAAGTGATTAAGCTGCTTAATAGGATGCCTACATGATGAATATACTAAAAATATACTTATTTTGACTACCATATATGCTAAATTTGATTGGATATGTTCAAGGTACTTTAGCTTGAAATAAAAATAGAATTTCTGGGACCAAAAAGAAAAAATGAAAAATTTGGTACAAAAGTGAAACATGGCCCAAAGTTATGGTACCAGCGATGCACTAAATCCACATGCACTTGTGATAAAAAATTTCTCTTTAGCAAATACTCATATGAGCCAACAAATCATTATCAATATTCACTTCTCTTCATCACCTATACTTTTAAGGAAAATATATTTTCTATTATATATATATTTACTTCTTTGATATGACACTACTATGAGTGCAAATGATTATGTATGTGCATTTAAAATTTCTTCAAAAATTTCACATTGTATATTTTCAAGTAATTTTCATTAAATTATTATTTTAATGTGTTTAAAGTAATTTTCAGTTGATTTTACTCAAATTGGATATATATCAAAGAAGTTATATCAAACTTTGCTCATTATGGTAAGGTTGTTTCTTGATATTGCACAATTTACTCTAGACAACCATTAAAATAGTAAAATACGATATCTTCCATTCCAGTAAACTTATAAATGACATTTTAAAGTTTCCATAGGGTCAAAATTCACTTCATTTGGAGTTGTATAACTAAAGTTATGGTCTTTTGATGTTTACAATGCCTACTTAATAAACTATCATATTTACATAATCCATAAGGTGCAATAAAAAATTCATCAAATATTCTATGATTTATGTTATTTAGTAAAATTTTATAAATTTAAATATATATAAGCGTAGAGTGGTTTTCAATTGGATTTACACCAATTGGATATGTATGGAAAGAGTAACGTTAATACTAATTGAATATGGTTAGGGCATCTTTAGAGTGTGCGCACTAAAATGTGTGGCTCTTAAAGACCATCAAAGTGGTAAAATTGAGTTTTCCTTATTTCTAAAAAATTTGTAGGGAGCACCTTCAGGTTTTTATAGACATAAATCATTTCTTATTTGGAGTTATAGAGCTTCAAATACGGCTTACACATGTTTGCTATTCATTGGTGTACATAATTTATGAAATTTCAATGGTACATTTTTTTGTTCCTAAATGAATTCTCAGCAAGTGTATATATATATATATATATATTTTACACAAATCACATTTGAACAATTAATTTTGGTAAGTAATTTTTGGAAGCATTAAATTGCAAGAGTTTTCAAGAATGGGAATTCAACTAAACAAGAGTTCCAAGACAAAGTTAAAACTCAACAATGAATTAGAAAGAAGATGCTTACTCACCTAACAAAATTCTCATGACCTTAAAATGAAAGAAGAGTTCACTCACCAATAAAGATATTCAATCAAAAAGATATTCAATTAGATAGCAATTAAGGAATCAATCTAAAACAAAGAAAGAGAATTCCCCTCACCAACAAGATGATAACCAATTAAACAAAAATTAAAAGATAAATCTAAAAGATGAAAAGGAAAGAAATTTCTCTCACTTGGTAGAGCTCCTTCATCCTTTTTTATGAATAGTTTTTTTTTATAAACATAAAAAATGGAGATAAGGACTATCTCAGTTTACCAAAGATAAATATTAACTCTAACCCTTAAGGGAGTGACACCTACACTTTCTTCATTCTTCTTCTCTCTTTTTTATTTGTTTTATTTTTTTGTAATCTAGTCTTTTCTAGTGTTTTGTAATTAAGTACTAATCCACATCCTAAATTTATTATTACAATATTTGGGTATATAAATATTTATTCATTAGTCATGTATTTAATTTAATTTAATTTAATTTCTTATTAATTTTTTAATACATATCCCAAGTACGGGTGTGACAATAAGCTTTTAGTGTAAAGATTATAGCCTAAAAAGTGTTTTAGATCTCCAAAATCGTTTTGAAAATCCGCACCAACAAGTATAATTTAGGAATTCTCTTTTCCATTGTCTATTTCTTTTCTAAAAAACATAATTTTCTTATCCCTCTTTTTTTTTTTGGGTTGCCACATATCTATCCTTCTTATCCTTCTCTTCTTATTCTTTTTATCATTATTACTATTTTTTTTTACATTGATCAAATGTTACCACCTATTGAAATTCTAGCACCTTCTACTTCCAAGCCTTCATCTACAAGTAATCCTTCCAAAATCTCAATTTCATATCTCAAACTTCCTTGCTTTCCTTTTCTTAAACCATGTCTTTCTAATTTCTTCAAATATATTCATACCACGAAATTTAATTATTATAATTTCACTATTATTTCCTTTGTTTCTTCATATATATATACATACTCTCACTCATTCCCTATACTTAAATTAATTTATTTTTAGTATTAATAATATTCAATTTCTTTTTTTCTTAAATTTTCTATCACATTACAACTACTTTTTCCAATGCTTCTTTATCTTGTGTTTCAATATCTTTAAAATTTTAATTATATTTAATTATAGTACTCTTGAGGTTTATGAATATTACATTTCTCCCCTCCTAACAAAAATTTCATTCTTGAAATTTGGAGTGCTACAATTAATCATATCTTATTTATTCTTAACACTTACTCTACCTCTATCTCTACCTCAGCCACCTATCATGCAACCTCTAGTTCTTGCCATCTTCCTAAAATTTAAGATGAAAATACAACAATAATCCTTCCATCAAATATAACTCAATTCCAATTACTAACATCCATCAAGTTTTAATATTTCTTAGTGTCTATAAAATCAACCAAACATATGCTCTAATACCAACATTGTAATGCCCCCTTCCTATTGATACCCTCTCTACATGTTATTATAGTACATTAGCACATCAAAGGTACTAATAGGATGGACTGTTATCTAAAACTAACCTCCAATGGTATGATCAATTCAATATCACTTTAAAAAAATGTAACCTATCCAACAGTACGCAACATAGTTGGCCTAATTAATCAACAATAGTTTAAGATGTCTACATAAGATGCCAAGAGATATATTAACTTCAAACACATATAAAAAATTTGTCAATATTACCAAAATACAAAGCTCTCTCCCTCTTACATAGTATAGTTAGTACTAAATCAACCTATTCTTATGCTTCAAAAGGTCAAGCAATAATTTCTAACACTAACTTCAACTAAATTTCTAGTTCTCATTTTGAAGTCCTGACTTCCCTTCCAAGCTCAAGTCATTAGTAGCTACTCTATAAAAATTATGTTAAGAGTGCGGTGAGTACTTCCGAGGAAATAATCAGTAAGTGAACTATAAAGGAAAGTAACAAAAGGTGTATATATATATACACACACACACACACACACTCATATACTCATAGTTCATTGGTGGTTTGTATGGCCTTTGGTCATTAATTTATTTCAAATAACTTTTATATTGTATTTCTTTATATATTTAACCATTTCAATGTATTAACAATTCATAATAAATTCTCATTATTTTGGAAAATAAATAATATCAGTTTATTCAAAAGTATTTTGCAGTAAATCATTTATATAAAATAGTCTACAATATTATAATATCAAAATCTTAAATGATCACAACAACGTTAATTTTAATAAAATAACTTATTGCAATATAATCCCATAACTTTATGAAATAATTCATCACAAGAGCATCATCAGAGTAAACTGTAGACATATAATACTGACATCGGATATAGTGTAGACTAGCACTACACCAAAAGCAATATAATAAGTCAGTATGCTTATGATGACTTAAGTGTGATCATCACTTAAGATAATAAAAATATATCTTATATTCATCAATTTTTCTCGAATGCCTTAAACAAAATATGTATCCGGCCTGAGGCAATAACTATACATATACCCCAAGCATGGCCTTACATTTATAGAGTAAAATATGAATCTAACCCCAGGCAATGACTATATACATTTACAAGCCTCACCATGTCCTAGACATGGTCTTACTGTCACTAGCATACAATGTTTACTTACTACTCTTACTCATTCTTATAAAATTATGATCAATAGTGTCATAATGAAGGCATCATGATAGTGTAATATGATAATTTTTATAAAGTTAGACTATAACATGGCAACTTTAGTGTGTCACATCATCCAAATTAGTCAGAATTGTTTGGGGTGACTTCTTAGCATGATTAAAATCAATGTTTTGTAACAAAAAAAATACAAATTAAAGTTATGAAACTTAGTGTAAAGATTTATAACCTTTGATACAATTTACTTAATATAAGCACCAATAAAATTATAATAAATCCATGCCCACTGGCGATCGTTTCTTCCCTTTTCTAGGATTAGAGTTTCCTCTTTTAAGTTTTAAATTTTTAGTATGATTTTCTTCATTTTTTATCACTTTCTTTTTATCTTTCTTTTTTTTCTATTTTCTAGTAGTTCATTGATTTCTTATTTGTTGAGTGGTTATTCTATTCTTTATGGCTAATGATATATCTGAGTTATATAATGGTTTGAAATTGATAGATGCTGAGGCAGATATAGTAGACTTAGGTAATGTTACTAATGATATATGCGTGATAGAAAATAAAAGAAAATAAATGATCTATGATAGGGAGGGCTTTGTCTCGAAGGTCTTTTTTGGTTAGTGCTCTTAAAAATGCTCTTATTATTGCTTGGCAACTTAACAATGAGTTTCAAATCATGGTGTTGTATTTTAATATTTTTCATATTAAATTTTCTTCTTTGAATGAAAAAAATAAAGTTTTATCAAAGGGTCTTTAACAGTTTGATAAGACAATTGTAGTTTTGGACGAAATACAAGTTTAATGCACTATTGGTACCATAACTTTGGAATGTTTGACTTTGGTACCAAATTTTCAATTTCTTTCTTTTCAATTCTAAAAATTCTATTTTTGTTTCAAGCTAAAGTATTTTGAACATATCTAATCAAATTTAGCATACATGGTAACCGAAATAAGTATATTTTTAGTATATTCACCATGTAAGCATCCCATTAAGTGACCCAATCACCTTATGGGCTCTATAAAATAAAATTTACTAAAATTTTATTTTATGGGGCCCAAAAGTAAATTTTGTTTTATAGGGCCAACAAACTAAAATTTTATTTTACGGAGCCCAAAAGCAAATTTTTTTATAGGACCAATAAGATGATTAAACTATTTAATAGGATGCTTACAAGGTAAATATACTAAAAATATATTTATTTTGGCTGCCATACGTTAAATTTGATCAAATATATTCTAGGTACTTTAACTTAAAATAAAATAGAAATTTTAGGACTAAAAAGAAAAAAATTAAAATTTTGGTACTAAAGAGAAACACGGTCAAAAGTTATAGTACCAACGATGCAACAAACTCAATGAAATATATAAGGGCACTCTAGTATCGAATATAAAACTTGACTTCATCTCTTTTCAGGTTAAAATTTATGACATGCCTCTTCATATATAGGATCAGATTTCTTTTAAAAGGGTTACCTCCAAAGCTAGGGGAGTCTTGGATATTGAAAATGGTAGGGATGGTTTTATATGGTCAATTTATTCGGGTAAAGGTTAAAGTTAATGTGTCAAAGCCTTTAGTTCATAGTATAATGGTCTTGGATGAAGAGGGTAATTGGGTATAAATGTATTTTCATTATGAAAATATTCTAAAATTATGTTATTCTTACGGATTGTTACATTAAATTGCAGGAGATTATCACAAATCTAAAGATACTGCTGCTTCTGACTAGGCTTATGGTCAAAATCTTAAAGCTTCTCTAGGTAGATACCACAGTGCATTGAAATTTAATTACACTCTTCATCATAAGACCTTACAAATTCTAATTGTTCAAAAGATGTGGTCAGAGATCTATTTACAATAGATAAATATGTGAGAGTTAATTAATCAAGTTGTTTACTTATTGATTATTGTAGAATTTGGGTTAATTTATATCAATAATATCAAATTCACCTTGAAAACTATTGCTCAAGTGACTAAAGTGTAAATGATTGAAGTGTAAATGATTGTACTAAAAAATCACCCCATGGTAGATTCCTAGGAAAGTGTGGTGGGACACAATGGTTCATTTAAATGCCAACTTCCTAAACAGAATTTTAGATAAGTAATTTAATAGCACAATAATTAATGACAGCTATACCCAATAATAGTTATTAAATAGATATAAAAGAGAACACTAAAGTTTAATGAGGTTAACTAATTATGTCTACATCCTTGGACACTGCCAAAATAATATTTCACTAAGTTAAGGAAATATTTACAATAGAGAGAGAAAGAATACAATTACCTAAATATAGGAGAGGAAATTTTGGGATGGAAGAGATGATTTTAACAAAAGGGGGAGGAGTCCTTTTATAGCCTAAGGACTCCTTTAATTTTTTCCAAAACTCCAATATGGTAATTTTCACATAAAACAAACAAATCTCAACCTTGGCGAAATTTCATACAATTTTCTCACAAATTCAATCTTCAGTGGAGTCTACAAATTCAAATTTTTAAATATTTTAAAAATTTTAAAATATTAATCAAGTCTAAACAATGTTTAAACTTGACCGTAGTTACCATTTGTCATTTTATCAACAGGATTCTTAGTGGTCCAAATTTTCTAGATTATGACTCCACCTTCTTCTAGAATCTCCTATACAAAGTGAAATTGAACATTGCCATTATAAACGGTAGGGTTTAGCGCACGTAAAATATTTTTGCAACCGCGGCGCTATTTAAGCTCAGTGCTCTAAAGAACACACTAACCACTATCATAAATACATGGCATGGAGATAAGGAGTCACCACCCAAGGTAATAACTGGGACAAATTGAAAAATTGTGGTACTCGATTCTCTAAAAGAAAGCCCACACCATAACCAGGAGATTTTGGGTATGGAATACTAACTTCTTTCAGCCTCGTGTTCTTTTAGAATTACTTTATGAATTACTAAATTACCCTCTATTTACATGAAATTTTATATAAACCCTCATTTAAATAGTTAACTCCATCTAAACTAGCCATGAAAAATAAATGTAAACAATGTATTCATTTAAATTCACAATCCCTAAGTTAGTCTAATCTACATTGATTTTAATTAAATGGGCTAAATCTACATGTTTTAATTATGAAGTATTCAAAATTAATGGGTCTAATTCTACATATTTTAATTCTAGAATGATATTAAATCTACAAGTTATGAAAAAAACTTTAATTTAATGGGCAAAGTCTAAATTAATTTTGATTAACCTAAGTGGGCCTATATCTAATTAACTAAACAGGTCTAAATTATTTCTAACCAAAATTCTAATTAAATTATGGGCCTAAAATCAATTTTAATTAAATGTAGACCTAATTAATAACCTATTAAATGAAATGGACTAATGAAAAAAAGGTCCAAAAGAACTACCAAAACCTAAAATTATTTAAATGAGTTAGAGCCTAATATAGGAATGGGGCCTAAAACACATAAAAATAAACAAGCACAGAAACAATAAAAAATATCAAACAATCAATTAAATTTATTTCTTCTAAAAAAACTTAATTTAGTTAAAGTGATCTTAACAAGCAACCCTAATTCTATCCACTTAAATCTAATTCAATTTTAATTAAAAAACCTAATTATCTCTATAACCATTAATTTTAATTAAACACCCAATTAAACCCTAATCTTACTACATAATTAATTAAAATAAGCACACAAACACACACGCAAAATTTCATTATTCCCACTATTGGGGCTATTATAATGATTTAGTAAAAAATAATAAGAAAATAAAAATTAGTACAACCTTAAAAAAATAAATACAAAAATACAAAATAAAACAACCCAATAAAAAATAATTTTAAAAAAAACTTAGGAACTATATTCAACTATAAGATTTAATCCATGGCATTCCAACTACAAGAATAATCCATGGCATTCCATGGATCTTTATGGATTTTGTTCTCTAAATGAACTCAGCATGTAACTCTCTCCATAATTACCAACGCAAACATAAAAATAAACAATGGTTAGTGAATAAATAAAATAACAGTAAAAATTAAATAAAGCTAAAATTAAATAGAGCCAAAATAATCAAATAAAAATAGAAGAAAGTAGGAGAGGAGATAACGGTATGGATGTAGTATTGATTTGCTCCTCATAGTGGTATGAATCACCATTGCTTTTTGGAATAGATCTTCACTACTTGATTTTTTCTCCCCAAAAGTCCACTGCCTCTTCCTCAAAGAACAAATAATTCTCAAGAAAAAAATCTTTAATTGAAATTTTTGTAAAAGAAAAAGGAGAAATCTCCAAAAAAGTTAGAAAAGAGCCCCCTAGGAGAGTTTGAGTTAGGTTTATATAGAAAACCCTAGCTAAAAGACGTATCATACTATGACTTCCTCTCTTTATAATGATAGATTTTTTATTTTAAAAGGACTTTTGATTTCCTAAAAAATTTAGATAAATCCTAGAAAAAGGATTTATCAAATTATTAGATCAATCAAAATTCAGAAAAATAAAATTTTTATTTATTGGAAAATCATAAAACAGATGAAAAATGTTAAATTCCAACTAGGATTATATAATTCTAATTGGAATTACATAATTATAATAAGTTTTATGTAATTCCAATCGGAATTATAGACTTTCTATCTTTTTTTTTAACTTTTAATTATAAAAATACCCCGATAAGAATTTATATTTTTCAATTATGTCCTTAAAGAAAATATCATAATTAAGTCCTTTAAAAAACCAATTAAACTCTTTTAAAAATACATTTAGACTTTTGAGGTTTCAATCTTCAAGTGTTGAAGATCTATTTATAATATTTTCATTATTAGAGTCCTTTGTCACACCCATACTTCATTATCCTAAAATTGGGTTCTTCCAGTTGCCCATTTTTGTTGCTGTTTGCTTGACAAATTACAGTGAAGCAAATAAGCACACAATTTCTGCATAAAGAGTTAGGATACTTACCTGTCATGTTGCATAGCTTTTGTCTATAACACTAAATTATGCAATGTTACTTTTGACATTCCTTAATATAGGCTTTATATTGCTATAATCTATAATTACTGGGAAGTTTCGAACAACTACAACTCTTTCATTGTCTAACTTTGAAGTTGTAGTTCATAACTACTCATGACTTTTGATTTTGTTGCAATCCTTTCCTTACTTATCGATGATTTTGATTAGTTGTAACCTTTCATTACTTGCTGGCTTTAATTGGCCACAACCCTCTTATTGCTCACCTTTTGATTTTGCAGTCTGTAACTGCTCAAGTCGCTCGATCAGCTGCAATCTCTTCCTTGCTTACTGATGATTTCAATCAATTGCAATGCTTTCGTTGCTCGCTCTTAATGTGATGATGCTATAATCCACAATTACTTGCAATTACCTGCAACCCTTTCATTACTCACCGATGATGCTACAATCAATAATTGCTCATGATTAACTGTAACTCTTTCATTGCTTATCGATGATGCTATAGTTCATAACTGCTCGCGATTAGCTGCAAACCTTCCATTACTCACCTTTGATGCTACAGTCCATAACTGCTCATGATTAGCTACAACCCTTTTATTGCTCGCCTTTGATGCTACATTCCATAACTGCTTATGATTAGCTGCAACCCTTCCATTGCTCGCCTTTGATGCTACAGTCCATAATTGCTCACGATCAGCTGCAACTTTTCCATTACTCGCCTTTAATGCTATAGTCCATAACTGTTGGCTTTATTTTAATTAACTACAACCCTTTCATTGCTCACCTTTAATGCTACAATCCTTTCATTGCTCATTTTATAATACTAAATTCCATAACTATTCATGATTAGCTACAATCCTTTTATTACTTGCTGATGATTCTAATTAACTGCAACCCTTTCAATGTTTGGCCTTTTGTTGCTTACCCTTACTACCCTTTTATGTTGACTGATTAGAATTTTTACTGACTGACTTTGAATTTTGCTATGTTGACTAAACAGAATTTATCTGCTAATTAATTTCAATTGTAATGTGTTAACAAACTCTATAAGTTGGGTGCACTTCCTTTTGGATTTGTAATTCCAACAAACTTATTAAAGTTAGTTTCAATCATGATGAATATATAAAAGTACATTATAATGTTGAAGATTTATAAAAAAAATTCATCACTTTTTCATAAGATAGTGCGCACTCAATGAATCTCACTATTTTTTTTCATGATTGTCATTTATTTACTATTTACAAAGGTTAAAGGCATCATTAACCATCTTATGCTGATAGCATATCTTTTACCAAGTGAAGAAATTACTTCCACACTTAATTTTAGGGGAAATTTGCTAAATAAAACATATGAAAATTGAGCATAAAATATCAAATTTTGAGTATCAAAATAGTCTTTGAGTTATTTTTGTGTTTTCCTTCCTTATCTGCATATTCCCCCACCTTTCTCATATTACTTAGTGTGGATACCGTTACAAAGGTCCTCTGGATACTCATACTCTTACAAAGCATTAGAGTAAATAGAAGGTCCTCTTTTAGTATTCCCCCGCCTTTCTTGTATTACTCAGTGTGGATATCGCCAGAGGTTTACGTTGATACTCTTGCTTATTTTTTAGCATTAGAGTAAATTATGTTTGCACATGATCTCGTGAAGTGCATGAATTTCTCTTTAATTTATGGATTTTATTATTGAGATTTATACTTTATTATAGAATCTAAGGAAATAGAGTTTTGTTACTTCCCTTATTATCTTGATTAGTGCTTGGCATTTTCTATCTTGCCCATTCTTATTCGTGTATTGATTCCTTGCCCCTTCTTCATTCTCTTTTATTTTTCCCTACACAAAATACCATAAGTTAGTATAGTCTATTTCCAAGTAAAGAGATTTTGTCAAAATGCAATGTTATTCTTTTGCATTTTTCCCTTTTGATTGTGGTGATGATGCCTCTGATCACAAACGTCATGATACTCCACCATTGAAGTTATGGCTTTGGGCTACATTTGTATTTTCACCATTCCATTAATGCTCTGGTAGAGGGCTTCATCCCTTTTTTTTGATATCTCCTGCAAAAAAGTTCAAGAGTTAGAGATTTTATTTCTTAATTAAATAATTTTTTTTAGAGTGCATTCATTTTAAGCTTCAAGTGCATTCATCCCTTTTATAGGGCTGACAAATGTATTGCTGATATATTGGACCTTCTCATCACCATATACCATACTCTACACTGGTTTAACTATTATGGAGAGATATTCTAGATGATGCTCTAGATGAGGCTATGATGTTGAATCTGAGGAGCTTGAACGTCCTATCCAACCTTTTGCGGTCACCAGGATGATGCTTTTGCAAGTATCACTATCGATGATATTCCTTTACTAGATGGGCCCATGATTTATTAGGCTCCTGAGGTCTAAAGTCCCATTGAGTATCAGGTTCACCTTGATAGTACTACCCTTTTCCCCTAGATGTGAACATTCTAACTACCTTTCTGCCCTTTTACAATACTAATTTTAATCGTTAATAGCAAAGTATTTGCACAATCTCGCGTAGGCTCAAAGACTTTCTTATGCAAAGCAAGTATTTCATAATAAATGTATGCATGTTATGTATCACATGCATGATCCTAATAGGTCTCCTATTTGAAACTGATATATGTTGCTAATCTTAGAGTGTAAGAATGACGTGCTTTATTAATAACTTATAGGTTTGAGCATTGAATGCTTCATTATGGGTACTTTGATGTTAGAGCTTCTGATACAATTCATCAGACTGATGACTAGGATAGCAAGTGGGGTCCATGGCTTTACACTGTAGCTTATGATTAATCAATGCATTATTGAACTTTTCTTTTTATTACTGCTTTTGCTATATGATAATTAATGTATTTGTATGCTTATAGTTTACCTCTTTCTACCTCGAGATCTCTTTCACTAACTTTAAAGCTCCATTATTTTATTTACTATTTTGCTCCTAAATTGCCTCTAAAGTTACATTTTGCTGCCAGCTTCATTTTAGATTCATTCATGCTATTCTAGCATTTTTTTCATTTTTGTGTGTAAGAGACCTAGTTCATTCACTACTGTTGTTGATCCTTTGACTTACTAACCCTATTAGTTACAATCTCATGCATTGAAGATGCAGAGGAGTGGGCGAACTGACTAAAGAGAGTTCTTGAAGCTAAAATCAATTAGACTTGCTCTTCGAATAACTCTTGAGCTAACTATGAGGCTTGATGCTAATGTAATGATTGATGATAGTTATAAGGTATGGGTTGCAACGCGAGTCATTAAGCCACTTGAATTCCTTAGGTACAAGGAGACACTAGACTTACAAATAAAATCATAAAAGGCTATAAAAGAGAAAACATAACTAGAATAGTGATCTCATAGCTCTGATTTTATCTTTCATTATGCATTGTCTTTAGATACTTATATAGTATGATAAACATGAATATGCGATATTTCAACAAAAATTTCAAATTCAAATTCATTCATTCATTAAGGTGAAAATGAGAACATTCATTATATCACATGATATAACTCCTATTGCCAATTAGTCTTTTTAGATTTTCTAATATAATATTTCTCTTATTTTTACCTAATTGTTCTTTTTTTCTTTCTTTTTTTCACTTTTCCTTTCTCTAAAATTTCCTATCCTCAGAAATTACATCATGTGATATAGGAATGTTCTTTGAATTTGCATTTGCGCCCATGTTGAATGAATCTAATTGAATTGAATTTATGTCAAACATTATCAGAATTCATATCATCGATCACTAAAACAAAACAAGTTCTAAAAAAACTAAAATTTTATTCAAAGAAGAAAATAAGAAAATTTATTTCCCATTCTAGATGCTAGGGATGCTAAGTCTCGTAGTGGTTGTCCTTCAGTAACTGACATAACAACTATTCTTACATCTTCTTGCCAACTGTCTCTATGACTTTATCTTTTTATACCTTAAATGTGCATTTTTCTTTCTTGTCCAGTAGCTAGCAGCTTCTCATTATCAAACTCATCACCCCATCCTATAGGCATAATCGACTCTAAGTGTATGTCTAAAGAAGGTAGTTTAGTATACAACACCTTATAGCTAAACTTGCCTAAAGGCTAACCCAATAGGTCTTATGCTCTTTCCATATCGTTAAGGGTATTAGGAGATTTTGCATTGGTTTTAAGGTCTAGGTCCTCAAAGGAGCTTAAAACTTCTTCCTCACTAACTCCTAAGTGGATCATCATGGTAGATAGGGGTGGTACATTTTGATAGTTTGGGAAAGGATTATTTATGGTGCTTGGGTTTTTAGGGTATGTGACCTTTTTTAAATATATAAGGTTTTAGATTTCATGTTTGAGGTGGCTACAGTTATTTGTGGAGTGTTGGAGGTTTTGATGGAATTTGTAGTGCTTGTTTAGGTTATAGACTAAGGTGTTTGGGTTTGGTGCATTTGGATTAAGTAAAGGTTGAAGTAAGCCCTTGCATTAGGCACTCTAGGACTTTTAACAAAGGTTGAATAAAATTGGAGAATCTCCTTAGTTGTTGAACAACATGCACTTCCATAATCTGGGTAGTGTTTCCTTATTATGTGCCCCTAGTTGGGTAGTTTCTTCCTCCAGTACTTTTAGTAATCTTCTTTTTCTCACTTTCAATCTCCTTAGCTTGCAACCCATCATCATAAAGGTTTTCAAATGTCATAGGATTCATCATTTGCAACCTTTCAACCAAATTAGATGACAGTTAGCTTTTTTTTTCATTAATCCTAGCTTATTCATGAATCTAGTCAGAAAATTTGAAAATGATCCATTAGGCTCTACTTGGTCAATTTTAAATAGCTGATAGACATTTCAAGCTTAAAATTGTAGTCATATTATTTTAGAAAAGTAGTAAACAATTCTCTCTAGTCTGCTCAGATAAACTTCTTCAATCCATGATACCAATTAATAGCCATACCCTCCAAGGATAGTACAAATAACTTAGTAACCATAGATAAAGGAGCCTTAGTAGTGCTCATAGTAGTTTTATATTGACTAAGGTGAATCCTTGGGTCTTTAGTATTATCAAACTTCTATAGCTATGGCATTTTAAAATTATCAGGCAGCTTATCTTCCTTAAATTGTATCACATCATCAAAGTCAAATGAATATTTGATGCCCTGTCCTCTCATCAATTCTTCCATTTTGGACATCTTCTAAGTCAGTGCTTTCATCTTCTTGGATTCCAGCTCTTGAACTTGCTTAAGTGATTCCCTTTTTGCCTTTTCAACCATGTGGTTTTCAACATCCTCCAATTTCATTTCCACAGTAGGTACATTCCTAAAAGTGTTTAATGGTGGTTCCCCTGCATTACTATTATTAGTAGGTGGTGCACCTACAATAGGTGAATTGGCCACAACGGGAGGTGCAGCAGTAGGTAGTGGCATTAATCTAACCAAAGTTTGTCTTAGTTCATCTTGGATCATTGCTCTCATGTCTTCTATTAATGCCCCTTTGATATCCTTTAGGGTCCAGTTTCCTCCCTCTTGTTGTTCCATTATTCTACTTGTTTAGTTGGAGTTTGTGTAGCTTCTAGGTAGAGTGAATTGATAGGACTCTTTCCCAGTCTACTAAGGATCTCTTTTGCAATTGACTGCAGGCTTGAATCTGTTCTTACTAATCTACCACCTTTCCTGCTCCAAACATAGGAAAACCCAAATAAATCTATAATGGTTGAAAAACAAAGTGTTAGTATGATGCATGAAATGCATGTGTGCATAATGCACATGCCATGCAACAAGTAGCAAGTCAATCATGTGTACATACATCCTTCCAGCCTTATTCCTCCCACACACATATTCAATGGTGATTCTTTTGTCTTAGGATTTTTTGTCTTAGCCTTGATATTAATAGGGGATATCAAAAACCGATGCGCATGCAAAATCTCTCAAAGCAATAAAATATGGAAATAGTATTTATAGGTATAAAAGATTAGCCTAATCTTTATTAACCCAAATGGACTTCTAAAGTATGGGCTTGAGTCTTTATAGATACAAATACCTCATGGCAACAAACACAAGAAATTTGGGTAATCCTAAGGGAAGTTACTAAGCCACTACATGAGCTGAGTCTGGTGAAAAGGTCAAGGTTCCCTTAGCAAGATGCTCTCCTTTAAGACTTGAGTTACAAGCCAAGGTTAGAGAGGCCCAGTATCCTTTATGAACTCAAGATAAGACCACCCCCTTTTAGGACTTAGGTTATAGACTCTGGTCAGGTGAGCTAAGTAATCTCTCTTGAACTGAGTTAAGGCTAAGAGTGAAGGTTAGCCAATTTACAATCCCATAAAGCTAGTGGAATCATGGAACCATAAACTAATGTCATTGGTTAATATGGACATGTAAAATGAATGCAAGAATAAAATAATAATTAATAAAATAATTCTGAAGAACACGAGTAGAATCAATATCTCTTATCCCCCATGGAGTCGCCACTGTAGATGGCGAAGTCTAGCATGCATCTAAGATTTTAGCAACCACGATACTGTTTGAGCTCAAGGCTCTAGAGAACACACTAACCATTGTCACAAAGACATTGAATGGAGATGAGGAGTTGCCACCCACGGTAATAATTGGGATAAATCAAAAAATGGTGGTACTCAATTCTCTAAAAGAAAGCTAGCACAACAACTAGGAGATTTTGGGTACAGAATACTAACTTCTTTCAGCTTCGTGTTCTTTTGGAATTGCTTTATGAATTACTATCTTACCCTCATTTACATGAAATTTCACATAAACCCTTATTTAAACAACTAACTTCAGGAAAACTAGTTATGAAAAATATATGTAAACAATGTATTCATTTAAATTTACAATCCCAAAGTTAGTCTAATCTACATTGATTTTAATGAAATCTACATTTTTTAATTTACAAGTGACCTTAAAGACTAATGGGCCTAAATTTACAAATTATGAAGTATTTAAAATTAGTGAGCTTACTTCTAAATGTTTTAATTCTAGAATGATCTTAAATCTACAAGTTATAAAAAAAAATCATTAATTTAATGGGCTAAATCTAAATAATTAACCTAAGTGGGTCTATATCTAATTAACTAAATGAGCTTAAGTTATTTCTAATTATGGGCCTATAATCAATTTTAATTAAAATCTAGATCTAATTAATAACCTATTAAATGAAATAGGCTAATTAAAAGATAGACTAAAAAAACTACCTAAACCTAAAATTATTTAAATGAGTTAGAGCCTAATATAGGCTTAGGGCTCAAAACACATAAAAATAAATAGGCACAAAAACAATAAAAAATATTAAAAAAATCAAATAAAAAATCAAACAATCAATTAAATTTATTTCTTCTAAAAAACCTAATTTAGTTAAAGTGGCCTTAACAAGCAACCCTAATTCTATCCACTTAAATCTAATTCAATTTTAGTTAAAAAAACCTAATTATCTCTGTAGCCATTAATTTTAATTAATCACCTAATTAAACCCTAATCTTACTATCCAATTAATTAAAATAAGCACACAACCACACACACAGAATTTCATTATTTCCACTATTGGGGCTATTACAATGATCTACTAAAAAATAATAACAAAATAAAAATGAGTACAACCTCAAAAAAAACTAAATAAAAAAATAAAACAACCCAACAAAAAATAATTTAAAAAAACTTAGAAACTATATTGAACTACAAGATTCAATCCATGGCATTCCATAGATCTTTATGGATTTTGTTCTCTAAATGAACTCATAATGTAACTCTCTCCATAATCACCAACGCAAACATAAAAATAAACAATGGTTAGTGAATAAACAAAATAACAATAAAAATTAAATAAAGCTAAAATTAAATAGAGCCAGAATAATCAAATAAAAATATAAGAAAGTAGGAGAGGAGATAAAGGTATGAATGCAGTATTGATTTGCTCCTCTGAGTGGTATGAATCACCATAGCTTTTCGGAATAGATCTTCACTGCTTGATTTTTCCTCCCCAAGAGTCTACTGCTTTTTCTTTAAAGAACAAATACTTCTCAAGAAAAAAAATCTTTAATTGAAAACTGCGTAAAGGAAAAAGGAGAAGTCTCCAAAAAAGTTAAAAAAAGCCCCTCTAAGAGAGTTTGAGCGGGATTTATATAGAAAACCCTGGTTAAAAGATATATCATACTATGACTTCCTTTTTTCATAGTGATAGAGTTTTGATTTTAAAAGGACTTTTGATTTTTTGATAGATTATTTCACCAATCAAAATTCATAAAAAAAAATTTATTTACTGGAAAATTGAAATATAAATGAAAAATGTTTCATTCCAACCGGAATTATATAATTCTAATCAAAATTACAGAATATCAATCAGTTTTTTGTAATTCTAATCAGAATTATATAATTCTAATTGCAATTATATAATTCCAATTAGAATTATATAATTCCAATATGAATTAAAGAATTCTGATTTTTTTACTTTTAATTATAAAAAACTCCTGAAAGAATTAACATTTTCAATTAGGTCCTTAAAGAAAACATCACAATTAAGTCCTTTAAAAAACCAATTAAATTCTTTTGGAAATGCATTTAGACTTTTGAGGTTTCAAGCTTCAAGTGTTGAAGATCTATTTATAATATTTTCATCATTGGAGTCCTCTATTGCATCCACAATTCATCATCTCGAAATTGGGTGCTTATAAATATGCTTCGTCCTTTAATGATAAACGTATTTCTTTGCTAAATGAATAGCACTCTAACTATCATAAGGCACTTTAACATACTTCTTCTCCATTCTCAATTCACCAAGCAACCCTTGAAGACACTATTACTAGCTCACAACCCTAACTACCTGTGAAATATCGGGTCTTGTACACACCATTACATACATCCAATAACTAATAACACTTGCATATGGTACCTTTGACATGTATTCATGTTCTACATCATTGTTTAGTAATATGGATGCACTAAGTTTGAAATGAGGAGCAAATGGTGTACTAACTTGTTTTGACTTCTCATTCATGCCAAAACATTTTAGTACCTTCCTCAGATATTCTTTCTAATAAAAATAAAGCCTCCTTAATTTCCTACCTCTGGATACTTCCACGCCAAGAATCTTTTTTGCTTCACTAAGACCCTTCATCTCAAACTCCCTGTTCAATTAAGTCTTTAATTTCTCAATTTCTATTTGACACTTAGAAGCTATCAATATACCATCAACATAAAGAAGAAGATATATAAAGGATTCATTTTATAGCTTGTGCAAATACGCACAATGATCATATTTGCTTCTCGTGTACTTTTGCCCTATCATAAACTTTTTAAATCGCTTATACTATGGCCTCAGAGATTGCTTCAATCTATACAATGATTTTTCTAATTTGCATACCATCTTCTCTTTTCTATCAACTTTGATTCCATTATGCTGAGTCATATAAATTTTGTCATCTAAGTCTCCATATAAAAATGCAATTTTTACATCCATCTGAACTAGTTCCAAATCCAATTACGCTACCAAAGCCAAGAGAATTCTAATGGAGAAATGCTTTACAACTAGAGAAAATAGTTCATTACAATCAATTTCTCAATTCGAGCATAGCCTTTAGCCACCAATCTTGCTTTATAGCAAATATTATCTTTTTTAGGAAATCTTTCTTTCTTTGCATATACCCATTTGCATGTAATTGCCTTCTTCCCCTTCGAAAGTCCATGTTTGATTCTTCTAAAGGGACTATATTTCTTCATTCATGGTGATCCTCCACTTATCTCATTTTGAACTTTGTATTGCTTTATAATAAGTGGTAGGAATGTCATCATTTGTAATTAATAATGCAAAAGTAACCATTTTAGCATTCGAGCAGGTTGTCTAATGGTCCTCTTTCCCTTCTTTAATACAATTGATTCATATTGCTATAGAGGTTATTGGGTCTGAACCGTTTCCTCATCTAGAAATGGAGGTTTTTAGATCAAAACCTCTTTTTCATTGACTCTTCTTTTACCATAGGAGAGTCATTACTAGTTTCTTTATTAGCTAAGACAATTCTTTTGCCATCAAACTCCACCTATTTGGAAGTACCATATTTCTACTCCATCTTTTCAGAAATCACCTTTCTCAGTATGGTAGATTCATTAAAGGTAACATCCTTACTGAAGATTACTTTCTTTCTTTTTAGATACCAAAGATGATAGCCTTTCACACCAGAAGTGATCCCTATAAAATAGCCTTTCTTGCTATTGGGTCAAACTTTGACTCCTTAACATGGTAATATATAGTGGAATAAAATACATGTAAGGAATTATAATCTATAGCAAGTTTTACAAACCATTTATCCAATGGCATTTTACTACCAATAATAGTCGATGGTAAGCAATTGATAAGGTGACAAGCATATACTATAGCCTTAGCCCAAAATTCTTTACTTAACCCAGCATTGGACAACATACACTGAACTCTCTCTAATAATGTCCGGTTCATATGCTTTGCCACCCTATTCTGTTATGGTGAATTTTTACTAGTATAGTGTTTGATAATACCTTCATTTTCATGGACTTTTAAAAATTGGATCATTTTTTAACTCTTCACTGTTACATGTATGGAGATGTTTGACATTTTTGCTTGTTTAAGTCTCCACCATCTTTTTCTATTTAAGGAAAATTCCCAACACCTCATCCTTCATCTTCATTGTATACACCTAAACTCTCTGGGAAAAATCATCAATAAAGGTGACATAATAATATTTTCCTCCCAATTAAGTAGTTTTGGAAGGCCCCCCCACACATCTGAATGAACCTAATCCAAAATACCCTCAATATCATGGATTATTGCTCTAAATTTCATCCTTATCTTCTTCCATTTGATGTAATGCTCACAAAAACCCAATTTGCAAGCCCGTGCTCCTTCTAATAATCCTTTATCTATCAACAATTTCAAGGATTTTTCTCCAACATGCCCTAAGTGCATATGTTATAACCTAGTTGCTTCTGACTCTTGATCATTAGTAGAAGCTGCCACTACTATTGTCCCAAGAATTGTACTACCTAAAAAGTAATACACATTATTTCTTTTTCAAATCCCCTTCATTATCATAAGTGCACTAGAGATTATTATCATTATCTCATCTATTGCCCGTACTTTGAAACCTTTTAACTCTAAGGTTCCCACAAAGATGAGATTCTTCATCAAATCTAATACATAATGAACATCTATTAAGGTTCTAGTTGATCCATCTTGATTTCTTAAGCAAATTGAACCACGCCCATGTATGACAAGAGGGACATTATTTTTTTTGTAGACAATTCCACCTTTTAGTTCTTTAAAATCAAAGAACCATTCTCGATAGGGGGTCATATGGTTTCTACAAGTTGAATCTAGTAACCATGAACAAGAAAAGCTGGTTAATGGTGTAATAATAATTGAGAGGTCTGAATATGCATCATTACACTCAACTACATTTGAGATAACCTTTCCAGGTTTGCTTTTGTCCTTTAGCTTGGGACAATCTTTCTTTCAGTACTTTTTCTCGATAAAAGGAACATTAATTTTTGCTCAATTTGGACTTTAACTTTGATCTTCCTCTCCTTCCTTTATTCTAACTCTACAAACGGCCTCTAACAATAAGAGCTTCTACTTCTACACTTATGTTTTCATGCTTTTCTTTCTCAATTTATAACTATACAAGGCACCAGTTAATTCACTGAGAGACATAGACACAGTAATCTTCCCATGAAGTATAGTAGTTTTAAGATACTTAAACTCATCAGGAAGTGATCCCACCAACATCAGAACTAGATCTTCATCTTTAAAAGTCATGTCCATATTCATTATATCAGTTACTAGCTAATTAAAGCTAGTAATATAATCATTCATAATGGTACCTGGAATATAATTGGAGCAAAACAATCCTTTTTTATGTAGAGTTTGTTCTGACTACTTTTCTTTAAGAATTTCTCCTTTAGTGCCTTCCATAATTTACTTGCAAAAATTTCTTTAGAAAATGAATGCTTCTACTCTCTAGAAAGACACAATCAAATGTTATCCCATGTCAATCTATTGATCATCTTCTATTCTTTCTCCTCAACACCATTTGGTTTCTCTTTTAAAATGGCAATGTCTAGACCTGGTCAAAGAGGGCATCTAGAACCTCACTTTGCCACTTGCCAAAATGACTGGTGCTATTAAAAATCTTTACTGCAAATCTAGCATTTGTCACAGCATTTCTTATCAAAATAAAAGATGATGAAGTTGTCAACATCAATGTAGATGATGAAGCCGTTTATCATTTCTGCTATAAATTCTATTTAATAGTTGTCGATACGGAATGCCAATTAGCCCAACAAAATTTTTTTTTATATGAAAGATCAATCTAAGCTACAACCACATAACATACTAAAATAAACCAAAATCTCTTATACCAATTAATGTGGAATTTAGGTTAATTTCCACCAATAATAACAAATTCACCTTAAGAACTATTGCTCAATTGACTATAGGATAAATGATTGTACTAAAAATCACCCTAAAATAAATTCCTAAGTGTGGTGGGACACAATGGTCCACTTAAATGCCAACCTCCTAGACATAATTTTACTAAGATATGTAATTTAATAGCACAATAATTTATGACAACTGTGTCCAACAATAGCTATTAAATAGACATAAAAGAGAACACCAAAATTTAATAAGGTTCAGCCAATTATGCCTATATCCTTGGACACTACCAAAATAATATTTCACTAACTTAAGGACATATTTACAAAAGTGAGAGAAATAGTACAATTGCCTAAATATAGGAGAGAATGCAATTTTGGGATAGAAGAGATGATTTTAACAAAAGGGGAGGAGTCCTTTTATAGTCTAGTCTAAGGACTCTAATTTTTTCCAAAATTCCAATGTGTGAATTTTGACATAAAATCAACATTGATGGTATCCATTCAAAAGATTTAAATGATACTGCTATCTTGAATCAACATGCATCTGAATCTATTTTTTCTACATTTCCTGCTCCAAAAAGTTTTGCGAGGTCCTCTATGTCTTTGGAAATGATTAGCCAGATCAAATAGGAGAGTTCAAAGCCTGCTGAAAGACTGATAATGGATGAAGTTGAGGTTAAAAAATATTATATTCTCAGTGATAAATATAATAGTACAGTGGCAAGTGTTAATTTAGTTAAGGAATAAAGTGATAAGAATAAAAAGCTTTATTGTCAAAAGTTAATGTTTGACGGGTATCGACGGAGACTGTTAAGTAATCCTGTCATGAACTATGAGTTACATTAGCTGGAATCTCTATGGAATGGGCAACCCTTGGATGATTCGTCCACTCTGCTCTTTGCTCATAGTGTGTTCCCATTATATAGTATTTCTAATGGAATCATATATTAATTCACATGAATGGAGCTATTTAAGAAATAAATTCATGCAATTTTATACTTTTGTGATGGATCCAAATGGTAGAGCTAGTGGGTTGCTGTTATTTTGGAGATTAGAGACCAGTATAAAAATCAATAAATTTTCAACTCACTACATATCTTTCGATTGGTTTTAGCATCAAGATGTTGGAGTTTGGAGGGTGATGGTATTTATAGATGGGATGTATCATCAGAAGAATGGTAAACTTAGTCTCTTATTCATCAGCTAGTGGAGTCAAATATTTTACCTCTTTGCTTCTTTAGGGATTTTAATGCTTATTTTTACAGTCATGAAAAACAAAGTGGATGGATTGTTAATCAAAATCTTATTGAGGCTTTTCGGTCTAATCTGGATATCTCACATTTATTTTTAGCTAATGATAGTGTAATTTTCTCTAGGGCTACCATGGAAGAGTGTAGTGTTATTGCTCAGATTTTGCAGAAATATGGGAACGCTTTGGGTCAGCAAATCAATAAGATGGATGTTTGCTTTAATTCAAATGTGCATGCTTCTTTAAAATAATATTTGGCGTCTTCTTTAAGTGTTAACATAGTCCTTCATCATAAGAAGTGCATGGGATTATCGGTAGTAATTTGTAGATCTAAAAAATAATTATTTTAATGTATTAAAAATTGAATATGGAAGAAGCTAAATGGCTAGAAAGAAAAAGCTTTTATACCATACAGGTAAACAAATTTTAATCAAAGCAATGGCCCAAGCCATCCCAACTTATATTATAAGTTGTTTGAAGCTACAAATTTCTTTTTGCAATGCACTTTATAAAATGATTGCTAAATTCTGGTGGAGGTCAGGTGATAAATAAAAATCTATTCATTAGTAATCTTGGCTTTCTCTTTGTAAATCGAAAGGAAGTGTGGCATTGGCTTTCCATATCTGAAGAGCTTTAATTCTGCATTATTAGTAAAACAAGTTTAGCCTCTTCAAACTACGAATTCTTCACGTTGTGATACTATTTTAAAATCTAAATATTTTCCCTCCTCTGATTTCCTTCATAGCCATCTCCGCTGTGGACCTAGCTTTATTTAGAGGGGTATACATTTAGCTCTTGGTATTCCAGAATGAGGTGTATATTAGAAAATGGAAGATGGTGAATTTGTTAAATTTTGGGAAGATCTATGGTTATAGGGTAGTAACTCTCTTAAAGCTCTCACATAGAGCAATGGAGGATTAGTTCTCTAATATGAAAGTTGCAGATTTGATTGACTCTTCATCTAGACAATGTAACTGACAACTTATTCACTCTTTATTCTTCCTTTTCAAGTAGAAATTATACTTCAAATACCTATTAGCTTTTGACTCCCAATAGATTCAATTTTTGGACAAAAAAAAAGGTTTATTCTTAGTGAAGTCTGTATATTATAAAGCTATCAATCATCATATTCAATTAAATTCTAGTTTGTCCAGCTCTGATGGTGCTCAAAATATTTGGCTATCAGTTTGGAGGCATTCAAAACCTCCAAAAGTCAAACACTTTATGTGGAGGCATCTTTTTCATTCTCTTCCATATTTGAATAATCTTCATCAGCATCATGTTCCAGTAGACTTGTTGTGCTTATGCTGCTTGTTAATAGAGATGGATTTCCATTTATTTTCTCAATGTCCATGGTTTGGGTGTTTATGGTTTGCTTCTAATTTAGGATGTGGAGCTAATTTTGTAGATGAGAATGATCTATTTTCTTGGTATGTGCCATTAACTAAGGCAAGTGAAAAAATAATGATTAAGATTACCTCAATGATTTTATAGTATATTTGGTTTTATAGAAATAAACATTTGATTTAAGGGTGTTGATATTGATCCTACTCAGGTTTCTTCCAAGGCAATTGGCTTTTTGCAGGAATTTCAAAATCTGCGTGGTTCCATCTTGCAGACAGATCTATTCATAGTAGTGGTGATGGTCCTCGCTAATCGATTCACATTTCAAAGTTAATGTTTATGCTGCATTCAATCAAACTACTTTAAAAACTGGTTTGGGTTGCATTGCTCGATATAGTCTTGGCGAAGTTCTAGCTTCTATAGGTAGTCCTGTCCACTCTATTTGCTCAGTTGATCTTACTGAGTTGCAAGCAATATTTTTTGGCTTAAAGTTTGCTGTTGAATATTGATTTTATTAAATAATAATTTGCACTTTCTAAAGATGTCTTTACATTTAGTGTGTGCATAATTCAATGTATGATTATTCAATGTGTGAGTTTCAATGTGAGTTTCAATAAGTGTTTAAGTAAGTTCAATGTGTGTTTATTAATTAAGTGTTTAAATTCAATGTTAGTCTATTAATTATGGTACATGTATTTAGAGTTCAAGAGGTGAATTTCTACCCATAAATACCCCCATGTACTTTAGTTTGAAGTATAAGTTGAAAAAAATAAAAAACATTTCTCCTAAACATATCTCTTCTATCTAAATATTCTTTTCTTAAACCTTTATGTCCTCTCCAACAAAGTGGCATCAGAGCTTAGTTCTTCTTTTTGAAAAATGGAAAATAATGGAGTGCCTTCATACGAAAACTATTCTTGGCTCACAAGATGTATGGGAGATTATAGAAAAGGGGTATGCAACCTAACAATAAAAATGCTTTACCTCAAAATGAGAATATGCTTTAGCAAAATTAAAGAAGAAAGATCAACAAGCCATCACTCTTATCCATCAATGTTTGGATGATTCAACGTTTTAAAAGGTGACCGATGCAACCATGTCAAAAGAAGTATAGGAGATTTTGTAAAATTCCTTTCAAGGAGTTAACAAAGTGAAGAAGGTGTGAGTCCAATCACTAAGAGGTGATTTTGAAGCTGTATGCATGAAGGAATCTGAGTCAGTTTCAGATTATTGCTCAAGGGTAAAGGCCTTTTTGAATCAAATGAAGAGGTATGGAGATAAAATCGAAGATGTTTGTATGGTAGAGAAAATTATTCTATCCTTGACTCCAATGTGGCTTGTGTCATTGTGGAATCCAAAGATTTGGATTATATGACTATTAAACAATTTGAGGGATCTTTACAAGCTCATAAAGACAAAATTAAGAGAAGGCAAGATGAACCATTTGAGCAAGCTCTCAAAGTGAAGGTTTCTTTAAAAAATGATAATGGAGGAACTACTTACAAAGGACAAAAAAGAGGACATGGTCATGGACATGGATAAAGAGGAAGAGGTAAAGGTTATTAAAATAACTTCAATGAGAGAAGTAATCAACCATCTAATAATCATGAAAGAGCAAGAGCAAGAGGCAACAATCTAAAGCCAAATGAGAGGAGGTATGATAAATCTAGAGTTAAATGTTATAATTGTCAGAAACATGGGCATTATGTGAAGGAATGCAATAATGAAAAGGTGCATGTTAATGAGAAAATCAATGTTGTCATCATGCAAGAACATGAAAAGCCCACTTTATTGTTTACTCTTAAAGATGATGAGAGAAATGAAGAAAGCTCATGGCACTTGGATAATGAAGCAAGCAATCATATGCGTGGAGATAAATTGAAATTTGCAAGTCTTAATGAAAAGGTATAAGGCAATATTTCTTTTAGAGATTCTTCAAAGATTTAAATTTATGGGAAAGGTACTATTCTAATTTCTTCTAGAAAGGGAGCCATAGACTTATTCATGATGTTTACTATATTCCTAAACTAAAAAGTAATATTTTAAGTTTAGGGTAACTTCTTGAGAAGGGATATGAAGCTAACATTAAAAATCATTATCTTTGGCTTAGAAACCGAAATGGAAATTTGACTGTTAAGGTATCTATGTTAAAGAATATAATGTTCTTCTTAAATCTTAAGACAATTAAAGTGAAGTGCTTGAAGGTCGATGTGAGAGATGAAGCATGGCATTGGCATATGATATTTGGGCAATTGAATTTCAGAGCACTTAAACTTTTAGGAGACAAGTACATGGTGAATGGAAAGCCTCTTATCAACCACTAACATCATTTATATAAAGCATGTCTACTTAGTAAGAATTTGAGAAGCAGTTTTCCAAAAGAAGTTATGATAAGAGAAACTAAGCCACTTTAACTTGTTCATACCAATGTATGTGGAACAATCAAGCCATCATCATTAAGTAAAAATAGATACTTTCTACTTTTTATTAATGATTATAATAGGAAGACTTTTATTTTCTTAAATAAAAATCTAAAGCATTTGAAGCATTCAAAAGTTTTAAAGCTCTTGTGGAGAATGAAAGTGGCTACTCAATTAAGGCTTTGAGATCCGATCAAGGAGGTGATTTCACATAAAAAGGAGTTTAATAATTTTTGTGAATCATATGGCATTCGTCATTCTCTAATAGTTCTAAGATCACCACAATAAAATGGAGTAGCTGAGAGGAAGAATAGAACTATTCTCAACATGGCTCAAAGTATGATGAAAGCCAAACTCATGCCTAAAGAATTTTGGGCAGAAGTTATTTCTTGTGCAATTTATTTATGAAAGTGGTCTCCTATAGCCAATGTCAAAGATCAAACACCACAAGAGGTATGGAGTAAAAGAAAGCCTAGTGTCACTCACTTTTGAATTTTTAAAAGCATTGCATATGCTCATATGCCATAACAAGAAATATCTAAGCTAGATGATCAAAGTGTCAAACATGTCTTCATTTGCTATGATCAAAATTCCAAAGGCTACAAGTTGAACAACCCAAGTAGTGGCAAGATTATGGTGAGTCGATGTAGACACCCAATTTTGGGATGATGAGTTAGGAATGCGATAAAGGACTCAAATGATGAAAATATCATGAATAGGTTTTCGATACTTAAGCTTTAAAATTCTAAGGGTTTAAATGCATCTTTTAAGGGAAGGATTTAGCATTTTCAAGGACTAAATTGTAATGTTTTTTTAGGGCCTAATTGCAAAACTTAAATTCTTCTAAGGATCTTTTTGTAATTAAATGTTAAAAAACCTGTCAGAATTCCATAATTTCAACCGAAATTATGTAATTTCGATTGGAATTACATAATTCTGATTAGAATTATGTAATTCCGATCGGAATTACACCAATTTTGATCAGAATTGTGTAATTTTGATCAGAATTACACAATCCCGGTCGGAATTGGACTCTCCTGTCTCTATTTTTTTTATTTTTTTAGGCTTTTAACTCAATCGTAATTGTTCTAAAATTCTTAAATATGATTTTAAGTATTAATCCTATATTTTTAGGAATTAGAATCACATTAGAATTGAGCTAGGGTTTCTGTTTTCTTTTTTCTATATAAAGAGGATGACAAGAAGAGAGGAAAAAAAAGAGATAGGAACATATTTTTAAGCTTTTGGGTTTTTGTGCATTTATGAAAACAATTTTCATCCATTATTAATTCTTGAAAAGAGCTTTCTTAATTCTTTTTTTGGTGAGTTGTTTTTCTACAAAAATTCCTTTTGGTTTATCAATTAATTCAAGATCCTTGGAAAATTTTTTAAGAAGAAGATTCGAAGATTTATCAAGAACAGTGAATTACAAATATGAGGAGTATCCCATATCTCTCATAAGCATCATCATCTTCTTCTTATTCTATTTTTATTTATTTCTTTTTGATATTATTGATTATTTTTATTCTTTCAAGTTATTATTATAATTTATTCACTAATCATAATTTTATTTTATTTTTTTATGGTAATTATGGAGGAAAATGCATGGTGATCATGTTGGAGGGATGAATTCATGAGAAGTCCATAGAAAACCATGGATAAAGCCTCGTAGAGACTTAGTTTTTAGGGTTTTTATTTTATTTTATTTATTGCTTTATTTTTTTATTTTATTAACTTTTTTATGAATTAATTTAATAGCCTCAATAGTGGGAGTAGTGAAATTATGTGTGTGGTTGCATGTTTATTTTGATTAAATTGGTTAGTAAAATTAGGTTTTTAATTAGGTAATTATTTAAAATCAATGGAGGAAATAGATTAATTTAGGTTGCATATTAATAAAAATTAGGGTGTTAAAAAGGATTAATTTAATTATTTGTTTGATCTTATTTAATTGTCCTTTTATGGCTTTATTTATTTTTAGGCTTATTTATTATTTTTATGTGTTTGAGGGCTTAAGCCCATTTTAGAATTTGATTTATTTATTAAAGTTTAGGTAATTCTTTTAGCCCATCTCACTTAATAATTAATTAAAATATATTTTTAGGTCCATAATGAATTAGATTTTAGGTTAGAAATATCCTTAGGCCCATTTAGTTAATTAGACATAGGCTCACCTAATTTAATTTAATTAATTTAGACTTAGCCCACTTAATTTAAGCCTTTTTTTTCATAATTTATAGAATTAAGATCATTATTTAATTAAAACATGTAGAATTAGGCCCACTAATTTAAATGTTCTATAATTTGTAGATTTAAGCTTATATTTAGAATTAAATTAGTAGACTTAGGTTCATTTAATTAAAATCAAAAGGAATTAGGTCTTAGGTTCACTTATAATTTAAAATATTTAGACTTTAGCTCATTTATTCAAAATCCATATAGATTAGACTAACTTAGGGATTATGTGATATTGAATGCATTATTTACTTATATATTTCATGACTAGTTTGCCTTGGAGTTAATTGTTTTAGGGTTTATGTGAAATTGCATGTAAATAGAGAATAAGATAGTAATTCATAAAGTAATTCTAAATGAACACAACACTAAAAGAAGTTGGTATTCCGTATCCAGAATCTCCTGGTTGTGGTGCTAGCTTTCTTTTAGGGAATCAAGTACCACCTTTTCAATTTGTCCCAATTATTACCCTCGGTGACAACTCCTCATCTCCACGCCATGTCTTTGTGACAGTAGTTAGTGTGTTCTCTAGAGCCTTGAGCTCAAACAGTGTCGTGGCTGCTAAAATCTTGGACACACGCTAAACCCAGCTGTCTACAGTCGAGATATTAAGTTTAATGAGGAAGCAACATGGGATTAGGAGATAAAAGAAGAGAGCATATATGATTTTCTTCCATATTTTGAAGAAGATATCACAACACCAATTCAAGATACAACTGCACCTCCTCCTACTACTACTCTACCTCATTCTCCTCCTTTCTTCTTTATATAATGAAGGCTCTAGTGGAAAACCATAAAAAATGAGGAGTTTCTCTGAAATTTATGATAAAACTAATGAAGATATCACAATATATGATTTTCTTCAATATTTTGAAGAAGGTATCACAACACCAATTTAAGATACAACTCCATCTCTTCCTACTACTAGTCCACCTCATTCTCCTCCTTGTTCTTTATATGATGAAGGCTCTAGTGAAAAACCATAAAAAAAATGAGGAGTTTTTATGAAATTTATGAAAAAATGAAGAAACCACTAGTAATGATTTTTTTTTCTATTTGCAAATAATGAATCTTTAAACTATGAAGATGTTATGAAAGATAAAAAATGGAGGGAAGCTATAGAGGAAGAAATCAATGTAATTAAGAAGAACAACACTTGGGAATTATCAACTTTTCCTAAAGGTCATGAAGCTATTAGTGTCAAATGGGTTTACAAGGAGAAGAAGAATGCAAATGGAGATATGGTGAGAAAAAAAGCAAGAGTTGTTACTAAGGGTTACAAGCAAAAATATGGAGTAGACTATGAAGAAGGTTTGCTCATATGGAGATAATTCATCTATTAATTTCTTTGGCAGCACAAATAAAGTGGAAGATTTACTAACTTGATGTCAAGTTAGCTTTCCTAAATGGCTATCTTAAAGAAGAAGTTTATATAAAGCAACCAATTGGCTTTATGATCAAAGGCCATGAAGATAAAGTGTTAAGATTGAAGAAAGCACTATATGGTTTAAAACAAGCACCAAGAGCATGAAATACTTGCATCAACAAGTACTTCAAAGATAATGGGTTTGCTAGTTACTCTCATAAATATGCTCTTTATGTGAAATTGTTTAGAAACAAAGATGTTTTACTTGTTTATCTTTATATGGATGATTTTATTTTTACTGGCAATAATCCAAAACTATTTAAAGATTTCAAGAGAGGCATGTCATTAGAGTTTGAGATGATGGATACAGGGATTATGTCTTACTATATGGGCTTGGAAGTGAAGTAAATGGAGGATAGAATTTTTATTTCACAAGAAATATATGCAAGAGAAGTGTTGAAGAAGTTTCAAGTGCTTGATTGCAATCCTATGAACATGCCTATGGAAGTTAGAATCAAACTCTCAAGATTTGATAAAGGACATAAGGATTATCCTACTTTATTCAAAAGCCTTGTGGGAAGCTTGAGATGCTTGACATGTACAAGGCCGGATATCCTTTATGCGGTTGGAGTGATAAGTCATTTTGTGGAAGCTTCTACTTCTACTCACATGAAAGCTATAAAGAGGATTCTCCACTATCTCAGAGGTACACTTGACTATGGGTTGCTATATTCTTCATCCATTGATTTTAAGCTTATTGGATTTAGTGATAGTGATTTTACGGGAGGCGTTAATGATAAAAAAAAGCACTACCAGTTTTGTATTTTTCATGGGTGATTATGTTGTTACTTAGAGTTCAAAGAAGCAATTCATTGTTACTCTTTCAACTTATGAAGCTGAGTATGTGGCTATGTTCGTCATGCTATTTGGCTTAGAAGGTTATTGGAGGAACTTCATTTGAAGCTGCTACAGAAATTTGCATCGATAACAAATCTGCACAAGCATTAGCAAAGAATGGAGTAAGCATGTTGTCATGAGGTAATCGAAAATAAAGAAGTAGAGTTTAAGTTTGTGAAGGCACAGGATCAAGTTGCAAATATTTTTACAAAGTCACTGAATTTTGAAAATTTTCTTCAATTACGAGAAATTCTTGGAGTAAAGAAGAAAAACACAAATAAAGGGGGAGTGTTAAATATTAATTTGCGTTTTTTAAAGATGTCTTTACATTTTGGTGTGTGCATGATTCCAACTATGGTTATTTAATGTGTGAGTTTCAATATGAGTTTCATTCAGTGTTTAAACAAGTTCAATGTGTATTTATTAATTAAGTGTTTAAGTTCAATGTTAGTTTATTAATTATAGTACATGTATTTAGAGTTCAAGAGGTGAATTTCTACCTATAAATACCGCATTATACTTGAGTTTAAAGTATGAGTTAAAATAAATAAAAAAAATTTCTCCTAAACATTTCTCTTCTATCTAAATATTTTTTTCTCAAACCTCCCTCTCCTCTCCACCAGATTTTTCTTCCGTCATTGTTGAAAGTGATTTTCGTAGCTTTGTTCAAATGGTGAGAGCTTTGGAGAGTCCTTAGGCACCATTAAGTTCTGCTGTTGAGAATATTAAGGAGTTGGTTTCAAGATTTATTAGTGTTTGTAATAATGTGGCTCATCATTTAGTTAAATGGGCTACTTCTATTAATTAGGATTTGTTTCTTCTAGAAGATGTTCCATCTATGATCCTACCATTTGTTTTAGACGATTTGATTTCAATGTAATTCTTCGCCTTGATGGCAATTTTCAAGGAAAAAAATGACAAAAGTGGTATAACTTTGTAAAGATAACATTTCCTTCTTTTGTTTCACATGTATAACAACAAACGTTGACTGAAATTTATTCATTTGATGTTAAAATTTATTATAAAATACTTATCAAAATATTTATATTAACTTAAGTGCGGTTGGATATATAATACTGTATAAGAAAGGAGTCCTTCTACAGTACACATGTTTATATGTGTATAAATAAAACTAAAAACTATTGGATTAATTTTAATATAATTATCACCGTTGATTTATAAAATGGGTATTGGTACAATGGTTTAATTTAAATTTATCCTCGTGCTTTCACGTTGCAATAAGCACCGTATATATCCAGTACAATAGAGCCTTTTGTTGGAACATGTCGAGCAATGAGGGGGTTTTGCACTCTCAAAGACTCCTTTGCAGCAGATCAACTATAATTTCTGTAACATTGGCCTTCTCCGCTGTTCAATGACAGACTCATTCTCTCAAGAGAAAAATAGGGCATTGATCATCATGGGTTCTAATGGAATCAACACATTTGTTTCACTATTATAACTTCACTTCAGAAAAGACATTGATATCTCCTCTAGAGAACTCAGTTGTCACCTAACTGAGATCTCCAAGGTCGACATTTCATGTGCTATTAATGGAATGCAACTGGGTCTACCATAAGGTTGTTACAATTACAAGACTAATTTTACGACTCCTATGGTCGTTTGTGGTGCTTTCAAAGCTATTTTTGGGGCTATTGCCATTGACATCGGCAAGTTTGATAAATTGAAGTGTTTTTGGAGTGTTCATAGTCAAAATGGTGAGGGTGGAAATGCTCTTGCATTATAATGTAAGTTCTGATATGGCTCCCGAATGTCATAAACAATCAGCCCCAATTCTGTTTGATCCTGAGTAGTTGTTTGAAGTTTGTGAATCAAAGGAAGACAGTCACTTTCCCTAACCACATGAGATAAGGGCAAAGAGGGCCAATTTAACTCCAAGACGATAGGTGAGAGCTTCAGCTATTTCAGTAGCATAAATACTATTAGTTCTTGAAGCTGTTGATACACACCATTAGCATCTCTTATTAGGGCCTCAAAACATATGCCAACATCTCTTGTTAAGAGTTGCATCAAAATTAATTTTGAAGAAACCATTTTCTGGAGCCTGCTCAAGTATTAAAACCGATGCTCATTTCTTGAGGTGAAACAAACATACTTGTCACATTTAAAATTACTTGTTTGGCCTTGTATTTTGCTCCCTATGATTCTTTATCGTACTTTTTTATATTGCAGAATTATATTGAACAAATAACAGTTTTGTTGGATCCAAGTCAACAAATCTCCAAGTAAACATGCAAAAAAGATTTTCCTTTCTTGTTCCATCTTTGTAAAACCCCTGATGGTTGTTATCTAAGATCCCTTTTTATCTGGTATCTTTTCTAGATAAGAGAATATGAGAAATGTGGGGTCTATGTTGAAAATCTGAGGGAGGAGTACGTATTTACTATGAAAGTTGCGACTCAGCTCCAGATAAATGTGTTTTATTTTTACTTTTCTTGTAATATGAAATGATAAAAAAAAAAATAGAAATCTATGTTGTGGTTCATTCTGTGACTGTGCAAAGCACTAACTGCCTAGAAGAGTTCAATTACATGCTGTTGAGGGTAAAATGATGAAAAATGTCGCAGTAGTTGATAATTTCTATAAAATAAAAGCAAATTGAAATGAGATGAAAATTTGATAATATGATGGTGGATGCTAATGAGTAATAAAAGAAAAGATTTTTAATTTTTCTCTTACCCTCAACCTAATCAGTGGGGGTATAATTAAAAGATTTTAATTCTTCTCTTAGCTGAACCTAATCGATTGAAGTAAAAGAGAGAGAAAATGAAAAGAGAAGAAAAGAAACCTGGTTTGAGAAAATGGGGGACAACACGAATCTTAGTTTGGATGCCATGGATACTAGGATCTTCATCTTTGTAAACTGACATTGCATATATTCTTGTTTTAAGTATGTAACACAACAAAAATTCCTATTCTAATTCTTCTTCTTCCTCTTTTTTTTTATTAATTTTGTTATTGAGAACCTTATCAGCGGCATCCTGAACCATCTCAGGTCCAATCATCCTTTACAATAATCAACATCTCGATAAACAATTATCATATTTACAACCTAATTCTACCGTACTATTATGCAACAGTTCTAGCATAGCCTACTAAATAGCACGTTATATTGATATCCTTCATATAAATCACATATTTATTGAAAATAATAAAGTGCACAATGAAAACATAAATGGCATTTTTTTAAGAAGAATATACCAATTATATCCCAGATATATACCAGATATATACTAAAAGTATTCCACATATATACCAAAATAAACCATGAATATGTACTAAGTGTATATTGAAAATATAACAAGTATATATGTTGCATATATATCAAAATAAACCAAAAATATATTGAAAGTATACCAGATATATACCAAATCATTTAATAAAATAATTCATGTTTAAATATAAAATGAAAATATGAATGGTCGTAATCATGCATCCCATATGCAATGCATATATAAAATAATAACTCACAAGTTTGCTCTCCTCGAGACATATTTGACTGGTCTGGTCTGATAGGCCTCAGTTTCTGTGCAACTATAGAAAATAAATAAATAATACAATATCAGAATAAATTACTAACTTCTACTTCTAAAAATTCTAAAGGAAGACTCGATTTAAGAATTAAAACTCAACTAAAAACTCAGGATCAACCCGTCATCACGTTTTACGAGAATTCTACTAAAAATTCGACAGAGTCTCATCTGTAAAACGGACACCTCTCTACAAAAAATAGAGTCGATCTTGCAAAAAAAACACACTTTTAATAACACAATAGCTTAACACCTCATGTTGGGACCCCGAACTACACAAATTTCCAACTGAGGTTAACAATTGACAATAAAATCAATATTTAAAAATAATCTAATAAAAATCATCAAATTCCATAAATATCAGTAAGTAACTACAATATAATATATTTAAACATCAAAATCATTAAATATAATTATTTTCACATTAATTAAACTAAATCTCAAATAAATTATATAATATTAAAAAAATCCATTTTTTTCAAATATTCGACATAAAATAGTAAAATTTGCAAATAATTACCTAAATAGTCCAAATATATATTAAAAATAGTTAGAAATTAATTTAATCACAAAAATAGTAAATAAATTTATTATATGAATATATTTTCAAAAATTATTATTAATTAGTTAAATGCAGTAAATAATTCATAAACATTATTTTAATAGTATTTATTATTCTAAAATTATTTAAAACATCTAATTTAACAATAATTTCAATAAAAATACATAATTTACCCATAAATCCAAAAATCATATAATACTAAATATTTACTCAAAATTACTAAAAATTATTTTCTCACTTCTAAATTTAATAACTTAAATTAACTATACTAATTAACCTAATTTTCCACAATAAACATACAAAACACATAATTAATAAAAATTTATTTTAATTATCAGAAATACCATAATTATGCATAAATCAAATAAATTCAAAAAAAATAAGCTAAAAATATATTTGAGAAGCTTAAGATGCATACTTCAACATTTCTTAAAGAAATTATCAAGAATCAAATACAATCAAGCTTAAAAAAATAAAAACCCTAATAGGCATAAACTAAAATTTAGAGATATCTAACTAATCGGACGTCGTAGAGTTGAAACAAGATGAGAATCAAGAAGTACGCATTTAGAGGAGTCAAATGAGCCCAAAAACTCAAGCTGAAATGACTGTTTTCACACGGGAGGCACTGTAGCTCTTTTAGGTCTCAAGAAGATTCCAACGACCGAAGGCTCCTTGGCAACAACTTGAGGAAGAAAGGAGGTGGTGGCAAGCTTGGGTGGTGGTTTAGTGATGGTTGGTAGCACCGGTGAAGCTTTAGGCATGGGTGGTGGCACTGCAATGGCGGAAGCAGAGAGAAGAAAGAAGAAGAACAAGAACAAGAAAGTGGGGGAAAGAGGGAGTTGACCCAAGTTTTTAAGCAGTTTGTCCCTTTATATTTATATATATATATATATATATATATATATATATATATATATATATACACACATACACACACACACATACACAACACATAGTCACACATGCACATTAATACAATAATAATAATAATGATAATAACAACAAATAACAACAACAATGACAATACAAAGACATGCATAAAATAATACTAATATCCAAATATGACCATTACATAAATAAAATATTTAAAATAAAATAAATAAATAATATTCATAAATAATTATAATATATATATAAATTTAAAAATGTATATCTCAAAATATATTTTAATAATTTAAAATAAAGGGTTATTACAATCTTCCCCCTCATAAAATTCATCTTCGAATTTCAAAAAAAGCACATAAAATAGAAATTCATTAAGGAAAGAGGTAAGGGTAGGTCACTCGTATCTCGGCTTCAATCTCCCAGGTGTGCTCCTCTACACTGTTCCTTCGCCATAACACCTTAACTATCAGATGCTTTAAACACAACTGACGAACTTGATAATATACTATTGTGACTGGCTCCTCCTCGTACGTTAGGTCTTCATTCACTTCCACACTATCAAGCTGCAACACATGTGAAGGGTCTAAAATATACTTCCTTAGCATCGAGAAATGGAATACTTGATGCACTTGAGACATATTCGGAGGCAAAACCAACCGATATGCAACCATGCCCACTCTCTCTAGAATCTTAAATGGTCCAATATATCTCGATGATAATTTTCCTTTTTGCCAAACCTCATTATACCCTTCATTGGAGACACCTTCAGAAACACATAGTCTCCAACCTAAAACTCTATATCTCTACATCTCGGATCTATATAGCTCTTCCTTTTGCTAGCTGCAGTCTCTAATCTCCTTATAATCATAACAACGTTCTCAGCGGTTTCCTAAACCATCTCAGGTCTAGTCAATGCTCTCTTTCCAATCTGATCCCAACTTAGAGGGAATCTACACTTTCTTCCATAAAGCCTCATATAGTGTCATCCCAATACTGCTATGGTAGTTGTTATTATATACAAACTTTACAAGCGGCAAATGATCATCCCAGCTACCTCTAAGATCCAATATACACATTCTCAATATATCTTCAAGTTTTTGGATCATCCTCTCATATTAACCATCTGTTTGAGGGTGAAAAGCAATATTGAAATCAAGCTTGGTTCCCATTACTTCCTACAACAACTTCTGCCAAAATTGAGAGGTAAATACATAACCTCTATTAGATACAATGGACATAGGTACTCCATAAAGGCACACAATATGCTTAACATATAGCTTCTCCAACTTAGCTACATAATATGCTTAATAAATTTTTATTAATTATGTTAACCTATCCACAATCACCCATATAAAATCGTATCCATCCTTAGAACTATATAACCCAACAACAAAATTCATAGCAATTCTCTCCCATTTCCACTTAGGAATCAAAAGAGGCTAAAGCTTCTTGAAAGGCTCCTAATGTTTAGTTTTCACTTGCTGACATGTCAAGCACTTAGAAACATAATCAGCTACATCCTTCTTCAATCCATCCCACTAATACAAGTCTTTGATGTTGCAGTACATCTTAGTAACACCTGAATATATGCTGTAAGCTGTAGAATGCGCTTCCTCAAGGATCTATTCTCTCAAATTATCCACATTAGGAATGCATAATCTACCATTGATCCATAAAATACCTTCATCATCAAGTGTGAAATTAGTGAACTTCCCTGTATGAACATTATCCTTAAGCTCTGCTAAAATCATATTTCGGTCCTAAGTTGCCTTAATCCTATCTCTCAGCACTGATATGACTTTAAACTGAGCTAACAGTCCACATGATCTGCTAATCTTCATCATCAAACCTTGATCCACTAACTCATGCAACTTTTGGATCAAAGGTCTCCTTTCCACACTAATATGAGGAAGATTACCCGAGGACTTCCTACTCAAGGCATCTGCCACTACATTAGCCTTGCCTGGATGATAAGAATATCATAGTCATAATCCTTCAGGAGTTCTAACCATCTCCTCTACTTCAAGTTTAGATATCTCTGCTGGAAAATGTATTTAAAGCAGTTATAATATGTGAAAATCTCACAAGTCACCCCATACAGATAATGTCTCCAAATCTTAAGACCAAAGATCACTACAGCCATCTCTAGGTCGTGAGTAGGATAATTCTATTCATACTTCTTTAGTTGCCTTGAAGCATAAGCTATTGCCGTACTATTATGCATTAATATACAACCTAGGCTAACTCTAAAGGCATCACAATACACAGTGAACTTATCTTCTCTATTAAGTAAAGCCAAAACTAGAGCTGTGGTCAACTTCTCTTTTAGTAATTAAAAACTATTCTCACAAGCATCAGACCATATAAAATTCACATTCTTTTGAGTTAAACAAGACATAGGAGTTATAATTCTAGAGAAATCCTATATAAACCTCCTATAATACCCAATGAAACATAGAAAACTCTAAATCTCTATGACTGTCATTGATCTGGGCCACTCGGACACTGCCTTAATCTTCTATGGATCAACCTAAATACCATCTTTAGACACTATGTATCCAAGGAATGCAATACTCTCCAACCAAAAATCAAATTTCAAGAACTTAGCATAGAGCTGATGTTCTCTTAGTGTCTACAGTACTGTCCTTAAGTGATATATGTGCTCTTCCATACTCTTCAAATACACTAGTATATCATCAATGAAGACTACCATAAATTAATCCATAAACGGTATGAATACCCTGTTCATCAAGTCTATAAAAGTAGCTGGTGCATTATTCAACCTGAATGACATCACCGGAAACTCATAATAGCCATATCGAGTGTGGAATGCCATTTTAGGAACATTGGCTTCACTGATCCGTAACTGATGATAACCCGACCTCAAGTCAATCTTAGAAAAGAACTGTGCACCCTGAAATTGATCAAACATATCATCTATCCTTGCAAGAGGATACTTGTTCTTCACTGTCACCTTATTCAGCTCTCTGTAATCTATACACAGTCTCAGTTTACCATCCTTCTTCTTCACAAACAAGACTGGTGCACCCTAACAATAAACATTAGGTCTAATGAAACTCTTATCCAATAAGTCTTACAACTGCTCCTTCAACTAGACAGGAGCCACTATGTATGGTAGCATTGAAATAAAAGTGGTGCCTGAGACTATATTTATATAGAATTTGATCTCTCTATAAGGTGGTAAACCTGGCAACTCCTTAGGAAAAACATCAGGAAACTCATAGGCAACTGAAACAACTGTGAGAGACAACTTCTTCACTGAAGTATCTCTAACAAGTGCCATGTACCCCTCACAACCTTTCCTCAGCATCTTCCTAGCCGTGATAGTGGAAATGAGATTCTGTGGTGTAGAACTCTTCTCACCCACAAACTTAAATACTTTTTCATCTAGAATTTTAAAAATCACCTTTTTACTCTAACAATGCTGAGACAACCAATCCATACTAAGGATCACATCAAATTCCTTCACATCCAATAACAATAATTCCACTTGCAGTTCTCTACCTTCGACTAACACTGGACAACTCAAAAGAATAACGTCGATGTCTAAAAAATCACTTAGAAGAGTGGCAATAGATAAAGGAAAACCCATCCTCAAAGCTTGATAACACGACTTCAAAGTAAAAATAGGGGACATGAAAGAATGTGTGACACCTAGATCAATCAAAACTCTAGCATCCAAGTAATAGACTAAAAGAATACATGTAACAATGACATTGGATGCCTGAGCATCCTGCTGGGTGAGGGTGAAAGCTTTGGACTGACCTTGATCTTCCTGCTGGCTGGTGGAAGCTTAACCAAAACCCTTAGCACCCCCTCTACTACCTCTGCCACTCCCCTGCTGGGCAACAATCTGAGTCATACTTAGAGACTGAGCTAGAGGCAACTGATAAGAAGTTGGAGCTGCACTGGTAATAGACTGCTGCAAAAACTGCTACTACGGCTGAAAGCTAGAATATGGGCATAATCTGGCGAAATGCCCTACCTATCAACATCAAAAACATGTCAATGGAGCCATATAACAAGGTACCTGATGGACTCTACCACAAGTGTGATAGTTGCTAACTGTTGATCCTGAACTACCATAACTAAAACTTCGACCACTACTAGAAGCACCTGACCCAAATCTCACTAGCCTGCGATCTCTACCGCGGTTATGCCTCCTACTACCATGATATCTCAGCTGCTACCTCTAACCTTGCTGTATTGAGCCTCTATGTTGACTACTAGAACAAATTTAAAAGGTCGAGTATGAAGTACTCTAGAATCCTCTTGACTGTAGGCCACCCATTTGATAAAAATATAGCATAGCTCCCTGCCAAACTAATCTTAGATCTATCTCATTGGCCAACTCGATCATAGACTCGAGAGTAAGGCCTACAATAGGCATCCTAGCAAATGAGAACCTAGTCCAGTAACGTACATTGTAATGACGAAATACCGATCTTACATCAAATCCTCTGCATATCGACCCAGTCTAAGGAACTCTCCGGTGTAGTCCTTTATAGATCTGTCACCTCTGGTAATGCTAGTCAAGTGAAGTCTATAGCTCATCCGTAGTGGTTATGGACAAAATCTCTTTATAAACCTCTCTTAAAATTATGCCCAGGTCATCATCATCATATATGGCTATATCACCTGAATGAACCAATCCAGGGCTGGTCCCTCTATAGACAGCTTAACAATCATAATCCTCTAGCACTCGGTGTGAGCAATTTGAGTCCTTGTCTTAATGGCGTGCAGAAAATCTAATGGGTTTCAAGTCTTATCAAAAGCTTTACAGCTAACTCTGGCATAGAACAATGCTGCCTCATGTTAGACATACCCTGCTAATAGACAGCCTGCATCTGTAGTACAACTGGAGGTATGTCAACTTCCTCAAACTCTGGCTCTATAGGTTCCTCGTTCTATAGATCTTTCTACCTACAGCGACCTACCACTCCTTGAGGTCCACCTTTACCTATGCGCCTGGCTAGCAGCTCTGGAGGTAAAACCTCATCCTGAAAGGACTCATCATCCTCGGCCTCAACAAATAGCAGAACAACACGCGCTCACCTCCTCATTCTAAAAAGACATAAGCCAATAAGAGTCAAAGAAAATAGACAGCAAACAGATAACCTAACGATTACGTGAAAACCTATATCAAGGAAAACTTATCGAAGACATAATCGAACCTAATTTACTATAGTAGTTTCAAAGAAAATATGACTCTAAAAACTTAGGTCCACAACACTAATAACCTAGGGCTCTGATACCAACTTTGTCATGACCCAAACTGGGAGTCATGACCAGTGCTAGGGAATGGGAATTCTTTCAAATCAGGAACCTATAGCAAGCCTTAAAAAATAAAAAGACACATGCTATAAACAAATAAAAATATGCTAGAGTTAAAACTTTAATCAATATAAAAATAAATACTTAAATGTCATATCATAATAGAATATTCATAAACTATTCTGATACAAATCTTAAAAACCAAAACTACACACTACTGATAAAATAATACCACTACTACAGTCTCTAGAGTACAATAAGAGTTCATATAATAAATTTATATAATCTAGCAGGGGCTAAAGAAGACCGGTGAAGAGGTCTACTACTGAGGTCTGAAGAAGAATCTCTTGAAAAAAAATATTGAGGGGAGTCAGACCTCACTGAGTGAATTATTATAATATATATATATATATATATATATATATATATATATATATATATATATATATATATATATATATATATATATATATATATATATATATATATATATATATGCCACCTAAGTCATATACAGTGAAGCATCAGTATAATAATATAATATACATGCATTTCACACAGATGCTAAAATATGCTTTTATATATAATAAATGCAGAAAAATATTTATTTAAGTGAAGGATCAAATAGAACCCTAATATATTCATAACCCTAATCATAAAGCCAATAGCTAACTAGCTTATCCAAAACTCCAAGTACTCATGTAGACTAGCCCTGAGTACACTAGGTAAACCGAGGATCCACAATCTCACTACCAGCATGACTGGCCCCGAGTACATTAGGTCAATCGAGGATCCATATTCATCCTTTCCAATAACCAACATCTCGATAAATAATTATTTGATTTACAACCTAATTCTATCGTACTATTGCGCAATAGTCCTAGCATAGCCTATTAGGTAGCACGTTCTACTGATATCCTTCATATAAATCACATATTTATTGAAAATAATAAAATACACAACTAAAACATAAATGGCATTTGTTTAAGAAGAATATGCTAATTATATCCTAGAAATATACCGGATATGTACTAAAAGTATTCCATATATATATGCCACAAATATACCAAAATAAACCATGAATATACCAAAAAATGTACTAGGTGTATATTGAAAATATAACAAGCACATATGTTGCATATATATCGACATATAACAAAAATATGCTAAAAGTACACTAAACATATACTAAATCATTTAATAAAATAATTCATGTTTCAATACATAATGAAAATATGAATGGTCATAATCATGCATCCTATATGCAATATATATATATACAATAATAACTCACAAGTTTGTGCTCCTTGAGACAGACTCGACGTGCCTATCCGATAGGCCTCGGTCTTAGCGCAACTACAGAAAATAAATAAATAATATAATATCAAAATAAATTCCTAACTTATACTTTTAAGAATTCTAAAGGAAGACTCGATCTAAGAATTAAAACTCAACCAAGAACCAAAAACTTAGGATAGACATGACATCACGTTTTATAAGAATTCTACTAAAAATTTGGTAGTCTCCTCTGTAAAATGGACACCTCTCTACAGAAAGTAGAGTCAATTCTGCAAGAAAACACACTTCGAATACCACAATAGCTCAATGCCTCGAGTTAGGACCCCGAACTACACAAATTCCCAACCGAGGTTCACAATTCACAATAAATAAAATCAATATGTAATAATAATATAATAAAAATTATCAAAATTCATAAATATCAATAAATAACCACAATATAATATATTTAAACATCAAAAACATTAAATATAATTATTTTCACATTAATTAAATTAAATCTCAAATAAATTATATAATATTAATAAAAAATCTATTTTTTTAAATACTCGACATAAAATAGTAAAATTCACAAATAATTACTTAAATAGTCTAAATATATATTAAACATAGTTAGAAATTCATTTAATCACAAAAATAGTAAATAAATTTATTATTTGAATATATTTTCAAAATTTATTATTAATTAGTTAAAAATAGTAAATAATTCATAAAAATTATTTTAATACTATTTATTATTCCAAAATTATTTAAAATATATAATTTAACAATAATTTCAATAAAAATACATAATTTACCCATAAATCCAAAAATCACATAATACTAAATATTTACTAAAAATTACTAAAAATTATTTTCTCACTTCTAAATTAAATAACTTAAATTAATTATACTAATTAGCCTAATTTTCCACAATAAACATATAAAACACATAATTAATAAAAATTCATTTTAATTATAAAAAATACCATAATTATACATAAATCAAATAAATTCATAAAAATAAATTAAAAATATATTTGATAAGCTTAAGATGCATACTTCAACATTTCTTAAAGAAATTATCAAGAATCAAACACAATCAAGCTTAAAAAATAAAAACCCTAATAGGCATAAACTAAAATTAAAGATATCTAACTAACTGGACATTGTAAAATTGAAATGAGAAGTACACGTCAAAAGGAGTCGAATGAGCCTAAAAACTTGAGTTTAAAGAACCAGTTTCTCAACAAAGGCACTGTACTCTTCTCGGTCCTAAAAGGATTCTAGTGACGGGAGGCTCCTTGGCTGCAACGGGAGGAAGAGAGGAGGTGGTGGTGAGCTTGGCTGGAAGGCATGGAAATAAAGGCATCATTTCCAAAATTTTGCCTTTATTTGTACAGATATGGTAGAGGGGCATATCCAATCTTTGTTTGTCCATTAGATTAGTCGTCCAGTGATGGCTGGTGGTGCTAGTGAAGCTTCGGGCGTGGGTGGTGGCACTGCAATGGTGGAAGCAAAGAGAAGAAAGAAAAAGAAAAAGAAAGTGGGGGAGAGAGGGAGTTGACCCGAGCTTTCAAGCTGTTTGACCCTATATATATATACAACACATAGTCACACATGCACACTAATACACTAATAATAATAATAATAATAATAATAATAATAATAAGGATGATAAAAACAAATAATAATACTAACAATAACACATAATAATAATAATAATAACAACAACAACAACAACAATATTAAGACATGTATAAAATAATACTAATATCCAAATATGACTATTATGTGAATAAAATATTTAATATAAAATAAATAAATAATATTCACAAATATATATATATATATATATATATATATATATATATATATATATATATATATATATATATATAATATTATTAATACTGCATATCTCAAAATATATTTTAATAATTTAAAATAAAGGGTCATTACATTTTTGTACCTTTACCTGATAATTAATATGCAATTTATGTTTTTTTTTTCACTAACAACATGTTAAAATATTATGATGTGCTTAAAAAAGTTATAATATTATTTTAAAAAGAAAAAAAAGGTTATATCATCTATTCTAAATTTAGAACCAATCATAAAGTATAGCCTACTTTTGAAATTATTTCAATTTTAGTTTTTAATTTCATGAGATGTATTAATTTTATCCAATTTTATTTTAAATATTTAATTATATTTTTAAAAATTATTTTTAGATCCCTACAAAATAATTTTGATATTTATTAAAATTTTGTTCCATTTTTTAAAAATTGTAAAACATACTCTCAAATCTTAATTTTACCACTTATTTTTACCACTCTAAAAATAAACTCAGAAATTAATTTCTAAATTTTACACGAAATCTTAACTTTTATGTATTAATTAATGTAAATAATTAAAAAAAGTCACAATTTAATATATATATATATATATATACACTTATACTTTTTAAAAAATAAATTTTTTATTTTCTCAATTAGTATTTTTAGTATCTCAAAACTTTTTTTTTTCCATTTTATACTTTTTCTACTCAATCCCTATTAAAAAAAGTTTTTAAATAACATAGATGAAAGTCAAGAAATAAATTTTAAAATAATTAAGATAAAAGGTTTTCGAGTGAAAAACTTGAAAGTCTATGAAAACATTTCAAAATTAATTTCTGAATATTTGTAAAAGCAATAAGATTAGAATTTGAAAACATCTTTTATAAGAGGATAAAAAGTATAATAAGTATCAAATTTTGATGACATGGTACACCATAATATCAAATTTAAAAATATTGTTTACACAAAAAAGTTATCAAAAATAATTATGGCTAATTTAGATGATGTGGTACACAAGAGTTAACATATCATAGTTAACTCAACAAAAATTTTCATATCATACTATCACACCGCCTTTTTCATAAGATTGCTTACCATAATTTTACTAAACTTATTTTACTTTCTTACACTCAATCTTATAAAATTATGGTAAATAGTTTTACGAAAACTGAGACATGACTATGTCATATGATAATTTTTATTGAATAGAACTATGATGTGGAAACTTTGATATTCCACATCATCTTAATTAGGCGGAATTATTTTGGATGACTTTTTTATGGAATTAAAATTAATATTTTGTAATTAAAACTATATAAATTGAAATTGTGAAATCAAATAAAATTTAATACAAAATTTTGAAACTTCCGATACAATTTACTAGAAACTAAAAATAAAACTCAGGAATCAAAATGAAAAAAAAAGTAGTATGAAATTAAGTGACTATTTAATGCATTTAAACTCATCTATTTTGACATTAAGGTTTGAGATTTTGTTTATCAGTTTGTGTATATATGTTGGATCCAGTAGTGAAATTTTTTGACACTAAGGATGTCTTTGTATCGGAGCAAAAGAAATATGATGCAACAGTTACAGATATGACTATTACAAGTATAATAACTTTATTGTTAACTTTATTTGGTAATAAAGGATAATATATAAACTGTGTAATAGATTTTTTAAAAAAAGAACTGTTAATATATATGAAATAATTAAAAATTAAAGAATTAATTAATTAATTAAACTTTTCATAAACCATAAAATTAATTTTTGAAATATCAAATAATTCAAAAAATTATTAGAAAAAATTTCAAAGATAAAGTTACATAATATATTGCATATATTTTTATTCATAAAAGATAGTACAAATTTTATAGAATATAACTAATAAAGATTAAAAGAAAAATGTTTAAGAAAATACTTGTAAAAATTAGTTTGGACTTTATAGCTGTCATTAAAACATTTATAGCAGTTATTTGACAAAATTTCTCATGTATTAAATTCAAAATGATGAAAATAATATTTAATCAGTATTAGTATGATTCATTCATTAACATTCTCACGAAAATTGACCAAAAAAATTGAAAATTAAAAATATAACTTAGTGATAATAACAAAATTAAAATATCATTAAAAATACATTGATTTATTTTTTTTTTATAAAACCACCATAAAAAAATATATTGATTTATATATATTTTTCATATATTTGATTTACTTCTTATTAATATAAAAATTGAGAAAATGAATAATTTATAAATAAACATGAAATGATAAAAAAATAAAAATATATGTATTTTTCAATAAAAAAAATTTTTATTGACCTTAACTCTATCCCACCTATATTAATAAAAATACATTACTTGAGTTAGAGTTAACCATTAACTTTAATTATTTATAATTTTTGAAAAGGAGAATAACATTTACTTTCCTTCAACCTCATTTAAATGCACACTAACTAAAAATTTTGATCATTACATATATTATAAATAAGAAGTTTTCGTAAATTTATATTTTGCATTAATTCTGACAGAAAATGTGTACATTGCAAAATCAATGATTTCAAATTAAAACATGAAAATAACATCTCTTTGAGATTGGTTGTCACGTCCGCGTTCCGTTGACATTAAAATATAACATTAATAAATTAATTAAAATAAATATCTACATATGAAAATAGTAATTTTGGACAAATGAGTGTATATGTGTTAGAGATTAGAAATTAAAGCTTAGATATAAGGATGAAATTGTAAGAAAACAAGTTGAAGGTATAATTTGAAAAAAAAAGGCAAAACATTAGGTAGCAGCATATGGAGAAGAAAAAGGTGTGACTCATCAATGTTTAGTGAAACAAAAGAAGGATATCCTCTCAAACAAAAGCTGTTCTTCCTATTCAAAAAAAAAAAAGTGAGCAGGAGGAAAGTAGAAATCTTGACGGCGGATCAGTATGCATGAAGAGGGAAAAGGATTCTTGTCACTTGATCCTTCTTCTAGTGACAAAACGGTTATAGTTTTCTTGCGTTGAAACTGAAGATCAAGGGAAAAGGAGGCGAACAAACATAGAAAAAAAAGGGAAGAAAAAGGGAAGCGATACAGATAGAGTTCAATTGTGAGATTGGGTAAGTAAAGAAGAAGTGATGGTATTTGGGATCTGATTTGAAGTTGAAATGGCTTTACAATTTGTTGCATGCATCGGTCAAGTGAAATTGTGAACATAAAGATGAATAGGAACAGGTTTAGAAGGACTTATGATCCATGCTAATTATAAGCTTGAGTTGCTTATGGAAAATTTAGTATTCTGAATATAATTTGATGATGGTCGTGATTGATTGCTAGGAGTCGATCGGGACCATAGAAGAGAGTCTGTTAAAGCAGCGAGGGGGAAAACAAAAGCGGGATTCAACAGTGAGTGACTTCGACATCTATTTCCTCTCTAATCATTTCTGGTTTGGTTTCTTGTAACTCTTAATTCTTTCTGTGAACTAAATCCTTGTTGCTTAAAAGTATAAGTATTAGTTATCGATTTGGTGAGTGAATCCTCATCCTTTCCTCTTGCATCGACTTTAAAGCTTGCTCCCAGAATTTTTATTGTTGCTGGTTCAGTATTGAGTAAAGTCTCTTCTTGCTGAATCTAATCTGTGGACAACTCTGAATGTCGCTATTTTCTGTGTTGTTTCTCTTGGAATCTGGTTGTACAACATTCCTTCGAAACCTGTCATGTGACCTTTCTTGAATCATAATGAACTTTATGCATCGGTTGTCATAAAAAATTGCTGCTGTGCAGCGTAGAGTCTTGCTGCAGAATTTCCTGAATGAGAAATGCGAAAATATGTTTACATAGCTTAACAAAGGTACTTTAACATAGAACCAAAAAAAACTTAGGGACGAGAGTGTTAAGAGATAAGTAACAGCTCCTCTAAGCCTTATCGTTGTATCACATTTCTATTTATATTTATTGTAATTATCAGGTCTTGTATTTTCTTTATATCCGTTTGTTAGTTTGGTTTTTCTCTTCGATATGTATCTATAAATACTGATGTACCATTCATTCATAAATACAACAAAACTATTCTCTTTTCTATTCTTCACATGGTATCAAAGCACTCAAGGCACCATGAATACCGAAATTGTTCCAGCAACAAACACACATCTGCTCCCTCCTCAGCTCATCAAACCTTCTTTGTCAAACTTACTCCTAAAACCTACCTTGCTTGGAAAGCCCAATTTCTTCCTCTTCTAAACTATCAACGCCTTCTCTCCTTTTGTTGATGGTGCATCTCCTGCACCATCAAGAACAATTACTTCTACAACAAATCCTAACTAGCAAATTGAAAATCCAGGATTTGATCCTTGGTTCAAAAAAGATCAAATGTTACACTCTTGGATATTATCCTCACTTACAGAAGAAATCTTTCCCTACATTATTGGCTTAAATTCTTCCCTCCAAGTTTGGCAAGCTCTAGTCAACGACTTTGGTTTAGTTTCTCAAAACCGGCAACTTCAAATTCACATTGAATTACAAGAGCTAAAGAATAATGATCTCTTTATCTCATAGTATCTTCAACATTCCAAAAGCCTATCTGATGAACTTGATTTAGCTGGAAGAAGTCTCTCCCCCACTGAATTCAATGTGATAATCTATCGCAATATTAGCAGTGACTTTCATAATATCATCACTGCTCTCAACCTTCACCCTGATCCTGTGCCATTCCATGAGCTACATGGCCAACTTTTAGCACATGAAATTCTTCTTAAGAGTACATAAGATCCTTCTTTTGTTAATGTGGCCATCAAGCAATCTCCTCATTCTCCTTTATTGCCGACCACTCTTACTCCTCTAACTAACAATTTCTACTGTCGTAACTACAACAACAATAGGAATCGACGACCAAGGGGCCCTTGTCAGATTTGTGGTCTAGGGAATCATACAGCTGATCTATGTCATAGAAGATACAATCCTCATACTACCTTTTCCCGAGGCAATTCTCAAGCCAACTATAGTCACTTCGGTCATGCATCCTATGCAGCATCCCTTGCTCACTATTCTTATGGTGGTCTGCCTAGTCCATGGTATCCTGATTCGAGTGCCAATCAACATATCACTCATGATATTTCCAACCTCAACATTGCAAATGAATATCAAGGTAATGATCAACTTCATGTGGCTAATGGATAACGATTACTAATTTCTCATACTGGTATTGCATCTCTACCCAATACTAATGGTTCTTTGACAATAAATAATGTTTTATATGTCCCTCAGATCACTAAAAATTTATTTTGTCCAAAAATTCACCACTGACAACTCTTGCTTTTTTGAATTTTGGCCCACTTCTTTTTTTTGTTAAGGATTAGATCACCAAAGAAGTACTACTCCAAGGGCCGACTGAGAATGGATTATATCCTCTCTAATCAAAGAAGCAAGCCTTGAATGTTGATCATCTTACATTGAATGATTGGCATGTTCACCTTAGACATCCCCAAGTTTGAACTATCTCTAGAATAATCAATAATTTCAATTAACCTTGTTCTAGTTCATCTTTTCAACCTTATTCTTCATGCCTTTTAGGAAAATTATCTCATTTACCTCTTGCATCTATTGAACATATGAGTCTACCATATGATATTATTCACTCTGATGTCTGGGGACTAACTCCTATGTTGTCTAGTTTAGGCTATAGATATATTATTCTTTTTATTGATGATTTCACTCGATACACTTTGTGTATTATTTAAAAAATAAAAGTGATGTTTTATGCTTCTTTTCTTGATTTTAATTCCTTAATTGAACGTCAATTTAATGCTAAAATCAAAGCTTTTCACTTTAATTGAGGTGGCAAATACCAAAAATTAAACAAACTATTTAACAAAATTAGTATTGTTCATAGAATTGCTTGCCCTTACACTCATGAACAAAATGGTACCTATCGACGACGGGGTTTAGCGCGTGTTTAAGATTTTAGCAACCACGACATTGTTTGGCCTCAGGGCTCTAGGGAATACACTACTATATCACAAAGACATAGCATGGAGATGAGGAGTCGCCACCCAAGGTAATTACTGGGAAAAATCAAAATAGTGGTACTCGATTCTCTAAAAGAAAGTTAGCACCATAACGAGGAGATTTTGGAAACATAATACTAACTTCTCTTAGTCTCGTGTTCATTTAGAATTACTTAATGAATTACTATCTTATTTTCTAATTACATGCAATTTTATTTAAACTCTAATTAAACATCCATTTAACCCGAAGGCAATAAGTTATAAAATTATATGTAAAAATGCATATAAAAGGCAGTGTCCCTATGTCTAAACTAGATTAATTTTATTAATTAAAGTTAGCTAATTCTATATATTTTATTTACAAGTAGAATGGATTATAAATGGGCCTACATTTTAATTAAATTAGTGAGCTTAACTCTAATTGTTTTAGTTAACTAAGGAAACGGGTCTATTGTCTACAAATTTAAAAGAAGAAATTAGATTATTAATTGGGCCTAAGTCTAACTTAATTTTAACTCAAACAAAAAACGAAGCTTAAGTCTATTTATTTTAAAAGAAATAAAATTAGTGGGTTTAGCTAAATCTAAATTAATTTTATTTAACTAGAAATGGGCCTAAAGTCTAATTAATAAAGAAATAAAATACATTAGTGGACTAGATTAAAGTCTAAGTTAATTTTATTAATTAAAAGTGGGCCTAAATCTAATTAACCTAAATGGGCCTAAATTAATTTTAAATTAATTAAAGCCTAAAAATTATATTTAAGCCTATTTATTAAATTGGTTCATCCTACTATGGACTTAGGGCTTAAAAGACATGAGAACCAAAAACAAAACCCAATTCAATAAATATACAAAAAATAAATCAAAACAACAATTTTTATGTGAATTTTCTAAGAAACTGTAATATCCCGTGTTTTTAAATATTTTAATACTGCATCGGGATATGCAGTGTTCATAATTTTTAAATATGATATTGATATTTTATGAGTTGTTGTTTAATTAGAATTGATTTTTATTTATTTATTATTATTTTAAGTGCTTTACGTAAAATTTTCCCGGGACTTGCATTTTCGGAGAAATTTTCACGTAAACAATTTATTATTAATTATTTTAAATATATTTATGGACTTGCATGAACTCATACGTATTTTTAAATTATTAAATTAAGCCTATGCATGTAATTATTTAATTAGGGTTTAATATATATTACCCTAATATTTTATTATTTTATTATTAATTGTTTATTAAATTAATATAATAATATGTGGTGTGTATTTTTCCCACATATTTTATTTATGCACCATATTTTAATATATATACATAATATTTTATTATTTCTTTTTTTTCTTTTTCTTTTTTTTTCTTTTTCTTTTCTTTTTCTTTTCTTTTTCTTTTTCTTTTCTTTTCTTTTTCTTTTTCTTCTTCTTCTTCTTCTTTTCCCTCCTGCGCCCGACTCCCTTCCCTCCCGCTGCTACTCCGGTCCCCTACCGTCAGTGTGCCTCCCGGCTTGCCACCGTCGTTCCCAACTATTCCCCGCCATCAGCAGCCTCCTTCCCCGGCGCCGACAGCTTCTTTCTTCCATGTTGGCCGAAATTCTTCTCCTCGCTATCGACGACGATTCCGGCCACCGCTGGTCTCTTTCTTCTCCTTGAGCACCGATGAGTGTGATTCTAGCTTTGGTTTGAGCTTAAATGGTCTAGATTTGCTTAGTTTTAAATTTTTCCATTTCGGCATTATGAGTTTTTGATTTTTTTTGAATTTTTATTGATTGATTCATGATTCATTCCTTCACAAATGTTAATCCTAGTAGCTTAATCTACATGTATGAATTTTTGTGGAATTTTTGGAGATTATTTTGATTTTTGGGTATTTTTAGAATATTTTATTATTATTTTCTAATTTTTGAAAATTAATTATTTAAATTATGAAATTATGTTTTATGGTTAAATTAGGTGTTGAAATGAATTATAGGAATTTATTTTGAATTTTTATGAATTTTTATGTATTTATTTTGAATTATATAATTTTATGTAATTTTGGGAAATTAGGGTTAATTATGTTTTTAATTGAAGTTAATTGGTTAATTGATTTTAATTATTGATATTATTGATAAATATGTTGAGAAAATTAATTTTGGATAATTATACTATTTTTGGTGAATTTTTGAAGTAATTATAGTATATTTATATATATAGGGGTATTTTGGTAATCTTACACTAAATTGGCTAAAAATGTAATTTAATTGGTTTTAATAGTTATTTAAGGTATAAAAATGATTTCTACAAACTATTCGGTATTTTTAACTAGTTAAAACTATTTTTCGTAAATTATTTTCAATTATATATATAGTATGCAATTTTTATAATAAAATGAGTTTTTATCGGGTTTTATTGTGTTTTAAGGTCAATTATGTAATTTCTACTTATAAAATGTATTTTTGTGATATAAGGGTATTTTTGGTATTTTCTGTAATTTTTCTGTGATTGTGGACCCCGGTCGGTGGACTGTAGTTTGGAGTCCGACCGTGGGATTTTGATTGTGCTCTATGTAGTTTTTCGAAGTGTATTTCCTTGCAGGGTCGGCTCTACTCTTTTAAGTAGAGAGATGTCCGTTTTATAGGGGAGGTTCTGCCGAATTTTTGATAGAATTCTCGTAAAACGTGATGTCCGGTCGAACCCTGATTCTGTTTCTGTGTTTAACATTCTAGATCGAGTTCTAGGATTTTCTATTAGGTCTATTCTAATGTCTGTCATTATTGCTTGTTTAGTTGCACCGAGACCGAGGGCTAGTGGACCAGGCCCGTTGGATCCGTCTCGTGGAGCGCACTAATTTGTGAGTTACTATTTTATATATATGTGCTTTAAGGTGCATGTTTTAGAAATGTATGATTTATTTTAATAAAATATGCATGAATGATTTAAGTATTACTTAGGTTTACTTTTGGTATATTTTCGGTATATTTTGGTATATTTTCAACTATATGCATGTTTTATTAAACATTTATATTTAAAATGTTTTTGAATATGTTTCTAGTTTAATTTGCTATTATATTGGATTTGTTTGAAGTATATATACTCGGAATATACCTGGTTTATTTTTGGTATATTTTTAGTATATATATGGCTTATGTTGTTATTTTATTTAAATTCATGCATCATTTATTTTTATGAATGTATGCTTTATATTTTGAAATAAAGGATATCGATAGAACGTGCTACCTAGTGGGCAGCACTAGGACCGAGTACGTACCGGTACGCCTATAGCATTTAGGCTATGTTACTAACCTATTTGAGGATATTGAATTGAAATTGATTCATGTGATGTGATATATGATTGATGGTGTGATTGCTGGAGCTCGGTTGACCTAGTGTCTCGGGGCCAATCACACTGACAGTCAGACTGCAGGAGCTCGGTTGACTTAGTGTCTCGGGGCCAGTCTATTGTCCAAATGGATTAAGTGAATATATTTGGAATAAGTGAGCCTGTATGGCTAGAGTGTTGTCTAACACTGTTTTCGAGGTTGCGATGTTCTAGGGTTCTATTTGATCCTTCATAAACTGTGATTTTAAATAAAAACTTATAAATTGATTTTTATTGCATCTGTGTATATTTGCTTGTATATATATACTTATTATATTAATACTTTTGACTGTGTGCATTTTCATTTAGTGTGCATGTATATATATTATAGTAATTCACTCAGTGAGGTCTGACTCCCCTCTGTTGACTAATTTTTCAGGAGAGTCATCGTCTTCAGACCTCAATAGCAGGCCTGTACGCCGGATTTCTTCCACTCCGGCTTCTCTATGTAAACTGCTTGCTTGAGTTTTATTTATCATCTAGACACTACAGTAGTTGTAAATTAATTATGAGATTTCTATGTACTTTACTTTATGTGAGATATTGTATATTATTTGAACTGAATTTGTATTAAAAGAGTTATATATATGAGATGAATATTTAATTAAATCCAGTTGGTGAAAATAATATTGTGATATTTATGATATTTATGATTTTTATTTCCGCTGCATTATATATTGTTATTATTATTATTGCAAGTTATATTTTATTTTTATTTTAAGGCTTGCTACGGGTTCCGGATTCGAAAGAATTCCCGTTCCCTAGCGCCGGTCATGGCCCCTGTTTTGGGTCGTGACAAAGTTAGTATCAGAGCGGAGTTCTGTGTCAGGGCTTAGTTGTGTGAGTTGTGGCCCTAGTTTTCAGAGTTGTGTTTTCTGTTAAACTACTGCAGTGAATTAGGTTCGAGTATGTCTTGATGAGTATTCCTTGCTTTAGTTTTCTACGTTATTCCTCCATTGTCTGTTTTGTCTGAATCTTTCCGTTTGTCTTTTCAGAATGAGGAGGCGAGCACGTGTCGCTCCGCCGGTCGTTGAGGCCGAGGATGATGAGTCTTTTCAGGATGAGGTTTTACCTCCTGAGCAGCCTGTTAGACGTAGAGGTCGTGGCAGAGGTAGACCTCGAGGAGCGGCAGGTCGCCGTAGGCAGAGAGAGTTACAGGATGAGGAGCCTGTTGAGCCTGAGTTTGAGGATGTTCCTGTTCCTCCAGTTGTTCAGCTTGCCTATCAGCAGGGTATGTCTGACCCTGAGGCAGCTTTGTTCTATGCCCGAGTTGGCAGGATTGCTTTTAATGGTACTTCCGATCTGTTAGATTTTCTACACGCGATTGAGACGAGGACTCGAACTGCTCACACCGAGTACCAGTGGATCATGATCGTAGAGCTTTCTATCGAGGGACCAGCTCTACATTGGTTCATTCAGATGATTCAGCCTTATATGATGACGATGACCTGGGCTCAGTTTCGAGAGCGATTTATGAGGAGATTCTGTCCAGAGCCTCTTCATATGAGCTATCATCTCCGTCTGACTAGTATTTCTCGTGGAGATCGATCTGTAGAGTAGTACACCCGAGAGTTTCTTCGTCTGGGTAGATATGCTGAGGATCTGATGCGAGATCAGTATTTCGCAGTCACTACTTATGTCACTAGTTTGGGTTTTGCTTTTACTGGTATGCCTACAGCAGGCCTTACTCTGGAGTCTGTGATTGAGTTGGCCAAGGAGATTGAGTTGAGGCTAGTTAGGCAAGGAGCGATGCCTGATTATTACCAGTTGGGAGTTCAGTCAAGTGGATTGCAGGCTACTCCTTATTCGAGTTTTCATGTTGGTTCGAGTAGTCAGCAGCGAGGTCCGACTCAGCAGAGTCAGAGACAGCAGCAGCGAGTGCATCGGAGCAGTAGACATGGCTGTGGAGGTCAGTGTAGATCGTTCAGATTTGGGTCAGTAGCTTCGAGCAGCAGCAGTGGTCGTAGTTCTGGATCAGCTGCCAGTGTTTGCCAGACTTGCGGTAGAGTCCATCAGGGACCGTGTTACCTGACACCGCTGACATGTTTTAGATGCGGGCAGACAGGACATTTTGCCAGATTGTGTCCTTACTCCGGGTATCAGCAGCAGCAGATTCTGTGATTCCCATAGCAGTCGATTGCTAGTGCTGCACCTGTGCCATTTTAGTTGCCTCCAGCCCAGCATCAGAGTTCCACTCAGCTTGTTCCACAGCAGAGTCGTGGTAGAGGTACTAGAGGAGGTGCCAGAGGTGTTGGCCAGGCTTCTACTAGTCAGCAGGGAGGTCGAGGATAGGCCAGAGTCTTTCATCTCACTCAGCAGGATGCTCAGGCATCTAATACAGTCATGGCAGGTGTTGTTTCTGTTTGTTACCTGGATGCTTGGGTTTTGTTTGATCCGGGTGCCACACATTCGTTAGTTTCTCCCATTTTTGCTTCTAAATCTTATTGGCAAGCTTCGAGGATGGCTTTTCCTTTGTTTGTCGCCACTCTTCTGAGCGATTCCTTGGACGCCGATATTGTTCTTTCTGGTTGTCCAGTTCTCGTGGGAGATAGAGAATTACTCGCTGATTTGATTCTGTTGGATGTGATGGAGTTTAATGTTATTTTAGGAATGGATTGGTTATCTCAGCACTATGCCATAGTGGATTGTCGGAATAAAGAGGTGATTTTCAGAATTCCTGGTGAAGAAGAATTTAAGTTTGTAGGTGATAGGAGTTCAACACCTCAGAATCTTATTTCTGCTATTACGGCTAGAAAGTTATTGAGGAAAGGTTGTCAGGGGTATTTGGCATTGGTCAGGGATACTTCAGTGGAGAAGTTGTCACTCACAGATGTTCCTGTTGCTTGTGAGTTTCCTGATGTTTTTCCTGAGGAGTTGCCAGGTTTACCACCTCACAGAGAGATTGAGTTCTGTATAGATGTGGTTCCAGGTACTACTCCTATATCTATGTCGCCCTATAGAATGGCTCCTGCCGAGTTGAAAGAGTTGAAGGAGCAGTTGCAAGAGTTGTTGGATAAGGGTTTTATCAGACCTAGTGTTTCTCCTTGGGGTGCACCAGTCCTATTTGTGAAGAAGAAGGATGGTACCCTGAGACTATGCATTGACTACAGAGAACTGAACAAGGTGACATTGAAGAATAAGTATCCTCTCCCGAGGATTGATGATCTGTTTGATCAGTTACAGGGTGCGCAGTTCTTTTCTAAGATTGATCTGAGGTCGGGTTATCATCAACTGCAGATTAGTGAAGCCGATATTCCTAAGACGGCATTCCGCACTAGATATGGTCATTATGAGTTTCTGGTGATGTCTTTTGGTTTGACTAATGCACCAGCAGCTTTTATGGACCTGATGAACAGGGTATTCAGACAGTATGTGGATCAGTTTGTGGTAGTCTTCATTGATGATATACTGGTTTATTCGAAGAGTATGGAGGAGCATGTATATCATTTGAGGACTGTACTACAGACACTGAGAGATCATCAGCTTTATGCTAAATTCTCGAAGTGTGATTTCTGGATGGAGAGTGTTTCTTTTCTTGGACACGTGGTGTCTAAAGAAGGTATTCAGGTTGATCCACAGAAGATTGAGCCAATGTCTGAGTGGCCTAGACCGACTTCTATTACAGAGATTCATAGTTTTCTGGGTTTAGCCGGGTATTATAGGCGGTTTGTGCAGGATTTTTCCAGAATAGCAGCCCCTATGACTCGCTTGACTCAGAAGAATGTTAGATTTGAGTGGTCAGAAGCTTGTGAGAATAGTTTCCAGTTGCTGAAGAAGTTGACTACAGCGCTAGTGTTAGCTTTGCCTAATAGTGTGGACAAGTTCACAGTCTATTGTGATACCTCTAGAGTTGGCCTTGGTTGTGTGTTGATGCAGAATGGAAGGGTAATAGCCTATACTTTAAGGCAGTTGAAGAAGCATGAGCAGAACTATCCCACACATGACCTTGAAATGGCTGCAGTGATCTTTGCTTTGAAGATTTGGAGACATTATCTGTACGGGGTGACTTGTGAGATTTTTACTGATCACAAGAGCCTTAAGTACATTTTTCAGCAAAGAGATCTGAATCTGAGGCAGAGAAGATGGTTAGAACTGTTAAAGGATTATGATTGTGAGATTTTATATCATCCGGGCAAGGCTAATGTGGTAGCAGATGCCTTGAGTAGAAAGTTCTCAGGCAGTCTTGCTCATATCAGTGTTGAGAGGAGACCGTTGATCCAAGAGTTGCATCTAATGGTGGATCAAGGTCTGATGATGAAGCTTAGTAGATCTGGTGGACTGCTACCTCAGTTTAAAGTACGATCTGTACTGAGGGATAGGATTAAAGCAGCTCAGAGCCGAGATCCTATTCTAGAAGAGCTTGCAGAGAATGTCAGAGCAGGGAAGTTCACTGATTTCACACTTGATAGTGATGGTGTGTTGTGGATCAGTGGTAGATTGTGCGTTCTCGATGTGGATAACTTGAGAGAGGAGATTTTGGAGGAAGCACATTCTACAGCCTACAGCGTTCATCGGGGTGTTACTAAGATGTACCACAGTATCAGAGATTTATACTGGTGGGATGGATTGAAGAAGGATGTCGCTGATTATGTTGCCAAGTGTTTGACGTGTCAACAGGTTAAAGCTGAACATCAGAAGCCTTCAGGGAAGCTTCAGCCTCTTCCTATTCCCGAGTGGAAGTGGGAAAGGATAGCTATGGATTTTGTGGTCGGTTTACCTTGTTCGAAGGATGGATACGATTCCATCTGGGTGATTGTAGACAGGTTGACAAAGTCTGCACATTTCTTACCTGTGAAAGCCACGTATTCAGTTGCAAGATTGGCGAAGTTGTATGTGAAGCATATTGTGTGCCTTCATGGTGTACCTGTGTCCATTGTGTCAGACAGAGGTTCAGTGTTTACTTCTTGTTTTTGGCAGAAGTTGTAGGAAGCGATGCGCACTAGGTTGGACTTCAGTACTGCTTTTCATCCTCAGACAGATGGTCAGTCTAAGAGGACGATCCAGACACTGGAAGATATGTTGAGGATGTGTGTCCTGGATTTGGGAGGTAGCTGGGATGATCATTTGCCACTCGTTGAGTTTGTGTATAATAATAGCTACCATAGCAGTATTGGTATGGCACCGTATGAGGCATTGTATGGAAGGAAGTGTAGATCCTCTTTGAGTTGGGATGAGATTGGTGAGAGAGCTTTGATTGGACCTGAGATGGTTCAGGATGCTGCAGAGAAAGTCGTCGTGATCAAACAGAGATTAGAGACCGCAGTTAGCAGACAGAAGAGTTATGTGGATCCTAGGCATAGAGATGTGGAGTTTCAGGTTGGAGATTTTATTTTTCTGAAGGTATCTCCGATGAAGGGTGTCATGAGATTTGGTAGGAAGGGTAAGTTAGCACCGAGATATATTGGACCGTTTGAGATTCTGGAGAGAGTTGGCACTGTTGCATATCGGTTGGATTTGCCTCCGAGTATGTCACAAGTGCATCCAGTATTTCATATCTCGATGCTGAGGAAGTATATCTCAGACCCTTCACACGTGTTGTAGCTTGACAGCGTAGAAGTGAGTGAAGACCTAACGTTTGTAGAAGAACCTGTGGCGATCGTTGATTATCAAGTTCGACAGTTGCGTTCGAAGCAGATTCCGATGGTCAAGGTTCTGTGGTGTAGCAACAGAGTTGAAGAGCATACGTGAGAGACTGAAGCTGAGATGCGAGCTTCTTACCCGTATCTCTTTTCTTCTTGATCTTGTTTTCTGGAATTCGGGGATGAATTCTTGTAAGGGGGGAAGACTCTAATATCCCGTGTTTTTAAATATTTTAATACTGCATCGGGATATACAGTGTTAATAATTTTTAAATATGATATTGATATTTTATGAGTTGTTGTTTAATTACAATTGATTTTTATTTATTTATTATTATTTTAAGTGCTTTACGTAAAATTTTCCCGGGACTTGCATTTTCGGGGAAATTTTCACGTAAACAATTTATTATTAATTATTTTAAATATATTTACGGACTTTCATGAACTCATACGTATTTTTAAATTATTAAATTAAGCCTATGCATGTAATTATTTAATTAGGGTTTAATATATATTGCCCTAATATTTTATTATTTTATTATTAATTGTTTATTAAATTAATATAATAATATGTGGTGTGTATTTTTCCCACATTTTATTTATGCACCATATTTTCATATATATACATAATATTTTATTTTTTCTTTATTTTTTCTTTTTTTTTTCTTTTCTTCTTCTTCTTCTTCTTCTTCTCCCTCCCGCGCCCGACTCCGTTCCCTCCCACTGCTACTCCGGTCCCCTACCATCGGTGTGCCTCCCGGCTTGCCACCGTCGTTCCCAGCTGTTCCCCGCCGTCAGCAGCCTCCTTCCCCGGCGCCGGCAGCTTCTTTCTTCCATTTTGGCCGAAATTCTTCTCCTCGCCGTCGACAACGATTCTGGCCACCATTTTCGACACTGCCAGTCTCTTTCTTCTCCTTGAGCACCGGTGAGTGTGATTCTAGCTTTGGTTTGAGCTTAAATGGTCTAGATTTGCTTAGTTTTGAATTTTTCCATTTCGGCCATTATGAGTTTTTGATTTTTTTTGAATTGTTCTTGATTGATTCATGATTAATTTCTTCACAAATGTTAATCCTAGTAGCTTAATCTACATGTATGAATTTTTTTGGAATTTTTGGAGATTATTTTGATTTTTGGGTATTTTTGGAATATTTTATTATTATTTTATAATTTTTGAAAATTAATTATTTAAATTATGAAATTATGTTTTATGGTTAAATTAGGTGTTGAAATGAATTATAGGAATTTATTTGGAATTTTTATGAATTTTTATGTATTTATTTTGAATTATATAATTTTATGTAATTTTGGGAAATTAGGGTTAATTATGTTTTTAATTGAATTTAATTGGTTAATTGAGTTTAATTATTGATATTATTGGTAAATATGTTGAGAAAATTAATTTTGGATAATTATACTATTTTTGGTGAATTTTTGAAGTAATTATAGTATATTTATATATATAGGGGTATTTTGGTAATCTTACACTAAATTGGCTAAAAATATAATTTAATTGGTTTTAATAGTTATTTAAGGTATAAAAATGATTTCTACAAACTATTCGGTATTTTTAACTAGTTAAAACTATTTTTCGTAAATTATTTTCAATTATATATATAGTATGCGATTTTTATAATAAAATGAGTTTTTATCGGGTTTTATTGTGTTTTAAGGTCAATTATGTAATTTCTACTTATAAAATGTATTTCTGTGATATAAGGGTATTTTTGGTATTTTCTATAATTTTTCTGTGATTGTGGACCCCGGTCAGTGGACTGTAGTTTGGAGTCCGACCGTGGGATTTTGATTGTGCTCTATGTAGTTTTTCGAAGTGTATTTCCTTGCAGGGTCGGCTCTACTCTTTTGAGTAGAGAGATGTCCGTTTTATAGGGGAGGTTCTGCCGAATTTTCGATAGAATTCTCGTAAAACGTGATGTCCGGTCGAACCCTGATTCTGTTTCTGTGTTTAACATTCTAGATTGAGTTCTAGGATTTTCTATTAGGTTTATTCTAATGTCTGTCATTATTGCTTGTTTAGTTGCGCCGAGACCGAGGGCTAATGGACCAGGCCCGTCGGATCCGTCTCGTGAAGCGCACTAATTTGTGAGTTACTATTTTATATATATGTGCTTTAGGGTGCATGTTTTAGAAATGTATGATTTATTTTAATAAAATATGCATGAATGATTTAAGTATTACTAAGGTTTACTTTTGGTATATTTTCGGTATATTTTAGTATATTTTCAACTATATGCATGTTTTATTAAACATTTACATTTAAAATGTTTTTGAATATGTTTCTAGTTTAATTTGCTATTATATTGGATTTGTTTGAAGTATATACTCGGAATATACCTGGTTTATTTTTGGTATATTTTTAGTATATATATGGCTTATGTTGTTATTTTATTTAAATTCATGCATCATTTATTTTTATAAATGTATGCTTTATATTTTGAAATGAAAGATATCGATAGAACGTGCTACCTAGTGGGCAGCACTAGGACCGAGTACGTATCGGTACGCCTATAGCATTTAGGCTATGTTACTAACCTATTTGAGGATATTGAATTGAAATTGATTCATGTGATGTGATATATGATTGATGGTGTGATTGCTGGAGCTCGGTTGACCTAGTGTCTCGGGGCCAATCACACTGACAGTCAGACTGCAGGAGCTCGGTTGACTTAGTGTCTCGGAGCCAGTCTACTGTCCAAATGGATTAAGTGAATATATTTGGAATAAGTGAGCCTGTATGGCTAAAGTGTTGTCTAACACTGTTTTCGAGGTTGCGATGTTCTAGGGTTTTATTTGATCCTTCATAAACTGTGATTTTAAATAAAAACTTATAAATTGATTTTTATTGCATCTGTGTGTATTTGCTTGTATATATATACTTATTATATTAATACTTTTGACTGTGTGCATTTTCATTTAGTGTGCATGTATATATATTATAGTAATTCACTCAGTGAGGTCTGACTCCCCTTTGTTGACTAATTTTTCAGGAGAGTCATCATCTTCAGACCTCAGTAGCAGGCCTGTACGCCGGATTTCTTCCGCTCCGGCTTCTTTATGTAAACTGCTTGCTTGAGTTTTATTTATCATCTAGACACTGCAGTAGTTGTAAATTAATTATGAGATTTCTATGTACTTTACTTTATGTGAGATATTGTATATTATTTGAACTGGATTTGTATTAAAAGAGTTATATATATGAGATGAATATTTAATTTAAATCCAGTTGGTGAAAATAATATTGTGATATTTATGATATTTATGATTTTTATTTTTGCTGCATTATATATTGTTATTATTATTATTGCAAGTTATATTTTATTTTTATTTTAAGGCTTGCTATGGGTTTCGAATTCGAAAGAATTCCCGTTCCCTAGCGCTAGTCATGGCCCCTATTTTGGGTCGTGACAAAAACCCTAATTCAATTTCAGGTAACCCTAAAATTAATTTACTGCCATCATTGATTTTAATTGAATTTTACCAAATTGAGCCTAGATTACTAAACAATTCTTAGTGCAGAGAATTAAAATTCTATTAATTTCCCTCTATTTGGGCTATTACAAACTATATTACAAGAAATTAAAGCAAATTAATAACAATCCAGTAAAAGCAATGAACAAAGTACCACAGAAAATAATAAACTCTAAATTCTACAATGATTTTACAAAATTTAGTCCATGGCATCTATGGATTCTTCAATGTACCAAAATCTCACATCACTAACCTTACATCCAGAGCACTATAGAACGCTAATTAAAAACAAAAAACACAATAAAAAAATTTAATCAGTAATGACTCAATCAATAAATAAAACAAAAAAATCAAATCAAAATAAAAAAATAGAAAAAGAGTATATGATGTTATGCAAATGCTATTTGAATGCCCCTTAGATTGAGATTGTCACCATTTTGAGATTGACTATGTTGTTTTTTTCTTGATTTTCTGGACTTTAAAAGTAAAGAATGTATTTTTGCTTATTTCCCGAAGGTTTTGACAACAAAAAATAAAAAGCTAAGGTGTATGGCTTTTTGCATAACAAAGGAAATAACTAAGGCTTTATTTTTTAGACTCAAGAGAATTTTTTTTACTCTATTTCCTCTCCTCTCAAATTTTTCTTCACAGACTCTACCTCTCTAGGGTTTTTTTCGTAGCCTCTTCCTTTTTTCCCCTCTTTTCCATCACAGACTCTGCCTCGGCTGTTAAAGTCTAGCCTAACAACCTCTTACCCCTGCAATCACGCAGGGAAGTTACACAATATTAGGAGTGAGAGGAGGAGTCTTAAGAGTCTAGATTTTTATTTTTTAACTTTCAAAATCAAGATAATAAGATGGTGATAGAGTTTTGAAAAAAATTAAAAACTCACACACACTGGGACACATAGTGTCCTGGACCAATAAAAAAATTAAAAAAATGATGAAAAAATCATTTTTCAGCGTAAAAAATCAATTTTTAACGAAAATCGGCACTCTAGAATGTCGACCAATGTCCTGTAATGCCGATTGGCATTGCTTAATGCTGACTGGCTTTACGTGATGCCGGTTGACGTTACATAATGCCGACCGGCATTCAATTACATTTTTATTATTTTATTTTATATTTTAAATTACAAAAAAGGTTCTTGGAAGTTTCTAATTTTTACAATCAAATCCCTAAAAACCAATTTTGCAATTAAATCCATAAAACATAGCAATTTAATCCTTTAAATCGTAAAACTTAACACCAGAGAGTAATTCTCGATTAGATTTTTATTATAGGGGCTTTCGTCACACATGTGCACAATTGCATCCTGAAATTGAGTGCTTACAGTACCTATAAAAGGAAAATTTGCCATCTCCTTGATACCGGTCTTACTCTCTTTACTCATGGTAATATACTATTAAAATACTAGAATTTTGCCTTTGACACTAATGCTATGTTAATCAATAATTACCATCCCTTGTCATTAATAATAAAACTCACTTTTTTTCTTTTACACAATAAAAATTCAAATTATTTAGCACTTCAACCTTTTGGTTGTGATACTTATCCCTACTTTCGACCATACCACAATCATAAATTTTCATTCCATTCAACCACTTGTGTTTATCTTGGTCAGAGTCCTAATCATAGTGCCTATCGATGTCTTCATATCCTTACCAAATGTATTTATCTTGCTAAACATGCGAAATTTATTTCTAACACATTTCCTTTTCAAGAAACTGTCTCATAACAACATCATTCTCCTCAAGATGACTCAACTCTATGGCTTTAATTAACCGGACATATCCATTCTCGCTCGGCTCCATCAGGTACTAATCCTTATCCCTTACCATCCTCTTCCTCATCTATTCCTTCATCTCCCTAGCACCATCTGATATCCTCTCCCTAACCTATCTTGGTATTCCTAGCTATTTTAACAATAGTACCAACCCCATCTACCTCACCCATACCCTCATCACACTCTGCCTCCCTTATACCCTTTAACCCACCACCGCTAAAAATTCACCCTCTATTTGATGTTTACTCCACAGCTAACCCACCTCCAACTAAATCATCTCGTACTCATCAGATGACTCTTCATCCTTCCACCTTAACCAAATGCCAAACACACCTTACCTCCACCCAATCTTCTTCCATTAATTACCTCCACACAGAACCTAAAACATATAACTAAGCTAAACATTTTTAGAATGGAGAGATGCAATGTCCCAAGAGATTAATACACTTTTGTCCACTAACACATGGAGTATGGTACCTAGACCTCCTAATTCAAATATTGTTAAAAAAATGGATATTTTGCATAAAAAGAAAGGCAGATGGCACCATTAATCTCAAGAAAGCACCATTTATAGCCAAATGATTCACACAAGAGAGCGGTATTAATTATTCTAAAACATTTAGTCTCGTTGTTAAACCAATAACTATCCCTACCATTTTTGCTCTAGCCAGCACTAATGCTTGGCCCATTCACCAATTAGATGTCTTTAACACTTTCCTTTATAGTTTCTTAGATTCACAGATATATATGGATTAACCACCAGAATTTGTTAATGCTAATTTTCCATATTATGTTTATCAAATACATAGTCCCTCTACAGGCTCAAACAAGTTCCACGAGCATGGTTCCGAAGACTCTCTAACCACTTATCTCATCTTAGTTTTCAACCTTTAGAAGCAAACACTTCTTTATTCATTCTACTTGATGGTATGTCAAAATTATTTGTTCTAATCTATGTTGATGACATCATGGTTACAGGGATAACTTTATCTGCCATAACTTGGTTCATTGATGCTCTCAAAGTTAAATTCCCTATACGAGACATGGGCTCTATTCATTATTTCCTTGGTATGGAAGCCAAGTTTCCACTAAATGGTCTTCTCCTCACTCAACAATAATATATTTTTTATTTACTTGCTCACATAAACATGTCCTCTTGTACGCCATGTTCCACTCCAATGACGACAAGCCCACCTCTTAAAAAACTAACGGACAACCATTTGACAATGGTAAGTTGTATTGATAGATTATTAATAACCTATAATATGTCACTCTTACATGCCCCGACATTGCTTTCTTAATAAATAAGTTGTGCCAATACGTGCAATCACAAACTACTAAACATTGGAAAGCAACCAAACACTTGTTGTGCTATCTATGCCACACTATATCTCATGGTTTGTTTTTTGCAAAAAAACTCCTCTCTTGCAACTCAATGTTTCTTTTATAGTAATTGGGGTGGCTGCTTGGATGACCATCGGTCCACCAATGGCTATGCTACGTATCTTGGGAATAATTTAGTTGCCTGGAAAGCTAAAAAATAACCCACTATAGCTCATTCATGACCGAAAGTGAATATAAAGCCTTGGCTAATACAACAGCCGAACTCATATGGATTCAATCTTTACTTATAGAACTTAGTTCTCTTGTCGATAAACCAGCTACACTATGGTGCAACAATAAAGGGGCTATATATCATAGTGATAATTCGATGTTTCATGCTCAGACGAAACATATGGAACTTGATTATCATTTTGTGCATTAACATGTTACTTTTGGCACATTTCATATCAACTTTATCTCTAGTGCTGATCAAACTGCTGATGTTTTTATAAAGTCATTAGGTCATCTTTTGTTTGAGAAGCTTCGAGTCAAGCTTCAACTCTTGCCATACCCACCATCAGTTTGTGGGGGGCTGTTAAGAGATAAGTAGTAGCTCCTCTAAGTCTTATCGTTGTATCATATATTTATTTATATTTATTGTAATTATCAAGTCTTTTATTTTCTTTAGATCTATTTATTAGTTTGGTTTTTCTCTTAGATATGTATCTATAAATACTATTGTACCATTCACTCATAAATACAATAAAACTATTTTGTTCTCCATTTTCATAGAGAGCGTGCACTTGTAGCCTAGGAATCCACCTAAATCACTCTTGTCGAAGTAAGGATGATAGCTAAAAATAATAATAAATAGATGTATTTCCCTACACCATCTTTAAGAAAATACCACTACAAATATATTACTTTCAATTTTCTAAGTTCTAACTAAACTATGACTAGTTTTAATAATATATCTTAAGAATTCAAGTTGATGATTCTTATGTAATATATATAAATATTTACCATGAACATGATGGATGGCAAACTATGATAAGAGAGTTTAGCTTGATAGTATAATGAATTCTATAATCACATGTACTGGACGGTAGAGAATCATATTTCTTACTCATGTTAATGATACAATGAAATAAAGATAACTAGAAGGATGAGATAAGCTAGCAAAGACAGCAAGGACCCAAGAGTAAAATAGGCATTTTACATACATGAATGCTAGTGATTGTAAAGGGGTCTGAGTCCTAAGGTCAAACACAAGAATGTATCTTAATAGGGGTAGTAAGACATGTCGGGGACATAGTTGGGTCCAATAAATTGTAAGACAGTGCGCAGGACATTGCATTTCACCCTTTGATTTGATGTAAGACTGTGCCCAAGGTACAACTATCTAAGTGAGTTAAAAGATTTTACATATATATATATACACACACACACATTTGGAATGGCCATGTTGTTTAATACTGCCTTTGGGACAGCTTTCAAGATCAAATATGCATTTGGGTGATTCCGAATGGTGAGTTGTATGCATTCAAAGTGGCTAGAGCTTCGATGTGCTTATAGTATCCAATATCCACATGTACATGTGTATTTGTGCTCATTAATTTTACTAATCACTATATTGATTTAAATTAAGAATTTATCCTTTATGCTTATTCATATTATGCTAAATGGTTATTATTTGATTTATATTGACTAAGCGATTATTTTCGGAATGCATTTATAGATGGGTGGTTAATAATTTAGTTTTAAAGTGATTCTTGAATAAAATTAGCAAGAATAACAAGTAACTATCAATCAGAATTTGAATGCCCTGGATAGATAATTAACTTTTAAATATAATGAGTATTCGATGTTTTATTTGGGTATTTAATAAATTTAAATTTTCTTTTATCTATCTAATGTTGTTAATTTTTACTATTCATATTGTGAATCCACTTTCTTATTCTTCTTGATAGTGAGAGAGAATTATGGAGATCACGTTATTTCAGTTGTTCTTATGATCTACGAGACTGCCTTTGATGTTTATGTTTCTCTAGTCCTTGATTAGTGCTGATGGACATCTAAGAAAAATCCTTTTTGTTTTTGACTATGTAGCTCTATGATGTATGTATATAGCTGTGTAGCTAGGGTTTACTCGACTGTAGTTTATTGCAACAACTCTATCTTTTTGTTGTATTTAATTGTAAATATTGTGGTTTTCATATATTACTCTACCCTTGTAAATATTAATTGTAAATATTGTGGTTTTCATATATTTCATATATTAATTGTAAATATTTTAGTTGTAATCAGTACTCTACCCTTGCTAGGATGTAAATAGTTAAGAAATAAATGGTAGTTCCCTGCTGTTGTCCTTAATATTGTGGTTTTCATATATTACTTATTAAGAGTTGTTGATATTTATGCTAAGTCTTGATACAACAATAGTGGAATCCAGCTATATGCATAGGTAGAGTTAGAATTTAATTAATGGAATTAATCTTCCTTGTTGTTAATTATATCACTATATAGCACCATTCTTTATTTGGAATAAGATATAACATTGGGGTACCAATTCTTAGAGATGCTTTCTTTATTAGATGTTTGAGGGCAACATTCTAATATGGGTGCTTATAGGTGAGGTGTCAGGTTGATTATTGATAAAAAGAGATTGCTGAAAATAGATAGAAAAAGGAAAATAAACAAAAGTATTGCACACGCAAAAATTAGGTTTTGGACAGATCAAACATAATAAGAACACAAAATATATTTATAATCGCAGAAATGCCAAACAGAGAAATTCATATAGTAATATGGAATATGAAAGCATACAACACGCAAAGAAGAAAGGAAATCATAATGAGTATCTGTCTAATTATTATGAAAGCATACAACACACGAAGAAAGGAAATCAGCAACATCTTTTTGGGATGCAAAGATGGCCAGTCATGCGCCAACTTTCAGCTCCGTGGCTATCTGCATAAGGGCAGGACGGAGTGTTGGATTCCTCTAGATGCAGGTTCCATGTTTCATCCAGGTTATGAGTCGGCATCATTGTCCATGAAGGAGTGGAATTCTCATATCTACTATGCGTGATTCGAGTGAACTTCTTCACATCATTGTTCTTTTCTATGTTATTTGGATCAATGTCGACGACGAAAATATCTCCGTAAGGCCTCACTGAGTGCAGAAAGAAAGGCAAAGAGATTGGATCAACAGATACTGCAGCAAGATCTGAAGTCACAGCGATGCTCTTCCCATCTGGACTAAAGAATGGATGATTCACATGCCCTGCAATATCATACCCACTTCCTATCACCCTTACCACCACTGATTTGTTATTCACATTCACTAGATACACTGCAAAGTATCCTGGGTCAAGATCATTGTCTTTGTCTGGGGCACATTGAGGCTTGTCGCGGGTTGATGAGAACACAATCCAATCTCCGGTTGGAGACCATTGACAATGTGTGTCAGTCCATTTCCCTTCAGTTAGCCTTTTAGTTTTGCCTGCGGATTTCTTGTACTCCCCTTCTAGTGCGTCCATTATGAATAGATTCTTGTGGCTTTCATCGGTTCCATATCTTGTAGATCGAAACACCAATCTTTTTCCTGTTATAACAGGTACAAAATGTAGATAAGAAATTATGTTGTAACAAGGTCTGTCTTGTCTCGCACATAATTAACAATTAACACTCAATTGCAGAGCTGCTGCTAAAAGGATGAGTTAAATTATTTGAAGTGCGAATCATCGCTACGTTACCATCTGGACTGCTGGATGGAAAGGCATTATTGGAGAGTAAGGCTTGATCTGTGAGAGTAATAAGTGGTGCTTGTTCATCTTTGACTTTTGATGCACCAAAAATGGCGCAAATGTCCACTGCTGTGTCAGCGCTAAATGCAGGTCCCTTGCATATATAAAGTATGTCCTTTTTATGGTTCCAAACTGGCGAGAACATTACGTTCTCATCTAACTCCTGGATATAATTAGTCCTCATCAGTTAAGAATGATCCATAAGTTATAATTTCTATCAATGCAATCTTATTTTATATATCATACCTGGTAAATAATACGCGGTTTCTGTTCCTTCTGTACTACCCACAAGGTCCTCAACTCATTATCAACAAAAGCAAGCTTGGAACCGTCACTAGAAAATGCTGGAAACACCCCTGAAACCCTGAACAATCCTACATCTGAATTCGGAGATTTGAGCTTGTGGAACTTCCTTGGGGTCTCTTCGTCATCGATCTGTCACAAGTTGGTTAATAAGACTGGAAGTCAAGAACTAAATGAATAATTTATTCGAAGTGAAAATGGAATTGGGTACCGTGAGAAGGTCGCAATTGCAACGATGGTAACCGATGCGATTCCCACCATCTATCACAAAGGGGTTGAAATGGTCAGCCTTTGGTCTGGTTTTCTGAGTGATTTTCATGGGATGTTGAAGAGCACATAAATCAAATATCTCAATATGCCGATAGTGTTTTTCTTCACGTTCAATGTCCATAGACTCCAATTTCTCACGCTTCTCACGCATAGTTGCCACTGCCACTTTGGTGTCGCTGAGGGCAGCGGGTGTCATAGCATCAATTCCATCTGGGGTGACACGGATGATATCACCGCTACTAATATCAGCTCGGAACACGCTCCAAAATTTCCCAACCATGCGATGGAAAAATATGACGTTGTCACTCCCCCATGTTGGCCACCCACCTTTTTCTACAACTAACTTACGTTTGAAGGGCTTCACTAAGTTCGTCACGTAAATGTCAGTCTGAAGATCTTCAATCTCTCCATGCCAACCACCTTTTAGCTGGAACGACGCCACTGCTAACTTATCTCCAGACGGTGACACCGCAGGATTTAAATCAGCATGCCCTGGTATGAGAACAACATCGATAAGCTTTTATCTAATTAATTAGTGCATAAACATATACAAGTAGCTAAAGAGTTAGTGAGAAAGAAACATGATGGGGTGAGACGGTCGGTTTCTCCGGTGTTCAAATTGGTCTTATAAACAGCCGTCCAGGGCTGACGGCGATCATTCGGGTCCTCCTGGGTTGAGACATAAATGAGATAACCGCCGGCGATGGAGCCACTGTCTTCCATGCGAACATCACTGAATGTGCCGTAGACGGCAGTGAAATTGAAGATTTGGACTTTGGGTTGGTTGTTGAAGCGAAGAGCAAGATGAAGCGTTTCGAGGCTGTGCTCTCGATCAGATACGAAAATCATGGCTGAATCAACAGCACACTTGTTGGCTTGAGAACCCAATAATTTTCCAGTGTTGAGAATTGGTTTAAGAGCCGCAGGTGGAATCATTTGGCCATTGTAATTAGAGGACAATCCGTCAGTCATGCGAAACTCGTCGTGCTTTGACTTGGGTGGAACCGGTGTCGAGTATATGTCCAATGGCACCGGCGGTCTGTAGGTGGAGAAGAAGGCAATGCTACCTCTTTTCTCAGCCATCTTGTTCCGCTGTTGAAAAAATTTTCAAGGAGTGGAAGTCTATTTAAATCCACCGCAACCCAAATCCATATATATAGGGAACACCAAAAGGCCTAACACACCATTTTCTTTCTATACAATGTAGAGAATTACCTTTCATTGATATTTATGATCTCATGAATTTTCTATTTTTTTATTACTTTAAGGCCAAACACTCAAATTGGAATCTAACATTTTGATCTAATTGTAAATTATACCTCAAACGTTTTATAGTCAAATTGGAACTTTACTTTTGTAAATTATTTTTATATTAGACATTTACTAAGTGCAATTAAATTCTATAATTTTTTTTAGTACATTTAAATCTTATAAATTAAAAAAATTATATATATATATATAATGTTGAGCTGTAAATTCATTAAATCAAAAATTTGACATATATCCACTTTCATATTTGAGTATTCACTTAAAAAAACTAATATGTTATAAACCTTGAGCCCTAGAAGCTATATATTAAAAATATTAAATATTGACCCCTAAACTCATTAAGCTAAAAATTTGACAAATATCCATCTTTAAATTTGAGTATTCACTTAAAAAACTGATATGTTAAACTATTAAAAATCTTAATTTTTTATTAAAATAGCATATTTTTAATAGTTATTTAGTATTATTTTTAATTAAAACATTATTATACATATTTAAATACTACTCAGATTCTAGAATTATTTATATATTACGCATTTTTCTACCTTAAATCACTAAAAATATTTTTTCTAAACCATTAAAAAATTTTTAAAAAATTATGGCAACAAAAATAAAATAAAATAAAATTAATGTGATTTAGTTTATTTTTAATTTATTTAGTTATTATTGTATTCAAATTATTTATATCATTATATTTTATAGTCCGCGCATTATGCTGAATCACAACTAATTAATTAAATAATTTCTTTTGATACGATATATTGCATTTATTTCTTAATGATGACACGTATAATAGATATTTATACATAAAAAATAAAAAATAGAAAGGCAAATAGTCATAAATATTCCATCTATTTCATTCTAATTGTCATTTAAGATAGAGTCACAAAAATTAAAATCTTATTTAATAGATATAATTATAGGTGTAAATGACTATATAGCTCTCTTTTAGAAAGACTAAAAGTTAGTATGAATTATAATTACTCAAATTGAAAATTTACTCTAAAATCAAGATATGGGTAAAATTGAAAAGAAGATTTTTTTTTTTATTGGTAATCTAAAAATGTGATTTGAAGTGGAATAAATTCTATTTTCTTAAAAGAAAATTAAAAATAGAAATTAAATTTATTGGAATCATCTGATAAAGCAATAGCAGAGTGTAATTGACTTTAAAAAACTGTCATAAAAAATAAAAATCTGAATATCTATAAAATTTTTATTTATGTGATTTTTTAACTTTTATATCAATTTAATATTTTATTGATATTTTAAAATATTTCCATGGTATATTGGATGTAATACTGTTTATGTTATAAATTTCTTTAAGTTAAAATTATTTCATAAAATATTATGAATATTTTTTTCATATGTCCGAATTTTTCAAAATTTAACAATTTAATATTTAAACTATCTTTTATAAAAATTAAGTGTTGCAATCTGCAAAAAAAATAATGATAAAATATTTACATCAGTTCATATAGAGAATGACCAAATTATTTATGACAATGATTTAAATTTACTTTTTTACCAGAAAACAATAATACCATTTGTTTCTTGTGTAAATCATGATAAATTGACAAAATGTATATTTATCAAAACAATTAGCTTCTTCTTGAGATGACTTGAAGAAGTTTTTTTTTGCTTCTCCTTTTTGGCTTTATAAAGATAAATATATTTAAATCACTAATTTTATAATAATAAAATTTTAATTTCATTAAATTTATTAAAAATTGTAAACTATAGAAAGAAAGTGAAAACAAATAAACAATTGAAAATTTTTAATGTTACATTTTCATTAATTAAAAATTTTGTAAATGATAAATTTGTACTTTTAACTATTTTTAATTTTTATAAAATAAAAATAATTATGAGTCAAACTATAAATAAATTAAAATAAAATTAATTTAATAAAATTATATTTATTTAATGATAATAATAACTTTTTTTAAGAACAATAAAGTTTTTTAATTTTAAAATAGTATATTTTTAAAGGACAATTTATTTGTGACTTTCTATATACACCTTATTGTTAATTTTTTTATAAATTCCCACACTTAATTGTTATAAAAAGGAAAACAATTACAGCATTAAATTGTTGAATTTTAAAAAGTTTAAATACAAAAATTATTTTTATATTTAAAAAAATTATTCACAAGAAATAATCTATTTTTTTTATATTAAAACTTTTTTTTTATTTTTTACAATTATAGATATATCTATTAATTTCTTTCAAGTTGGTTAAAGTAATTTAATTCTTCACCACAACAGGAGAAGTAGGAAATAAGAGTTCGAACATTGAGAGAAGCAGGGGCTACAGTTCAAATCTGAATTGTGTTATTGAGGATTTTCTGCTCGAGTAAAGTACAGCACGATTGCAGAGGCCTTAACAAAACAATGCGTGGCTCTAACAGAACAATTTGGATAAGAAGAATTATTTAGTCATATTCAAAAGCCTCAGGACATTTCCTTTAATGACACTTAACAAGTGATTCTAATATTTGATTAAAAAAAAATTAAAAGAAAAAATGCATGGTTCTAATATTTTATGATAAAGAACAAAAGTGATTCTAATATTTCATGATAAAGAAAAAGTGATTCTTATACAAGACAAAAAAAAAAATTCTAAGTTCTTATTTGCTCAAAAAAGAAAAAAGTGGCTCTAATATTTTATAACTAAAAAAAGTGGTTCTAATATTTTATGATAAAAATAATGGTCTATTAGTATTTTTCTTTGCGAATACTTTGTGATTAAAAAAAAAATCAAAAGTGGTTCAATTATATTTGCAAGTAACAGTATATATTTGATGTGCGAAATTCATCAAGACATTGCAATTTTATTATTTTATGCCTATTTAGTTTGTTTTTCTCTCTATCCAATTAATAACTGTCTTGACTAATAAGATAATATATTTTTTAGAAAAAATAAATACTTCATTAATTAAAAATTAAAAATACATTTTAAATAATAAAATAATAGTAAAATTAAAAAGTAAGAAAATAAAATATTACTTACATTATAAAATTTATTATTATTATTATTCTTCAGTTACTTTGACATAACTCTTTTAATTTATAACTTGACTGCTATACTTAGTCATAAATTGACTCTTTATTCTTTGAATGAATTCGATTGTGAAAATATGAATACAAATTTTACAATAAGGAGATTTACAAACTTCATTAAGGGAAATTATAAATATTACATTGAGGGTCACAAAGATCCTATAAAAGGGAAGAACTTCATGAAATAAGATTTAATAAATTTAATAAAAAAACAAATAAAATAAATAACCGCTGATTATATATATATATATATATATATATATATATATATATATATATATATATATATATATATATTTGTCATTCATTTAGATGATGTATAAACAATGTTTATTTAAAAAAAAAATTGTACAAATACGAAAGTCATTACATAAAAAATTATTTCTTAGTCTAAACTATTTTAAATAGTAAAAATAAATAAATAATTTATTTTCATAAGAGTATTAATTATCTTAAAAAATTTTATAATAGAGTGCAAAAAATCTCTATCTATTTTTAATAATGATCAAGAAGGATCATTCAACTTTAAAAATAAAGTGACAAGTGAGCTATTCAAAAGTGATAATTCTATCAAATGGAATAAAAAAAATCACAAAAAAAAGTGCATAGTTTTAATGTCTTATGATTGCCAAAAAATGTGCATGGTTCTAAGTACTGTAGAATAATAATAATAATAATAATAATAATAATAATAATAATAATAATAATAATAATAATAATAATAATAATAATAATAATAATATGTCACGACCCGAACTCGAGAGCACGTGACCGGCATTAGGAAATGGGTAGGCATAAGGCTCCCGAAACTCGTAGTAAGCCTAAAAGAAAAAATAAACAACTCCTTATAATTTAAAACTTTATTTTAAAACGGAACACATTATCAAACTGATTTTTCTCAAAATACACAAAATTCAGGTGCTAATAAAACGTGCTTTATCATCACATATTATAAATTAAACTTAAATCTTTATACATAAGAGTGGTTTACACAAATAAACTACACAATTATGTTTAAACCATACAATCTTTAGTACATATACTACTGCAGCAACCTAGATTAACACACAATACAACTTATAATGACCTAAATAAAATAGCCGGTGAAGAAGAAACCCGGCGTGGAGGTAGTATGAGGTCGAACTCCCAAGCTCCTGAAAAAAATAAATTGAGGGGAATCAAACCTCACTGAGTAAGTCAATAAAAAGAGTTGTATGGTTTGAAAACCTTTTTGAAAACTATATATGTTTATAGTGAAAATAATTTATAATGTATAAGTATAGCTTTTGAAAAAAAAATCTCAGTAGAACCCTAAACCCAAAATCTAAATGGCCAACCGGGCCCACTTATTCCAACTAGACTACCGGTCCCCAAGAGCAAAGGCATCAACTGAGGCATCAAATCGTAGTCATTCACTTAATCCAAATATATGGCACTGGCGATCCCCGAGAGCAAAGGCATCGACTGAGGCACCCATCCCAGTCCATTATTAACCTTTCGATCACTGGCGGTCGCCGAGAGCAAAGGCTTCCACCGAGGTACCCGTCCTAATTTAACATTCACCAATCATATATATTATGGATCCATCTCTCAATCTCTACCATGTGCACATAGTCCTAGTGAAGCCCACCAGGTAGCCCGTTCTACCAAAATTTCTCAAAATCGATTTTAAATAAATAAAATGCATATAAATCTTAAATAGCAACATTAAATTAAATAAAACCATATAATCAATACTAAAATATGAGCGCACGCATTTGTTAATTAAAACACACGCACAGATCATTCTATCGACTTACAAGATGAATGCGAAGGCTAATGACCCCACGTCTGCCTCGGTCTTACAGCTTCTGCTCCGATATGCTCTAAAAGCAAAAATAATGAATCAACTTTTAAAACATGACCATGGAATCGAAATCAACAGTCAACAAAACAATGAAATTCCAAGCTGACTCGAGAAAAACCGGACAAGACTCGATAGATAGGATATAACCTAACTAACGTTAGAAATTTTATGGATATCACATTTTACGAGACAATCTATCAAAATTTCGACAGAGTCTCCTCTGTAAAACGGACATCTCTCTACCAAAGGTAGAGTCAGACCTGCATAAAAATACACTTCTAATAATCACAGACACCCACACTCGAGTCGGACTCCCAAAACTACATTTTTACCCCGACCGAGATCACAACTCAAAAAAAAATTTCGAGAATTAATAATATTTATTTCTCAAACACGTATTTCACATACACATATACTAAAAATAGACAAAAATATATAAAATCTCAATTATTCAAAATTAACAACTAAATTTGTGTTCCTTCATCAAAATATAATTATACCCTAATTTAAAATCCATTAAAATGTATTATATATATATATATATATATATATATATATATATATAAAATATTTGGGATTTAATATTCAAAATTTACACTACTTAGGTAAAATACCAATTAATTTATAAAAATTGTCTAAACTCCTTAAATATTAATAAAACTACTTAAAATATATATTTAACTATATTTAGCGTAAAATTACATTTTTTACCCCTAAAATACATAAATTACATAATGTGCTATTAATACTAAAATTAATTCCTTAAAATTATTTAATCATGCCAAAAATTCATTTTCTCAAAATAAACCTTCCTAATATAATTAAAACATTTAATCAACCAACAAATTCTCTCCCAAAAATATTATTTAACCTAAAAATCAAATTTGGCATAAACTCAAAAATATTTACAAAATTAGTATAAAAATCATAAAATTATAATTTGAGTTCTAAAATTAATAACATTTAATAATAACCTCAATTATTAAAATCTCATAATTTTTAACCATAATTTTTGAAAATTAACATAATTGCTAATTAAATACCTAAAATTTACATTATCCTCTAATTAACACACAAAAAAATTCTAAAGCCCTAAATAAAATTAATAAACTCAAAACAATTAACTATACTTACTCTAATCACTAATTACACTTAAGAATAGAGTAGAATCAAGTAATTAAAATGACAAAAATTCAATTAAAATTCTGGAAAAATCAAAGAATTCCCCAAAAATTCTAAATGAACAATATCATCCTCATTATACACTAACAACACCAAATGTCTAGATAATCTATCAAAATGCTCAAGATCAAGGGAGGAAAGAAGGAAATCGGGTGAGCATTACTCACCTTCAAGCTGCAGAAACAGAGAAGAAATGAGGGGCTCGCTGTCACCGGAGAGGGAGGTTGTGGAGGCAGCAAGCTGCAACAAGAAGGCAGCACCAGAAGAGGGGAGCTGGTACAGAGCGGAGCTGGAAAAGCAGCTACTGCATGAGGACAAGGGAGTTAGCTGCCAGGCGAGAAGAGAAGAAGGAGAAGAAGGACTGCAGCTTCAGCAACCCGTGAGCACTCGACCACGGCGGAGATGAGGTCCTGACGGTGAAGGCAGCGGCGCGGAGGTGGGTGGGTCGTGAGGATGGCGAGAGGGGAGAGGGATTTCGGGGCTCTCCTTACTTTGAACCTATATATATATATATATATATATATATATATATATATATATATATATATATATAATACATGTATTAGGCCTAAAAAACAACATGATTAATATAAAATAATTTATGCTTACAAAATAGTCAAATAATAGTTTGTGCTATAGGAAATATAATTCACTAAAATATTAATTATATAACCCTAACACAATAATATAGCTAGCTAGTAAAAATTATTTAATATAATTTAAAAATTATTGCTAATAACGCAAATTCAATTATTACTTTATTTAATTAAAAACATAGGGTATTACATAATAATAATAATAATAATAATAATAATAATAATAATAATAATAATATTATTATTATTATTATTATTATTATTATTATTATTATTATTATTATTATTATTATTTCAAATATTATATTAATAATGCATCTAAAATTATAATAATTGGATTGTTGTTGTTGTTCACTCTTATAATTTAATAAAAATTATGTATTATAATCTTATATGTTTCTTATTTCAACTAAAAATTAAGATATGGCATGAATTGTTTTAATTATTCTCTTTTGCTCTTACTGATCAATAAAAAAAAATTACGTTTTCTATTATGATAGTTTTTTATTATTTTATTTCTACTCAACTTAAATTACCATCAGATGATTAGATTAATTGATTTTACATATCTTAGTGGTAGTTATATTTAAAAAAATATTAATATACAAAAAATAAAAATGACTGTAAAGAATTTCATGATTATTATTAGTTAATTTCTTAAAATTTTATTAATGAAGCAAATAGTGATAAATAAAAAAATAATTGAATTAATAATTACATAGAAAATAATAATTCATTTTTAAATATTTTATAATTATTCAAAATATTAATAATTCTTTTTATTTTTTAGTATACTTATCAAACAAAAATTAAATAAAAAAATAGCTTCTACAAAATCCATGTTTTCTGCCCATTTCCTCTTTCTTGTTTTCTATTAGTCCATTATCTTCTTTTTCTTTGGGAAATTCTTTGCTTTTTCTCTGCACTAACAACCTATTATACAAATTTTCTTTTTTGTTGTCGACCTTGCAAAAAAAGGAAACAAGAAGAAATTGTAAAGTCAATCATAATTGGCCATATTTATCACTAAAAATTAAATTAAAAAGTTATTATCAGTGAGAAAATAGTCAAGTAGTGACTTTTCTTTAAGAGTGTCATGAGATGTAGAGTTCGAATTATGTCATTATCAATTTAAAAGAGGATAATTGTTAGTTATTGTATGATCTATTGATCCTTAAATCATATGACCTCTCTATTAATAAAAAAAAAAGTGTCTAAAATTTGTAATACATAAAATATTGCATTTACTTAATTAGTGATATGTATAATAGATATTTTATATATTAAAAAAATATTCGTAAATAACTTAATATGGGAAACAAGTAAAAGAATTCAAAATTTTATTATTAACACTCTAAAAAGGGTTTTGCTATGTTTTTTTTTATTTCAGAAGAGCTAGGCACGGATAAGCTGGATCTGAATCATCCGATAGAGCAGATATAGCGAAGTAAATTTTGTAAAAAAAATAAAAACTCTGATTCTCTATAAAATTTTATTAATGTGATTTTTTAACTTTTAAATCAATTGATATTTTATTAATATTTTAAAATATTTCCAATATATATTGGATTTAATGTTGTTTGTGTTACAGATTTATTTAAAGTTAAAAATATTTCATCAAATATTGTGAATATCTTTTTGATAGATCATAAAAAAATTATTCACAAGAAATTATCTATTATTTTTATATCAAAATTTTTTTTGATATACATAATATATCTATGAATTTTTTTTAAACTGGTTAAAATAGTTTAATTTCTCACCATAACAGAAGGAGTGAGGGTGCATAAAAAATAAACTTATTTTAAACAAAGGAAGCTTCTAAATTAGGTGATTAATTATTATTAGTTGGTGTGAGAAATTATTAAGATTAGTTAGAGTGAATTGTATTACTTTTAACTGTATGGTTAGGATTTAATTGTATTTGTTTATTTGAACGGTTTGGATTAATTCTCTATTAGTATAAATAAGGTCTCTTACATAAAGGTTTATGTATCAAAGAAAAAGAGTGAAAAAGAAGTGTAAAGAAGCAAAGTTTCTAAGTGTGTAAGAGTATTTTGAGTGAGTTTAATTAAGAATTGTTTGAGTGTTTAGTGTTTAACAAAGTGGTATCAGAGCTAAATATTGGCATATAGTATACCAAATTGAAACTCTTGAAAAGACGAATCCAACGCCATCAGAATAAGCCAATCGGAGGTCGGACACACCGCTAATCACCGCTGGAATTTTACTGCCATAAACTCAGTTAACTCACTGAGTTGAAGCCAAGTCACATCGAGTCGAGCCGAGCCAGTCAAATCGTTGACCAAGCTATCAAGCCATTTGACCGAGCCATTTAGCAAGCTGCCGAGCCATTCATCTAAGCCGTTGACTGAGCTGACAAGCCATTTTGACTAAGCCATTGACCTATCTACCAAGCCGTTGACTGAGCGTTGACCAAAGTTAACTTTTTGATCGAAGTCCATCTTAAGGTTTTTCGGCATTCTGGATCCATTCATGAAGTCAAATTTTACAAATTCTTATCAGATTAAGTAATATGGCAAATAGTGTGGCATCCTTCCAAGTTCTAACACTCAACAACAACAATTGTGACAATTGGAGTATCAAAATGAAGGCTCTCCTTGGTGCACATGATGTTGGGATATTATAGAGAAAGTCTACAATGAACCACAAAATGAGACATCATTATCCCAGCCTGAGAAGGATAGTTTAAAAGATTCAAGAAAGAATGACAAGAAGGCTCTCTTTCTGATCTATCAAGCCCTTGATGATGATAATTTTGAGAAAATTTTAGACACAACCTCTGCTAAAGAAGCATGGGAGAAGCTGCAAACATCATATAAAAGAGAAGAAAAAGTGAAGAAGATATGTCTTCAAACCATAAGAGGGCAGTTTGAATCTCTACACATGAAAAGAGGTGAGACTATTACTGATTATTTTTCCAGAGTTTTAGCTATTTCTAATTAACTAAAAAGAAATGGTGAAAAGTTAGATGATGTAAGAATAATGGAAAAGATATTTTGCTTATTAGACCCGAAGTTTGAGCATATTGTTGTAACTATATAAGAGACGAAAGACTTAGAGGAAATGAAGATTGAGCAGCTTCTAGGCTCATTACAAGCCTATGAAGAGAAGCACAATAAGCATCAAGGAATCTCTGAACAACTTCTCAAACTGCAGCTCAAGGATATGTATGAAAGCCAAGGAAATGAAAGATATCAACGTGGCCAAGGCATAAGCAGAAGTCGTGGACAAGGTGGAAGCCGTGGTCGTGGATGAAGTTGGAGTTCTTACAATAACAAATTTAACAATTATAAGAAAGGTGAAAGTTCTATAAGACGTCATAGAAGAGGCATTCCAAACTCAAGGTACAATAAATCTCAAGTTCAATGTTATAATTGTCAGAAATATGGACATTATGCATCAGAATGTAGAGCTTCCAATTATAAAGTTGAAGAAAAGACCAATTATGCAGAAGCAAAAATCGAGGATAAGACAATGTTACTATCTTGTAGAACCAATATTGAAGATCAAGGAAGTACTTAGTATCTTGATACTGGTGCAAGCAACCATTTGTGTGGAAAAAGAAGTATGTTTATGGAACTTAATGAATCAGTGGTTGGCAATGTTTCTTTTGGTGATGATTCAGAAGTATCAGTAACAAGAAAAGGTAATATCCTTATTCATGCTAAAGATGGTAGTCATCAGTTAATTTCTGATGTCTATCATATGCCTGATATGACATGCAACATTTTGAGTATGGGTCAACTCTTAGAAAAAAGCTATGATTTTTACTCAAAAGATTATTGTCTTTTTATAAAAAATGGCAAATGAGATTTAATAGCCAAAGCAAAAATGTCAAAGAATAGACTGTTTCCTTTGAATATTCAAAATGATATTGTAAAGCGTTTGAAAGCTTATTACAAATATGCATCTTGGTTATGACATCTTTGATTTGGGCACCTTAACTTTGGAAGCTTAGAACTATTATCAAAGAAGAGAATGGTGAGAGGACTACCTTGCATTAAACATCCAAATCAATTTTATGAAGGGTGTTTACTTAAAAAGTAGTTCAAAAATAGTTTTCCTAAGGAATCATACTCAAGAGCTAAAAAGCTATTAGAGCTCATTCATACTAATGTATGTGGGCCAATTACTCTAAGCTCTCTCGGTAAAAATAACTACTTCCTTCTTTTTATTGATGACTTATCAAGAAAAAATTGGTTATATTTCTTGAACTAGAAATCAGAAGTCTTTGAAGCTTTCAAGACATTAAAAGTTGTTGTGGAGAATGAGAGTGGTCAGAAGATTAAAGCATTGAGATTAGATTGGGGAGGAGAATTCCCTTTAAAGGAATTCTAAGAATTCTATGCAACAAGTGGAATTCGACATGTTCTCACTATCCTGAGATCTTCGCAATAAAATAGCATTGCAGAAAGAAAAAATAGAACCATCCTTGATATAGTACAAAGCATGCTCAAAAGAAAACATTTGCCTAAAGAATTTTGGGCATAAGTAGTAGTTATAACAATCCACCTGTCTAACCGATCTCCAATAAGAAGTGTTTGGGGAAAGATATCGCAATAAGCCTGTAATGGAAGAAAAGCCAAAATTTCTAACCTTAGAGGATCTTGAAGTTTAGCCCATGTTCATGTACTAGATAAAAGAAGAACCAAGCTTGATGACAAAAGTGAAAGATACATTTTCATCGGCTATTCTACTCATTCAAAAGGGTATAAACTATATAATCCAAACAGCAAGAAGTTTGTAATAAGTCGAGATGTGATGTTTAACGAAGAAGGTGAATGAGACTTCAACTCTTCCACAAATGAATTCAACTTCTTTCCTTATATTAATGAAACAGAACAAACACCAGTGGAGCAACTAAGTGAATATCATTAAGAGCACATAAAACCAACTACCTCACCAATGCAAAGTGATGAAGGAGATTCACTGCTATCTTTCCTAACTGAAAGAAATGAAGAATGCACAAGAAGTCTAAAGATCTCTATGAGTTGACTGATCAATTTGAAAATCTCACTCTTTTTTATCTTTTTATTGATTATGAACCAGTGAACTTCCAAAAAGCTGCACAAGATAAAAAATGGAGAAATGTAATGGATGATGAAATCAAAGCCATTGAAAAGAATGACACATGGGAACTCACTACTCTTCCAAAAGGACAAAAGCCAATTAGTATCACATGGGTCTACAAAATAAAGAAGAATGCAAAAGGAAAGGTCAAAGAGCACAAAGTAAGGCTAGTTGCTAAAGGCTATAGTCAAAAAGTTGGAATTGACTACGATAAGGTATTTGCTCTTATTGCACGCTTAGAGACTGTGAGACTGATTATTTCTTTAATAGCTTATAAAAAATAGAAGATTCATCAGATGGATGTAAAGTCTGCCTTTATAAATGGAGCTCTTAAAAAAGAAGTCTACATTCAGCAACCATTAGGCTATGAAGTTGAAGGACAAGAATCTAAAGTCCTAAAATTGAAGAAGGCTCTTATAGATTAAAGCAAGCTCCTAGAGCATGGAATAGTAGAATTGACAAGTATTTTCAATAGAGTGGTTTTATCAAATGTCCATATGAACATGCCCTCTATTTAAAAATCAACAATAGAGATCTCTTGATCGTGTGCATGTATGTGGATGATTTGATCTTCACCGAGAGCAACCCCAACATGTTCAAAGATTTCAAAAAAGAAATGACAATGGAGTTCAAGATGACAAACATTGGACTGATGGCATACTACCTCGACATTGAAGTCAAGCAAAAGGAAGATGGAATTTTTATCTCGTAAGAAATCTATACTAAGGAAATCCTCAAGAAATTCAAGATGGATGATTGCAACCCAATAAACACACTGATGGAGTGCAAAATCAAGTTGTTTAAAGACGATGAAGCAGAAAAGGTTGATCTAACACTTTTTAAGAGTATAGTTAGATGTTTGCATTATCTAACTTGTATAAGGCTCGACATTCTCTACGCAACAGGACTTGTGAGTTGTTATATGGAGACTCCAATAGCCACTCATTTTAAGGCTGCAAAGAGAATTCTTTGCTATCTCAAAGGTATAATAGATTTTGGCTAATATTATTCAATTTCTAATGACTACAAGCTCGCTAGATATAGTGATAGTGATTGGGCCGGAGATAGTGATGATAAAAAAAACACAACTGGTTTTGTGTTTTTCCTAAGAGACACTGCTTTCACTTGGATGTCAAAGAAGCAACCAATTGTCACTTTGTTAACTTGTGAATCTGAGTATGTTGCTGCTACAACGTGTGTAAGTCATGCAAATTGGCTCTGAAATTTGTTGAAGGAATTGAACATGTCACAAGTAGAACCAACAAAGATTTGTGTCGACAACAAGTCAATAATAGCTTTAGCCAAGAATCCAGTATATCATGATCGGAGAAAACACATCAATACTTGGAATCATTACATAAGATAATGCATTACGAAGCAAGATGTAAAACTAGAGTATGTGAAGTCTCAAGATCAAATCACATACATCTTCACCAAGCCATTAAAAAAAGAAGACTTTGTCAGATTAAGAAACACGCTTGGTATTATAAAACAAGTTTAAAGGGGAGTATTGAAAAATAAATTTGTTTTAACCAAAGGAAGCTTCTAATTTAGGTGATTAATTATTATTAGTTGGTGTGAGAGATTATTAAGATTAGTTGGAGTGAGTTGTATTACTTTTAAATGTATAGTTAGGATTTAATTGTATTTGTTTATTTGAATGGTTTGGATTAATTCTCTTTTAGTATAAATAGGACCTCTTACATAGAAGTTTATGTATCAAGGAAAAAGAGTGAAGAAAAAGTGTAAAAAATCAAAGCTTCTAAGTGTGTAAGAAAGTTTTGAGAGAGTTTAATTAAGAATTGTTTGAGTATTTAGTGTTTATTCAATGCATGGGTTCGAGTCCTACTTTACATAATGAAAGCAATAAAGGGTAAGGGTTTGAGTCATACTTTTCTGTATTTAAATATCCACATTTTTTAACATTTGAATTACTTATGGGACAATATATTTGTCAATATAAAGATGTATAAGTTTGTGAATATAAGAGAAGAATAATTTAAATTAAAAAAATTCACTTGATATTTAGAAGGATATTTTTATTTATATTAAATGTATCATATTTTAGGATAAAATTTAATTCATATTATCATGTGAATTGTACATAACTGATAAAAACATTTTTATATTATAAATTATGCTATTAGGTGTAACAAAAAAAAATTTACATTCAAAAGTGACCGTAACAAACAAATTGAAAAAATACATGGAAGTACATTATGTCACTCGAATAAAATATAGCATGATTGCAGAGACCTTTGAAAAAAAAAAAAGCGTGGCTCTAACACATTTAATTCCTTTAATCATACTTAACAAGTGATTCAAATATTTGAAAAAAAAAAAAAGAAAAAGTGCATGGTTAATTTTATGATAAAGAAAAAAATGATTCTAATACTTCATGATAAAGAAAAAGTAAAAGTGATTCTTATACAAAGACAAAAAAAAAAAAATCTAATTTCTTATGATAGGAAAGGGGTTTAAATATATTATGCTTAAAAAAGAAAAAAGTGGCTCGGATATTTTACGGCTAAAAAAGTAGTTCTAATATTTTATGATAAAATTATGGTTTATTATTATATGTTGATTTAAGTGATATAAAGTTTAAATTCTTTTAAATAAAATTATATATATATAATAAAATTAACTCAATTGGATATATTATTTATAATTTTAATATAATTACAATTTATTTAAAAATTAAAAACTAAAACAGACACATAACATGTGAGGGGAAGTAGTTAATATTATTGTTAATGATCCCACATTCATATGAATGTTTAAATCTAGAGAAAACAGATATGCATAATTTTTAAAAAATTGAATAAATTTTTTTCATTTTCATTTTTTATTTTTTAAAATTATTTGGATTACAATGTAACTAACTAATATAATCACTAATTAGATGATATAGATGTAAAACTCATAACATAGAGATTCACCACTTTACCTCATGCTTATTTTATTTTTTTATTTTTACCAAATTACAATTATATTAAAATTGGAAATAATATGTCACATTGTAATCTATTAAAGCTTTTTTGATATTTGATATACCAATAAATATATCTATTAATTTTTTTTTTGAGTTTGTTGAAATGGTTTATTTCACACCACAAGGAGAAGAGCAGGAACAAGAATTTGAACCATGCTCATCACCTTTGAATATCTATACATTTTATCAATTACATTACTTATGGGACAATTAAAATTAACAAAGAAGAAATTCCTTAATATTTAAAATGGGATTTTTGTTCACATCAAATGTATATATTTTAAGTTAGAATTTAATTTATATTATCAAGTGATTAATACTTAACTAATATAAATGATACATCTATTTTTATATTATAAATTTTATTATTAGATGTAACAAAAAAAAAATTCATATTTAAAAGTGACAGTAACAGATAAATTGAGAAAACGCGTTGAAGGACATTTCTATTTACTCAAATAAAATACAGCATGATTGCAGAGGCCTTAACGAAATAAAGCGTGGCTCTAACAGAACAATTTGCATAAGAAGAATTATTTAGTCAAGGTCAAAAGCGTCAAGACATTTCCTTTAATCACACTTAACAAATGATTCAAATATTTGATTAAAAAAAAATTATAAAGAACAAAAGTGATTCTAATATTTTATGCCTATTTATTTTATTAGACCCTTTGTCTAATTTATAAATAATATATCAATTAATATTTTATTCAAAGAGCAAATTACATTTTTTCTTAAAATTTAATCTAATTTATACATACATTTTTTTCTTTCAAAATCAAATTTTTACCTCTCTTAATTTTTATTCTATTAATATTTAAAAACTTTTTTCATTAAATGTTATATTAAAAGGCTAAAATGTTCTTTCCAACAGTAAAAAAGCTATAATTAACTATAAAATACTAATAAAAAGGCTGAAATACCTTTTTAAATACATACATTCTTCACTTACTATTCATATGGTTCATACAAAAAACATATTATTAGTATTTTATAAATTATAAGTTTTACTGTTTTAAATGATATTTTTATCTTTTTTTTTTTTATATCACTTAGATGAAGAAATGTGATATGGATGGAAGGAGACAACAAAGTGTAATTAGACAAAATAAATTATCATTAAAAATAAAAATAAAAATTGCTAAATTTTTATTCATATGATTTGTGATTTTGCCAGTTTTTAATATTAATTATATCTTATTCATATTTCAAATATTGTAATCATACATTCAATATATTGTTCTTTAAAAAAATATATATTATATTAAAAAAATATAAGTCATTATTTTAATATCAAAATCCTTCAGTATTTGGTATATCCATAAAACATATTAATTTAGATAAGATTACTTACATGTTTCACAGACGTCAAGATCTTACTTAGCAAGTTATTTTCTGCTTACAAAAATAAAAGTGCACGGATCTAATGTTTTATAATTAGAAAAAGTTTGTTTCCAATACATTATGATTAAAAAAAAAGAAAAGTGGTTTTAACATTTTATCATAAAAGAAAAGTAGTTATAATATTTTATGATAAAAAGCAGGGGCTAAGATATTGCGTAAAATTCATCAAGAAATTCAAACTCATGCAATTTTAATAGTTTATGACTATTTATTTCATTCAATATTTGTTGAATTTATAATTATCATCAATTGTGCCAATCTCATATATATATCAATTAATATTTAATTCAATTTGCTTTATAAAAAATTTTTATATTTGTGTTTTCTTAAACATATATAGAGAAAAAAATGTGGATAAAATATTAATTTAAAAATAATTAATTAACTACTACTATTATTATTATTATAGTTAGAATATGTTATGGGGAGAAAGATGATTTGCTATATTATTGAATGTGTGTATATATACAACTGATGAGTAAGAGCTCTTATCGAAGAGATATACACAAAGTAACAAATAGATTACAAAGAGGTTAACCAGCAGTAGGAGACTTGGTCTCTCATACAACCCCACAAGCTTAAGGTTTGTAAGGAACCAACTGAAGTTTGTCCTTGAACTTCATAAATAGTTGTTTACCGACAGTATTGGTCATCAAATCCGCAACCTGATCATCTGATGATATAGCAGCAACAATAAGTTCCTTTTGTAGAACCTTGTTTCGCACTGTTAACGTGATTATAGGAATCAATAACGTCAGTTGTCTAATTCTATGATATAAATAGGCAAATTTTTAGGAAGCATTTTTAGAATGTGTATATCACAAGTATTGACAACTTTTCTTTCCTCTATGATGTAAATAGGCAGATTTTTAGGAAGCCCTATTCTTTCTTTCCTATTCTAGTCGTCGGACTCTTGTATAAATATCAGTCTTCATTGTACAAAAGAAATATACAAAAACATTCCTTTTCCTTTATCATGGTATCAGAGCTTTTCTTCTTTTTTGCAAATTTTCTGGTTCTTGACTCGTGATTTTTGGTGCCTTGTTTTGCATAATTTCTTAAGATCCCTACCACCTCCACTTCCAAATGGAGAAATCTGATATTGCAAAACCTATTGCAACGGTCTTGACTGGTTCAAACTATAATCTGTGGGTCCAAGGAATAAAGAGTTTCTTGATCAGTCGTAAGCTTTGGCGTATTGTTACCGGAGATATCAATAAGCCAACCAAACAACAAGATGAAACTGATGACAAATTTGCTGACCGCCTTGAAGATTGGGATAGCAAAAACCATCAGATTATTACTTGGTTTCGCAACACCTCTATTCCATCCATTCACATCCAATTTGCTGATTATGACACTGCAAAAGAAATTTGGGATTTCTTGGCCAGTAGATATCGAACCACTGCACTTGCTCATTACTTTCAGTTATGGACTACACTTCATAATCTGAAATAAGAATCTGGTCAATCTGTAAATGATTTTCATGCTCAAGTTCAACCGATTTAGAATCAACTATCTCAGGCTAAAATACATGAAGATCATCTTCATCTTATTCAAGTTCTCATGGCTCTCCGACCTGAATATGAAGCTGTCTGAGCCTCTCTACTGCACCGACATCCTCTTCCTATATTGGATATGGCTATACAAGAAATCATTTTCGAAGAAACTCGCCTCAATCTTGATAAAACCTCGAATTCTAAAATTGCTCTTACAATTACTCGTTCCTCATATCAGAAATCTAGCCACAACTCTTGTAAGAATTACAATAAAACTGGTCATGTTTTTGTTAATTGTCCGACTATCGAATGTAGATATTGTCATGCTCTTGGCCATATTCTTGAGAATTGCTCGACTCGTCCTCCATTACCAAAAGGTGTGATCTTTAAACCCAAGACTATCTCGAAGCCTGGCCAAGAGCATGACACTGACGGTTCTGCTGCCATTACTATGAGTGATCTTAAAGCACTATTCAAACAGGTTATCTCTTCTAATTCATCTACTGCCATGTCTGTCACTCTAGGTACCTCACATTGGCTCTATGACTCTGCCTGTTGTGACCATATGACTAATAATGCTAACCTATTGTCTTCTACCTCACCGAATTCTTCCCTACCATCGATCCATATTGCCAATGGTAGCAAAATGAATATCACTCACACTGGTCATGCATCTACCTCCAATATTAGTCTTCCTGAAACCTACTGTATCCCTAATTTAGCCCTCAATCTTATCTCTGTTGGTCAGATGTGTGAACAAGGGCTGAACGTTAACTTTTCCCCTTCTTGTTGTCAGGTACAAGATCCACAAACGGGATAGATTCTTGGGATAAGTCGCAGGGTGGGTTGATTATTTGAACTTGTCTCTCTTCATCTTCTTCAAAAATTTCTATCTGCTGCTACAACTACCAACTCTTCTATTCACCAATGGCATCTTCATCTTGGTCATGCCTCAGCTAGCAAAATTCAGTCTTTAATTTCTCGCGGCTTGTTAGGATCTATAAAATTTGAGTCATTTAATTGCTTACATTGTCAGCTTGCAAAACAACTAGCGTTGTCTTTCAATCTTAGCAATTCCATTTCAAAGAGTCCTTTTGACTTAATTCATTCGGAGATTTGGGGTCCTTCCCCTATTTCTTCAATAAATGGTTTTCGTTATTTTGTGTTGTTCATTGATGATTATTCTCGTTTTACATGGATCTATTTTTTGAAAAATCACTCTGAATTACCACAAATTTATACTTCATTCGCTAATATGATTAAAACTCAATTCTCTTCTACTATTAAAATTCTTCAAACAGATAATGCTATGGAATATAGGGATTCTTCCTTACTCTAATTTCTCAGTCAACAAGGTACTTTGGTTCAACGTTCTTGTCCTCACACTTCCCAACAAAATGGATGAGCTGAACGCAAACATCATCACATACTTGACTCTGTTCGTGCTCTTCTTCTTTCTGCCTCTTGTCCCGAAAAATTTTGGGGTGAAGCCGCTCTTACTGCAATCTACAACATTAATCAAGTCCCTACCTTAGTTTTCCAAAATTTATCCCCTTTTGAAAAATTATTTGGTAAGCCTCCTGACTATTCTTTACTTAAACCTTTTGGTTGTGCCTGTTTTGTTCTTCTACAACCCCATAAACGTACGAAATTAGAACCACGTGCTCGTTTATGTTGTTTTCTTGGATATGGTATTGAACACAGAGGGTATCGTTGTTGGGATCCTATTACCAATAGACTTCGCATATCTCGTCATGTTACCTTCTAGGAAAATACCATGTTCTCATCTCTTTCTAAATTTCACCACTCTGTTAATGTTGACTCTATATTTTTCACTGATTCCTCCGTTGAGTTATTTCCAAGTTCTGACATAGAAAATTCTGATACGCTCAATATTAGGCCTTCCACACCTGCTCTTAGTGATTCTGCTCCCGCTGTTGATCCTGAACCTGTTGATCCTCCACCTATCCTTGACACCACTCTTTATCATTCCACCCAGGTAAGAGAAACTCCTCATTATCTTACTGATTTCCATTATTATTCTACTATTGCCACCATTCATGAGCCTCGCTCTTATCGTGAGGCAAGTACTGACCCTCTTTGGCAGAAAGCTATGTCTGAAGAACTTCAGGCTTTAGAGAGAACTTATACTTGGGACTTAGTTGATCTTCCTCCTCACAAGTCCCCTATTGGCTGAAAATGGATTTACAAAATCAAGACTCATTCTGATGGGTCCATTGATTGCTACAAAGCTTGCTTAGTAGCCAAAGGTTACACTCAAGAATATGGGATCGATTATGAAGAAACTTTGGCTCCAGTTGCTCGATTGATATCAGTCTGTAGTTTATTAGCTATTATTGCAGTTCACAAATGGAAGCTTCTCCAGATGGATGTCAAAAATGTGTTCCTCCATGGTGATTTATCCGAAGAGGTGTATATGCATCCTCCCCCTGGCTATCATTCTCCTCATAAGGTATGCAAGCTCCGACAAGCTTTGTATGGCTTAAAACAAGCTCCTCGAGCCTGGTTTGCCAAATTTAGTTCTACTCTTGCTCAACTTGGCTTTATCTTTAGTCCACACGATTCTGCATTGTTCATTTGTCAAACTGACCATGGTATTGTACTTCTGCTACTTTATGTTGATGATATGATCATAACAGGGAATGATATATCTGGTATCTCCAAATTACAACATTTTCTCAGTCAATGTTTTGAAATGAAGGACCTTGGCCATCTCAGTTATTTTTTGGGTCTTGAAGTTTCTTATACTTCTGAAGGTTATTATCTCTCTTAAGCTAAGTATACATTTGATCTACTTTCTCGAGCAGGTATTATTGATGGTAAAACTATATCAACCCCATTGGAACTCAATTGCAAACTTACTCCTCTCGATGGCACTCCTCTTGATGATCCTACCTTATATCGACAACTTGTTGGTAGTCTTGTTTATCTTACTGTTACTCACCCTGATATCTCATATGTAGTTCACTTAGTCAGTCAGTTAATGTCTGCCCCTCACTCATCATATTTTTCTACAGTTCTTCGAATACTTCGCTATATTAAAGGCACTCTTTTTCATGGTCTCCATTTTTCTGCTCACTCCTCTTTGGTGTTATCTGGCTACTCTGATGCTGATTGGGCTGGTGATCCCACAGGTCGTCATTCCACTACTGGTTATTATTTTTTCTTAGGCGATTCTCTTATCTCTTGGCATAGTAAAAAGCAAACAGTCGTTGCTCATTCCAGCACCGAATCTGAGTATCGTGCTCTAGCTGACGCTACATCTGAATTACTTTGGTTACACTGGTTGTTATCTGATATGGGTGTCCCACAATCTTCTACTACTATGCTTTATTGTGATAATCGAAGTGCTATACAGGTCTCTCATAATGACATTTTTCATGAGCGTACCAAACACATTAAACTTGATTGCCATTTTGTTCGTCATCATGTTACTCAGGGCACCATACTTTTGGTTCTCGTCTCCTCTGCTAACCAAGCCACTGATATCTTCACCAAAACCCATCCACCCACACGTTTTTGAGATTTACTAAGCAAACTTAAGTTGGCATCCACTATGCCATCTTGAGTTTGAGGGGGGGTGTTAACGTGATTATAGGAATCAATAACATCAGTTGCCTAATTCTATGATGTAAATAGGCATATTTTTAGGAAGTATTTTTAGAATGTGTATATCACAAGTATTGACAGCTTTTCTTTCCTCTATGATGTAAATAGGCAGATTTTTAGGAAGCCTTATTCTTTCTTTCCTATTCTAGTCATCGGACTCTTGTATAAATATCAGTCTTCATTGTACAAAAGAAATATACAAAAAAATTCCTTTTCCTTTATCACGCACAAAGTGGAAATCCACTTCTACATGTCTGGTGCGAGTTTTAAAAATGGGGTTAGTGTCACGACCTGAACTCCATGGGCATGTAACAGACACTAGGGAATGGAAAAGTATTAAACTTCCAAAGCCCTATAGTAAACCTGGAAGATTTATCACAATATAATTAACTCAGTTTAAAATTTTTAACGAAAATCTGGTAGAATTTCCTCTACACCTGTAAAATGCAAATGGCACTTCCAATCATATATATCAATCACTACTACTTCGATATCACCATATTCATCAACATCTCAACTTAAGTATATTAAAGTACATATTATAATGCAACATATACCCATATAATTACAATAACAACAACTCCTCCAAACTACTGCGGTGTCTATATTAACTAAAAATTATTTCACAAATATTAATAATATTACAATAATCTACATAGAGCGGCCAGTGAAAAATGAATTTGGTGCAAAGTAGAAGAACTAATAGTAGATTCTCAGGATCTTAGAAAAGTAGTTGAAGAGAATCAGACCTTATCGAGTAAGATAATATAAAGAAATGCATGCTGTTTTAAAAATTTCCTTTGTTAAAATAATTTATAGAAATATAATATTATAATTTATACCAAAATCATATTTATAAATCTAAAAGAATTTTATAAAATCTCATAAACACCTTTGCAATAAAATAACATTTATTTAAAATGTCTTTAATTGGAAAACTATGGTAGAACTCTAAACCACAAATCTAAAGCCAATCAACTCACTTATTCATCCAAGGAGTTCCCGAGAGTTGAGCTTCCACTGAGCTACCAGCTGTAGTTAGTCTCTTATTACAATATTTACTAGTGGTTCCCAAGAGTTAAGCATCAACTGAGCCACCGGTGCTAGTAAATGTTCAATCAAAATATGCCCGAGAGCTATATAACAACTGAGCCTCTTAACACAAATACACCCGAGAGCTATGCATCAAATGAGCCTTTCCACATAATATCTCTAAGAGCTTTGCATCAATCAAGCTTTTCACATATCCAATAAGGGCCTAACTCAAAGATCAATTCTAGTGTGCACACGGTTCTGATGACATCCATCAAGTAGTCCGTTATACTAGTATTTTCTAAAAATCTCTTTATATAAATAAATGTATAATAAATTCTAAAGAATGCCATAAGTGAAAAATAAAATAAGAATCACAATATTCCCATTTATCCTTCACAATAATATTCTTACTATAAATAATCATATAAATAATGGAATAGCATTATAACTTCAATAATATTCAAAACATAAATAATATCTCAAACTCAATATTTTCTTAAATGCCAAAATTAACATACACTTCAAAATATTAACTTACAAGTAAAGCGAGCCAGCTGACGTGTCCTCATCTACTTATATATATATATATATATATATATATATATATATATATATATAAACAAATAAATTCAAAATAATTCCCAAAAACTCTAGAAAAAATTACTAAAATTATTTAATTAATAAAATTGATTTGACAACACCCTAAATATGATATTTGAGGATGAAAGAATTAATTTTGATGAGTTAAGACAATTTAAATGGAAATTGAGAAATTTTCATTAAAACACTTTCTAGATTTTTATCTCAAAATCTGTGAGGAATCGTAGCTATCTCTAGTTACGAAATTAATCCTCATAATATATAATATTTATTAAAAATAAAATCATAATTTTCCAGACTGATCACTATTCCTCACTGGAATCCAGTTAAGATTCATTGGATTTTCTCACTGGAAAATGTATTTTACATAAAGTAGACATATACACATGTTCACAACACTAAGGAGAAGCTAAATACTTGTTCAAACACTTATATTAATGGCCAGATTAATAGATTGGGTCAAAATATGAATTTAACAATCGAGCTCTAATGAAGCACCAAACGGCAACACCTGAACTCGTGGTTGGTCTCTAAAGACTCCTGGCAATGAGAGCAACTTATTGGAAGTGGTCGCAGTAGCTGAGAATCACCAAAAAATGATGACTCTATGCTGGAAGTAAATGGCCAAAAGTTTGGAGGTTAAACTAACTTAAACCATGTCAAATTTCATAAAATAATTCTTTTTTTTTTTAGGATGTAGAGGAGGTTGAGAAAAATATATGGTAAAATTTTATGGCCATCGGAGGTCATTTGGTCGGTGATAGAAGAGGAAGATGACAGTGCTACAGTGTCAACCAGGAGAGTTCAGGGGCTTATGTGCATTTTCTCATGTCTGCCAACTATAACTAAAGATGGAGATGGAATATTACCACTTTTGTTCCTGAATTTTTGGACAAATTTCTATTTGGTTGTTCTACTTTGGAAGCCCAAATAATTTCTAGCAATTAAATGAGTTAATCTCTTGTATACTAGAAAATTATTAGCAACTAAATGTGTTAATATCATACCACAACTCAATAACCATTCTGCAACCCAACAACAACTTGATAACAACAGTAAAACATATTTATTTATTTTGATAATTATGGGTTATTATATTCTTTCCTTCTTAAGAAAATTCATCCTCAAATTTTACATCAACATTGAAATAGATAGAGGTATTGACTTTATATATCCGTCACTACATGGCTACTCCACAGTACCTTCACTATAAGAATTTCTTTGGTATGCACTTAATGAAGTTGATGATCTATAATTGATATAGGATGCTCTTCATAAGACAAATATTTGTTAATCTCTACCGCATGTGGCTGGAGAATATAAGAAGGATCAGAGATATACTTCCTCAACATAGATACATAGAACACTGGATGATTCAAGATAGGTCAGGTGGCAACACAAATCCATAAGCCAACTCTCTAACTTTAGAGCGAATTTCAAATGGTCCAACATTCCTTGGAGCTAGCTTGCCTTTTCGACCAAATCTCATTACTCCTTTTATCGATGACACTTTCAAAAATACCATGTCTCCAATAGCGAATGATACATCGTTTCTCTTAGGATTTGCATAGCTCTTCTACCTATTAAAAGTTATCTTCAATCTTTGTTGGATGATAGGAACCTTCTCTGAAGTCACTTGCACTAATTTTGGCCCCGTTAGTTACCTCTCTCTAACTTCCCAACACAGGGTTGATATACACTTCCTACCATATAATGTCTCATATGGAGCCATTTCAATACTTGCATGATAACTGTTGTTATATGCAAATTCAATCAATGGAAAGTGTAAATCCCATTGTCCACTAAAATCCATCACACATATCCTTAACATATCTTTCAACAACTAAATAGTCTTTTCTAACTAACCATTAATTTAAGGGTGAAAAGCAATGCTAAAAAGTCAAGTCTTGTACCCAATGCTTTATACAACTCTTGCTGAAAAGACTGAAGTAAAAGGGGCTCCTTTGTCAAACACTATACTTTCTAGTACCCTATGGAGGCAAATAATTCAATTAATATATAACCTTACTACCCTATCAGTAGAGTATGTCTTCTTAATTGCCAAAAAATGAGCTGACTTGGATAACCTATCCACTATTAACTATATGGCATCATAGCCACTTGATGTCTAGAAACAAATTCCATCACAATCATGTCCCACTTCCACTTAGGAATGGGTAACTGTTGCAACAATCCTAAGGGTTTTTTATGTTATAATTTCACCTATTGACAAGTGAGACACCTAGATACAAACTTCGTGATGTCTCTTTTCATCTTGTTCCACCAATATATATCTTTCAAATCATGATATATTTTGGTAGAACCTGGATGAACACTGTAAGCAAAAAAGTGTGCCTCTTCCACAATCTCTTTTCTCAAATCATTCACATTCGGCACATATAACCTAGTGCTAAAATGTAGCACACCCTCACTATCAATTATAAATTCTTTATATTGACCCTACTGAACCTTTGATATTATTTTCTACAATTATGGGTCCCTTATCTGAGCTGCCTTAACTTTATCCAAGTATACTGATCGTACTCTAAATTGAGCCAATAAATATTTCTTGGTTATCTTCCATTGCATTCCCTTATTAATAAGCTCATGCAACTCTTTAATGATTGACCTCCTTTCCATGCTAATGTGAGCAAGCCTGCCTGTTGAATTTTTACTCAATGTGTCAGCTACCACATTAGCTTTACCCAGATGGTAAAGAATGAGCAATCATAATCTTTCAGAAGTTTAATCCATTTTCCCTATCTTAGATTCAATTCTCTTTACTAAAAAATGTACTCTAAGCTCTTGTGGTTGGTGTATATTTCACAAGTTATACCATATAAGTAATGCCTCCCAATCTTTAATGCAAACACTACAACTACCATTTTTAAATCATGAGTAGGATAATTCTACTTGTGCTTCTTTAATGGATGTGAAGCATAAGTAACTACTCTTCAATTCTGCATTAATACACAACCCAATCCTACTTGAGAAGCATCACAATACACTGTATACCCTTTACTTCCCAAAGGTAAGGTCAACAATGGAGCTAAAGTTAACATATCCTTGAGTATCTGAAAGTGCTCTTCACATTTATCACTCCACATAAGCTTAACATTCTTCTACGTTAACCTTGTTAAAGGTATGGCTATTTTAGAAAAATCCTTTATAAATCTCCTATAGTAGCCAACTAAACCTAGAAAGCTCCTTACTTTTGTGACTGTTGTGGTCTTGGTCATCATGTAATAGCTTTAATCTTTTTAGGATCTACTTCTATGCCATATTTGGATACCACATGGCCTAAGAATGCCACTTAATCTAACCAAAATTCACATTTTGAGAATTTGACATACAGTTTATACTCCCTTAATGTCTGAAAAACCAACCTCAAATGTATGACATATTCCTCCTTACTCTTAAAATACACTAAGATGTCATTAATAAACATTATCATAAATTAGTCCAAGAATGGCCTAAATACCCGATTCTTCAAGTCCATAAAAGTTAGTGGTGTATTAATTAACCCAAAAGACATCACCAAGAATTCATAGTGGCCATACCTTGTTTGAAAAGCAATCTTAGGTATATGTCCACTTATAATCCTCAACTGATAATACCCTAACCTTAAGTCAATTTTGGAGAAACATTAAGCTCCTTAAAGTTGGTCAACCAAATCATCAATCCTTAGAAGAGGATACTTGTTCTTAATGTTGACTTTGTTCAATTGTCTATAATCAATACAAAGTTGAAGTCTACCATGTTTCTTTTTTAAAAATAGCAATGTTGCACCCCAAGGATATGTATTGGGTCTAATGAAACCCTTATCAAGCAATTCTTACAATTTCTCTTTAAGTTCCTTTAACTCTACATATGTTATCCTATAAGGTGGCACAGAGATAGGATCTGCACCAGGAACAACATTCTTACATAATTCTATCCCTCTTTCTGGTGGCAAGCCTGGTAATTCTTGGGAAAAACATCAAGAAACGTGCACACAACTGGCACATTCTCAACTACCCCTTTATCTGCATTTGTATCTTTGACCATAGGTAAATAGCCTTAACACCCACTTTTAAGCATCTTTTCTAGTTATGATTGCATAAATGAGATTTTGAGGCATTGAACTCTTATCACTTCTAATTTAGAATTCCACATCATTTATAATTTTGAAGATGATCTACTATCCAATGTGGCATAGTGTTGAGCCAACTAGTCCATTCCTATAATCACATCAAAATCAATCACATCTAATAAAACTAAATCTACCAATGACTCTTTACCTTCCTCTAACACTAGATAAGTTGAAAATAATATATTTGTCTCCAACTAATCACTAAGGGGAGTTGCTACATATAATGGAACTAATATTTTAGATGGTTACCATCCCATCTTGGAAGCAAATCCTAGTGATACAAAAGAAGGTGAAGCACTAGGATCAAATAAAACTCTAACATCATAGTAACATATTGGAAGACTACTTACAACCACTGCATTAGCTGCTTGAGCATTCTAAGGAGTCAATGTGAAAACTCTAGCCTATCCACGGCCTACCTATTATGAGTTGGATAGCTAAGCCTATTCTTTTCCTCCAGCTCTACTTCCAGCACCTTTGCCATGTTGACTCATAAATTGAGTCAATCTCTGCTGGGGTTACATAGATACTTGATGTCGCTGAACTGATTAAACCATTAAAGCTAAGGATCCTTAAGCATATGATGGCTAAAATCCATAGTTAGAACAAGCTCTAGCAAAATGTCCTAACTCTCCACATCTGAAACAAGCTCCTGGCACCAAGTGACATGGCCTTAGATGTACTCTGTCATAAGTAGTACATGCACTAGCCCTAGACCCTATACTACCATATCCAAAGCTCTAGCCACTATTACTACTACTATCTCCATAACCAAATCTAGTAGCTTTACCACTCCTATAGTTAGAGACATAGCTGTGTCTGCCAGGTATTTATGCTTGAGACCTTCGACTTTGTTGGGAAGCACCCTCTGCTTGAACACCCACACTGCTACACTGAAAAGTAGGTTATGGTACACTATGGGCTACTCTTGTCCTAGTGCTACCACTTACATAAGGATCAGTTATAGTCCTATGCCTGATGTGTCGCTTCTCCAACTATCTAGTCTCCTTAATAACACTCTTTAACCTCTAATCCTCAGTCCGCACACCTATACTAGCTAGGCCCAACCTCATCACAAATAACTCCACTACTCTCCTCTTATCCTGTATCATATGCATAGCATGATGTGACAACCTAAAGAAATCATGGGTGTACTCCTCAACTGACCAATCACATATGTCTGTACTAGTTGCCATCTATAATTATCCATTATAGAAGGTGGATAGAAATATCTCAAAAATTGCTCCTTAACTCCAACCATGTCATGATAGTTATAAATGGTTGGATGGACTGCATAAATAAGTTTTAAGATGTAGCTTATACTAATAACACCACAATAATTATCCTTTGGTAATTAATGTATCCTATCCTGGTTCTAGCCTCAATGATGTTTATAAAATCCAAAGCATCTCTAGTACCATCAAATGGAACTCTCCCAACTCTGTAATACAATAAAGCTGCATTTGCATCAGACATCCCTTGGTTCCTCTATTGTAACATTTTTTGTACTAAAGGCATGGCTTGATTAAGTGCCAATAGTGCTTGATTAATTCTTGCCATTCTAGCAGCAAAAGCTGTAAGATCCACCTCTTAAGCTTTTAGTTCTACTTACAGCTATTGCTCTTGTGTCTAAGCTATAGTTACCTTAGGTTTACCTCTTCTTCTACCTTGTGGGGTAGGGGGAGGAGCTTCATCCTGAACAAATTGCTTGCCAACATCATATGATGCATCTATAATAGGAGCATTTCATGCTCTCCTCCTCATTCTGAAAGGCATAAAACCTAAAAAGATTTAAAACACAATAAGGGAACTAACATATACATAGAATTCTAGAAATAATTATGACAATCAATGAAATTTATCAACATAATCACCACAATAGTTTCAAGAAAAGATAGATATTAATGATCAAAAGAACAAGGAATGAAACATCGCTCTGATACCAGCTTTGTCACGACTCGAACCTTATGGGCACGTGACCTTCAATAAGGAATTAGAAAGCATAAATTTTATGAAACTTGTAGTAAGCCTAAAAGATTTATCATAATAAAATTAACTCACATCAAAATTTTAACAAAAATCAAGCAAAGTTTCCTTTGTACCGGGAACAAACTAAAACCTGTAAAATGCAAATGGCACTTCCAAAAATATATATCAATCATTACAACTGTGATGTCACCATACTCATTAACATCTCAACTCAAGTATATTAAAATAAATATTACAATGCAACATATACCCATACAATTACAATAACAACAACTCCTCCAAACTACTGCAGTGACTAGATTAACTACAAATCATTTCACAAATATTAATAATAATACAATAACCTACATAGAGCAACTGGTGAAGAATGAATATGGCGTAGAGTAGAAGAACTAATAGTAGACTCCTGGGATTCTGGAAAAATAGTTGAGGGGAGTCAGACCTCACTGAGTAAGCTAACATAAAGAAATGCATGTCATTTTAAAAATCTCCTTTATTAAAATAATTTATAGAAATATAATATATATAATTCATATTTAAAACCATCAGTTTACTAAAATCATATTTATAAATCTAAAAGAATTTTATAAAATCTCATAAACAACTTTGTAAAAAAAATAACAATTATTTAAAATGTCTTTAATTGGAAAATTATGGTAAAACCCTAAATCACAAATCTAAAAGCCAATCGGCTCACTTATTAATCCAAGGACTAATGGTTCCCAAGAGTTAAGCTTCCACCCAGCTACCATCCACAACCAGTTTCTTATTTTAATATTTACTGGCAGTTTCTAAAAGTTAAGCATCAACTTAGCCACTAGTACCAGTAAATGTTCAATTAAAATATGCCTAAGAGCTATACATCAATCGAGCCTCTTAACATAATATGCTTGAAAGGTATGCATCAACCAAGCCTTTCCATATAATATGCTAGAGAGCTATGCATCAACCAAGCTTTTCACATATGTAATAGGGCCTAACTTAAAGATCAATACTAGTGTGTACATGGTCCTGATGATACCCATCAGGTAGCTCGTTCTACCAGCATTTTCTAAAAATATCTTTATATAAATAAATGTATAATAAATTCTAAAAAATGACATAACTGAAAAATAATATAAAAATAATAATATTCCTATTTATCCTCCACAATAATATTCTTACTATAAATAATCATATAAATAATGGAATAACATTCTAACGTCAATAATATTCAAAATAGAAATAATATCTCAAACTCAATATTTTCTTAAATACTAAAATCAACATGCACTTCAAAATATTAACTTAGAAGTGGAGTGAGCCAGTTAATGTGTCCTCATCCAACTAGTCTCCAATGTTCCTACTCTGATATTCTCTATAATAAATAATATTTATTTAAGATATATGCATATATACATATATATAACAAACAAATTCATTATAATTTCCAAAAACTCTAAAAAATTACTAAAATTAAGGAATTAATAAAATGATTTGAAAACACACTAAATATGATATTTAAGGCTGAGAGAATTAATTTTGATGAGTTAAGACAATTTAAATGGAAAATGGCAAATTTTCACTAAAATGCTTTTGGGACTTTTATCTCAAAATCTATGAGGAATCAGACCTAGTTATAGTTATAGAAATTAATCCTCATAAGATATAACTTAAGAGGGGGAGATGGAAAATTACCACTTTTGTCCCCACATTTTTGGAAAATTTTTTATTTGGTCCTTCCACTTTGAAAACCCAGATTATTGCTAGTAATTGAATCTCTTGTATACTTGAAAATTGTTAGTAACTAACTGTGTTAACACCATACTATGACTTAACAACCACTCAGCATCCCAAGAATAACTTGATAATAGTAGTAAAACATATTTATTTATTTAAATAATTATGGTTTATTACAGTTGGAAGATAAGAAGATTGCTTTAATGTTATCGCACCACACATACGACGGAGTGGGCAAGTGCACACCAAGCTCTCGAAGTCAATGAGTGAGCCATTTAAGCTTGACACTAACATCAGCGATGGCCTTAAACTCTTATTCAGTTAAAGACTATGCAACCATGCGTTGTTTCCTAGAGTTCCAACCAATCAAGTTCCAACCGAGGAAGATAAGACAACCTTCTATCAAACGATGTCCAGGAACCCCACCCAATCTATGTTAGTAAAGGAAATCATTGAAGTTTTTGGGCATCTTTTAATGAATAAGCCTTAATATTATGTTCCCTGAAGATATCTGTTGATGCGTCTGAGAGCCTTGAAGTGTGTGGTGGTTGGATGATACATGAATTAACTTATTTTGTTCACCAAAAAGACAAATTAAGTCTGGTTATTGTTAGGTATTTATGGCTCCCATAAACTCTGTGGTATGTGTTTGCTTCAATAGGGGAGAGTAAGTCACTATCAGATTTTGTAAATATTGTACCTAAAGCCATAGGTGTTGAACATGGCTTACATGATGACATGTTTGTAGTCTTTAAGATGTCCAATATGTATTTTTATGGGTAAGAAGAAGACCAACACCTATCCAGATCACTTGAATGTCAAGAAAATTGCTTAATTCACTAAAGTCCTGTAAAGAAAATGTAGTAGATAATTGAGAGATTAGTTGCTAAACAAGAGTAGTGTGTAATGAATAAATCATCTACATAGACAAGTAAAAAGCATTGACAACTGCCAAAATTATAAATAAATAAAGATGGATAAGCATAAGAACATTGAAACCCATAGCGAGAAGAAATTTGCTTAATTTTTGAAACCATGCTCACAGTGCTTATTTTAGCCTGCAGAGTGATCTTTTTTTAATTTATAGACATATGTAGGGTGCTTAGGATCCATATATCCTCGTGGTTATACCATGAACACATCTTCTTCAAGCTCACCATTTAAAAAGGCATTGCTCATATAAAGTTGATGTAAATGCCAACCCCTTGAGATAACAACTGATGACACTGTGTTAAGAGTCATGGGTTTCACTACTCGACTAAAGGTTTCCTTATATTCTAATTCATACTCCTAAGTGTAACCACGGGCTACCAAACGTGCCTTGAATCTTTCTATGTTACCATCTGCTTTATGTTTGATTTTTTATATCCATTGGTTACCAACAATATTGTTATTGGTGGGATAAGGAATAAGATCCCATATATGGTTTTGGTATAAAGCTTGCATATCCTCTATTATGACTTATTTCCATTCAAAAAGATTAATGGCTTGGGGAAAAGAGGCAGGTTCATTGGTTGAAGAGAGTGGAGAGGGTGTTTTCTAAGTATGAAGAAGTATGGGTTTATATTGAAGGGTAGTAGGCCATAATTGCATTTTGTATGTACATTAGGGTGGTGGTTAAGAGGATAAATTTGAATGGTTAGTTTGATCTTCAGCATTGCGAAGATCCATAAACAGTTTTAATCCTTCTTGGTTGTAGATGTGGGTACGGTTTGGAGAGATGGATAAGGGTGAGTTAGAAGATTGGGTGGATAGTGCTTTCATTAAAGTGGAAGAGTGGTTAGAAGGTGATAAGAATGAAGAAGGTTTAGAAGAAGTAAGAGTGTAAGATAAAATAGGAACTTGTGTCGTGGAAGTGCAATGCTCCCGAGGACATGTGAGCTGAAGCCAAGGTAAAGGCAATATGGACACTGACATGACATCCAATGGTAAAGAGAGACCTGAGAAATCATTAAAAGGGAATAATTTTTCATCAAACTCAACATGTCTAGCAATATACATTTTGCTATTTTGTTTGTCAAAGCATTTATATCCTAGATGAATAAGTGAGTAACCTAAAAACACATATTGAATCAACCTAAATGAAAATTTTTGATTACGGTATGGTCTTAATAAAGGATAAATGACACTCTTAAAGATACAAAGAAAGGAATAATCTAGAGGTTTTTTGTATAGTTAAGTGAAAGGAATGCATTTTCCTACTGAACTGGTTGTAATTCGATTAATAAAAAAAACTATAGTTTCAAAGGCAAATTCTCAAAATTTAAATAGGGTACCATAATGACCTAAGAGAGCCAAACCAATATCCATAATATTTTGAATTTTATATTCAGTAGTGCCACTTTGTTCATGAATGTGGGGACCTCTAAAATGATGAATAATACCATTTTGTTTACAATAATTATTTAATGGATGACATTCACCGCCCCAGTCAAGGTGGACTGATTTAATTTTCCTTTCAAATTGTTTTTCCACCATTTTTTGAAATTTAAGAAAAATTGCATAGACATCACTTTTGTTTTTAATGGGATAGAACCATGCAAATAAAGAATAATCATCTATTAAAATTACAAAATAATTAAATTGAGAATAAGAATGAATTGGTGCCAGACCGCAAACATCTGAATGTATTAATTATAATAGTTTGGAGCTACAGTGATGAGTCAAGGGAAGATGTACTCTATATAATTTCCCTTAACAACAAATAGAACATTTATTGGTGGTTTGTCTAAAGGAAGAACAAGGTAATTAAAATTGACGAACTAATTGTCTGACTGTTTGAAAGTTGGGATGCTTGAGTCTTGCATGCCAATCCTTCAAATTTGCTAGATAAGCAGATATACTAATAGATTTGCTTAGACAAAGTGCATCATTTAAGTTATAGAGTCCTTGAAGCGTCGTCTTCTTTTATACCTAGTCTTTGATAAGACAATGATCATTATAAAAGTCAAAAAGACATTTATTATCTTTACAAAATTTTTGAACAACCAAGAGAGGTTTAGTTATTATAAGAACATGTAAAACATTTTGTAAGGTGAAAGATTTAAAGGAAGATAAAAGAATATAGAAACCAATATGTGAGATACCTAATCCATGTCCATTACCAATAAGAAATTTTTTTTTTTTACCTTAATATTCATTAACAATGCTGAGTGAAGACAAGTCAGGAGTGACATGATAAGTCACTCTTGTGTCTGGATACCATAATGTTAGATGAGCACTAGGAGATATAGGCAAAAGTGCACTTGGCGATGAAAAACTGGTCAGGTTGGCTTGGTACCTTTGTGATGGAGATGAGAAATTCTAGAATGAAGACTATCCGGATCGACCCCAAGCTGTGTAGTTGGCATCAAAGCGACGCCTGCAAGTGAGAGCAGAATGATTTTTGAGTCTATATATCTGACAAAAAGAAGGATTAAAGGACTGATTAAGTGGTTCATTAGAGGAGTTAATGATGTGTTATGTAATGTTCACCGTAAAGAAATGAGACTACTGTAAAACCAAGAGCAATTCATAAGCTACCAACTAGCCATGAAGCTCATGAAAGGAGACAGCTTCAGGTCATTATTGTAATGCCCTTATTATGCCATTATACTTGGCAATGAGCTTGTGAAACATAATAATGTTGAATTATGAAGAAGAGATTAGTTGTTAATCTAAAGTCACATAATCAATAATAGCTTTCACCTTATAGAGATACTGAGAGACAGGTTGGTCAGCTTTAGAGAGGTTATGGAGCTCAATGTGTAATTAGGTGCATTGGGCATGGCTAATGATGTCATAGGTTGTGGCAAGGGCTTGCTATACTTTTGTCAATGACCGTAACCTAATAAGTTATGTGTAAATTTCTTCAGATAAAAGCCACAAAAATAACAATTGGTCTTTATTAAACCAGGCGGTGTAAGTGGAAATAGTGATCATTTGATTGGTTGTGGAATCAAGAATCTCTGTAGGTGGAGGAGAATCGATTCTAGTTACTATACAATGAAGATTATAGTAATTCAATAATGGAGTGCCCCGAGCTATGTAGTCGGCATCAAAATGACTCCTGTAAGGGAGAGCAGAATGATTTGTGAGTTTATAAATCTGACAAGAAGAAGGATTAAAGCTTTATTGATCAACACATTGCCCTTGTCTTCCTCAATTATTAGTAGAAAAGGACCAATTAAGTGGTTCAAGGGAGGAGTTAATATTGTGTTATGCAATGTTCACCATAAAGACATAAGAGTGTTGCAAAAGCAAGAGCAATTCATAGGCTACCAACTAGTCATGAAGCTCATGAAAGGAGACAACTTCAGGTCATTGTTGTAATGCCCCTATTATGCCATTATACTCGGCATTGAGCTTGCAAAACACAATAGCATTGAATTCTGGAGAAGAGATTGGTTGCCTAGCTAAACTCAGGGAATTAACAATAGCTTTCACCTTATCAAGATACTAAGAGATAAGGTGGTCAAATTTAGAGAGGTTGTGGAGCTCAATGTGTAATTGGGTGCACTAGGCATGGCTAATGACACCATAGGTTATGGCAAGGGCTTGCCATACTTCTACCAATGACTATAACTCGATGAGCTATGGGTAAATTTCTTCAATGATTGAAGATAAAAGCCATAAAAATAACAATTGGTCATTATTAATGATACGGAACCTCCAAGAATAAGCTTGAGAACCCCTTTATGTATTCAAACCCCCGAAGCATTAATTGAAAACCCCAATAGTCAATTCAGCAACAACCCCTAAGAATGGTTAGAAATCAGATTACTTAGATGATCAAATAATTAGAATAAAGAAAACTCATTTCTAAATTCCAATTTTGAAACACTCCACAAGAAGATGATCAATCTACTTGAATGTTCCTTAAAGCATGTATTCTACATAAGAACATAAAGATAAAAGCAAAATAGCCTTTAGGTTTTAAAACTTCAAATCTGAATAATAAAATTCGTCCAAGGCATATATATATAGCCTTTACAAGGTTTTCCTTAGCGAGTAAGGAAAACTAATAACCCTAATCACAAAAAAAGGAAATTAATCTAATCAGACCTCAAATAGGAATTTTGACATACTTCCTATTTTAAGAATAATTAAATTAACTAAAACTAATGGGCTTTTAAAATAACAAATTCGTCCAGCCCTTATTTAACATAATTAAACCTAAATAACAATGCTTAAATAACTCTCCCATGCATATTCGGCCAGCCCACAACAAATGAGGCCCATTATATACTTAATTAAACCCATTAATAACTTGGACTTGAATTAAGTTGTATTGAACTTGAGCTGCACTTGGCACAAAGCTTTGGTGTCCTTGTAAACTTTCACTAGCTAAGTTCATAAAGCCTTGTAGATGATGGATTAAAGCTTCTTGAAGCTTCTTAGATTGAGACCTTATTATAGGTCTTTGAGGCATGCTGATTGGACTCAAAACCTCTTGAACTTGATCCTTGCCTTCTTGACCATGCTCATTTTCATCATGTTGAATTCTTTGAACTTGGTGTGTTGGCTGCTCCATAACATTTCCCCTTTCCTCAAAAGGATTCTTCCTCGAATCTAAAGCATCACTTATATCAAAAGGACTCAAATCAGCCACATTGAATGAAGCACTAACATTATACTCACCAGGTAGGTCCACTTTGTATGCATTGTCATTAATCCTTTCAAGTATTTGAAAAGGACCATCTCCTCTTGGGTTTAGTTTAGACTTCCTTTAAAGTGGAAACCTTTCTTTATGAAAATGCACCCAAACCCAATCTCCAGGCTGAAAAATCATTAGCTTCCTTCCCTTGTTCACACGTGAAGCTACTTTAGCATTTTTCTTTTCAATCCTCTCCTTAACTTGCTTATGTAACTTCTTCACCAAATCAGCCTTAGAATTAGCATCAACACTCAAAAAATTGTTAGGTGGCAGTGGTAATAAATCAATAGGAGTAAGTGGATGAAATCCATAAACAATCTCAAATGGAGAGCAATTAGTAGTGCTATGAACAGCCCTATTGTAAGCAAACTCCACAAATGGTAAACAATCCTCCCACATCCTAATGTTCTTTTCTATGATTGCCCTAAGCAAAGTAATCAAAGTCCTATTAACTACTTCAGTTTGCCCATCGGTTTGAGGGTGACAAGTAGTTGAAAACAATAGCTTAGTTCCTAACTTTCCCCATAACACATGCCAAAAATGACTCAAAAACTTAACATCCCTATCACTAACAATGCTCCTAGGTATGCCATGTAAATGCACAACTTCTTTGAAAAACAAATCAGCAATCAACTTAGCATTATCAGTTTTATGACATGGTAAAAAATGAGCCATTTTACTAAATCTATCAACCATAACAAAGATACTATCATGACCTTTCCTAGTTCTAGGCAATCCAAGCACAAAATCCATAGACAAATCAGTCCAAGGTTCACTAGGAATGGGTAATGGTGTGTATAACCCATGCGGTTTCAACCTAGACTTAGCCTCTCTACATGTAATGCAATGCTCACAAACTTTATACACATCATGTTTCATACCGGGCCAAAAGAAATGTTCTAATGGCATATCATAGGTCTTATTTACCCCAAAATGCCCCATTAAGCCTACTCCATGTGCCTCCTTAATTAATAATTCCCTTATAGAACACTTAGGAATGCACAATCTATTTCTTTTAAACAAGAAACCATCAAACAAGTAAAAATCATCTGAAACAACCCCATTGTCACAAGATGCATATATATCACCAAAATCATCATCATGTGGATACAACTCCTTTATAAACTCAAAACCTAATAATTTAACAGTAAAAGAGTTAAGTAAGGTGTACCTTCTAGATAATGCATCAGCAACCACATTCTCTTTACCTTGCTTGTACTTAATCACATATGGAAATGTTTCTATGAACTCCACCCATTTGGCATGCCTACGGTTCAGCTTATCTTGACCCTTCAAATGCTTTAAACTTTCATGGTCAGTGTGTATCACAAACTCCCTAGGCCATAAAAAATGTTGCCATGTTTGCAAAGCTTGAACCAATGCATATAATTCCTTGTCATAAGTTGGATATTTCAAGGTTGCCCCACTTAACTTTTCACTAAAATACATTAGTGGTCTTTGATCCTGCATCAAAATAGCTCCAATCCCTATGCCATTAGCATCACATTCAATCTTAAAAGTTTTATCAAAGTTAGGTAAAACAAGTAAAGGTGCATTACACAATTTTGCCTTAAGTTCATTAAATGCATGTTCTTGTGCATCACCCCAAACAAATCCAACATTTTTCTTAACTAATTCATTCAAAGGTGCGACTATAGTGCTGAAATCTTTAATGAATCTCCTATAGAAACTAGCAAGCCCATGAAAACTTCTCACCTCACTAGCATTTTTAGGTTTTGGCCACTCTTTAATAGCCCTAACCTTCTCCTCATCAACTTCTATGCCTTGACTAGATACAACAAAACCAAGAAAATTAACCTTATGCATGCAAAAACTACACTTTTTAAGGTTTGCATACAACTTTTCTTGTCTAAGTGTTTCTAGTACAATTCGCACATGCATAACATGATCATCTAAACACTTAGAGTAAATCAGAATATCATCAAAGTAAACAACAACAAATTTACCTAAGTAATTTCACAACACATGGTTCATCAATCGCATGAATGTGCTAGGTGCATTAGTAAGACCAAAGGGCATAACAAGACACTCATACAACCCATACTTAGTCTTAAAAGCTATTTTCCATTCATCACCAACATTCATTCGAATTTGATAATAACCAGATTTCAAGTCTATTTTAGTGAATAAACAAGAACCATATAACTCATTAAGCATATCATCTAATCTAGGAATAGGATGACTATACTTTACAGTGATTTTATTGATGGCTCTGCAATCCACACATATCCTCCATGTTCCATCCTTCTTTGGCACAAGAATGATAAGAACCAAACAAGGACTAAGACTTTCCCTCACATACCCTTTAGCTAGCAACTCCTCCACTTGTGTTTGGATCTCCTTTGTTTCTCTTGGATTTGCTCTATATGTTGGTCGATTGGGTATGGCTGCCCCAGGAATGAAGTCAATTTGATGTTCTATGCCTCTAATTAGGGGTAATCCACTAGGCATCTCTTTGGGAAACACATTTTCAAATTCCTGCAAAAGATCAACAAACACACTAGGCAAAGATAGGTTAAGTTCATTAGTTGCCAAATAAGCCCCTTTGTACAAAAGTACAAATATAGGTCGATTAGCATACAAGGCCTATCTAACCTCACTTGTCCTAGCTATTAAACTCAAATTCTTTTCTTTTTTCTCTCTGGGCTAAATCTCTTCTTTTGTTTTTCCCTCTTTCTTTTCACTCTCTAAAGAATTTTTCTTACTCTCTTTTTCTTTCTTTTCAGCCTCCACTCTTATTCTTTCCATTTTACATTGGTCTTTATACACCTCCTTTGAAGAAAGCGGTGTTAATATGATCTTGCGCCCATCCTTGGTAAAGTGATACCGATTGAGGTACCCATCATTCTTGGTCTTTCTATCAAATTGCCATGGTCTACCAAGCAAAATATCTCCAGCATGCATGAGAACTACATCACACAATTGCTCATCATGATATTTACCAATTGAAAAGGAAATAATAGATTGTCTATTTACCTTGACCTCTCCACAATCATTAAGCCATTGAAGTTTGTATGGCCATGGGTGTGGTATAGTAGACAGCCCCAATCTACTAATTAAGAATGAGCTCACTGCATTGGTGCAACTCCCTCCATCAACAATCATAAGACATGCCTTGCCTTGCACATGACACCTTGTATGGAATAAGGTTGCTCATGAGGTTGCTAAAGGGAAGGCTACGAACGTGGTTAACTTGTACCAAACCCGTATTCAATCTTGATAACCTTGCCAAGGATCGTTCATAAATCAAGCAAAAAAAACTCTAATCCCCAACAAGACCCTTAAATAACCTGTACTTAAGAACCTTAATTATAAAGAATTAAAGGTTGTTTAATATAAACCAAAGATTAACAAAGTCAATTTTAAGTCTAAATTAAACTAGGTTTGAATATACCAAGCCTTCACTTAATTGATAAAATTCATTCTTAATTTGTACTACATTGATATGGCCTTTATATAGGCATGTAAACATCCCAATCCTTGAAGGAATAGGTTTTCTTACTTATTCCTAAAGACTCCTATAAAGGAAATTCCATAAATAAATAGGATCCCTTCTAAAATATGACTACTAATGACAACTAAGCTTTGAAAAGTCAAATTGACAACTCATGACAACTAAGCATTGAAAAGTCATATTGACAACTCATGACAACTAAACAAATAACTAATGACAACTAAGCTTTGAAGCATGCCATGTCACATGTCAAGTTGGATGTTGACCATTGACTTTGACTTATTGACTTTGAATTTGACTTTGACTTATTGACTTTGACTTGGAATATCCTTGAATCTTCTCACATCTTGTAGAATCTTCTTGAATCTTCCTTATTGACTCCAAAAAAGAAAATAACCCAAAAATTCGTCCAAGCTTTGTACTTGACTTTATTAATATGTTGACTTCACAAATTTACCCTTTTGAGGATCGTATCATTCCCTCCCTCTTAAAGATGATTCGTCCTCAAATCATACCCACCTTGTAAAGTTGGTATATTTGGATGTCCTCCGGGATCGAATAAAAATACCTTGGTAGAGTACTTCTCCTTTGAAGCAATGATGCACATAAGCAGCTTTAGAATTCCTTGAAATTGAGGACTTACTCCAAATGCAGCACTAGTATTCACAAACTTATAAATGTTGAATCCTTATTGTTTCCTTCTAAACTTAAAATGTGAATATCTTAAGTTCTTCTTGTTATAATTGAAAACTCCATGGATTCCCTTGAAAGACATAAAATGTTGCAACTCTTTCTCATACTTCATGCAAGGAATGAAATCTTCAAAGGAATTTTTAACCTTGAATTGTGACTCATCAACATCATCAAATGGATCTTCATATGGCTTTAAGGTCAACATAACAAATTTTAAGTCACTAGGAAAAGAAACATCAAAATTATTAGTGCAATCGTGATGAATAATCATCTCCTTATCCTTCATGACATGAAAATTTTCCTTCAAATCTCTTTCAAAGATCTGCACTTTCTCATCAATTTCTTTGCTCGGTTGTACACACTTACCATTATCTTTATCTTCTTGCAATATTTCATTAAGGCTTTCAGCATTATTTTTCTCCAACACCTCCACAATTTCTTCATCAACTATTTTCTCTTCAAAATCATTGTTCACACTTTCTTCATTCACCAAAACATGAATGTTGTCATCCTCTTTAATAACCTGATCATCTACTTCAATGCATAATTGGTCTTCATATTTCTCACCATGCTGACTCAACCCTTTTTCAACACTTAACTCACTCAACTCAGTTTTAACACCTAACTCCCTCTTTTCTTTTCTCTCATCTTCATAAGGTTCCCTTTCCAAAGTTTTCCTATATGAAGAATGGATCTATTCATTCTGTTGATTGATGCTCAAGTCTTCAAAATTTGTCTTTAGAGAAAAAGTTTCAAATCGACACTCTTCCCCTTTATTCTTCTCCTCAACTTGTCTCTCAACCAATTCAATGACTTCAACATTCCTTAGACCTTGTTTATGCCCTTGAAAGTGATTATGAAAATCCTTATAATAATGATTTAGCACAAACCTCTTTTGCATGATTGTCTTCATCTCTTGCCATGTAGAGATAAGTTCTTCTCCACAATGCCTCCTTGAGACCACTAGTTGATTCCACCAAGCTAGTGCATAGCCCATGAATGCATTGGTTGCAATCTTGACTTTCTTTTCCTTATAGTAGTTGTGGTAATTAAACATAAAATCTACCTTCTTTTCCCATGCTAGATATGCTTCAGGATCACTTCTGCCATGGAAATTAGGTATCTTCATCTTTATGCTCCCAAGGTTGTTATCTTGCTTATTGTACCCTTGAATGCTCTGATTAACAAACTCATCATCATCCTCATGCCATCTCCCTCTACAAACTTGTCTAGGTGTGATTTGAGTTTTATTGTTGGTGTTATTGGTGGTGGTTGTAGCTTGGCTTTGCTCTAACCTCCCTATTTGCTCTCAAACCTTTTGATGGCTATTTAACAATTGACTCATTTGTTCTTGCATAGCCTTCATAAAGAGCTTCCATTCGGGATCTATCTTAGCCTCCTTTAGATCTGCCATGTTATAAACAAAGAAACAAAAGAAAACAAAAACTCATGAGTAACACTCCCTCACGTGTTTACACTCAAAGAATGTCACTCAATGCTCATGTTTCACTCAATTAGGCTTTTACCCTCTTATGAACTCACCACTTGCCCTTCACCTCTCAAATTCCTTTCTTATAGTTCTTATGGAACTTAAGTTACTAACTATCAAATTAAGCTCAATACAAAACAAACAAAGCAAAATTAAACTCAAATTTGACTATAAGAGCCAAAGAAAATGCAACAACAAAGACTACACCCAAATAAAATAAAAATAAGAAATTTTGGAATAAGTATTATAAATTCAATACCTTTGCCTTTTTTTTTTCAATTTCTGAATATTCTACTCTTCTTCTTAAACATTTAGGGTAATTTAAACACTTATTCCAAAATTTCTTATTTTCAATTTGTTTGGATATTTTCTTTGCTGTTGCGTTTTCTTTGGCTCTTATAATCAAATTTGAGTTTAATTTTTTTTGTTTGTTTTGTATTGAGCTTAATTTGATAGTTAGTAACTTAAGTTCCATAAGAACTATAAGAAAGGAATTTGAGAGGTAAAAGGCAAGTGGTGAGCTCATAAGAGGGTAAAAGCCTAACTGAGTGAAACATAAGCATTGAGTGATTCTTTGAGTGTAAACATGTAAGGGAGTGTTACTTGTGAGGTTTTTTTTTTGTTTTCTTTTGTTTCTTTATTTATAACATGGCAGATCTAAAGGAGGCTGAGATAGATCCCGAATGGAATATCTTTATGAAGATGATGCAAGAACAAATGAGTCAATTGTTAAACAACCATCAAAAGGTTCGAGAGCAAATAGGGAGGTTAGAGAAAAGCCAAGCTATAATCACCAACAATACGACTCAAATCACACCTAGACAAGTTTGTAGAGGGAGATGGCATGAGGATGATGATGAGTTTGTTAATGACAACATTCAAGGGTACAATAAATAAGATAGCAATCTTGGGAGCATAAAGATGAAGATACCTAATTTCCATGGCAGAAGTGATCCTGAAGCATATCTAGCATGGGAAAAGAAGGTAGATTTTGTGTTTAATTGCCACAACTACTATGAGGAAAAGAAAGTCAAGCTTGCAACCAGTGCATTCATGGGCTATGCACTAGCTTGGTGGAATCAATTAGTAGTCTCAAGGAGGTATTGTGGAGAAGAACCTATCTCTACATGGAAAGAGATGAAGACTATCATGCGAAAGAGGTTTATGCCAAATCATTATTATAAGGATTGGTATAATCACTTTGAAGGGCATAAACAAAGTTCAAGGAATGTTGAAGTTATTGAGAGACATCATGAGAGAAAAGAAAAAAGGGAGTTGGGTGTTAGAATTGAGTTGAGTGAGTTAAGTAAAAGGTTGAGTGAGCATGGTGAGAAATATGAAGAACAATTATGCATTCAAGTAGATGATCAGGTTATTAAGGAGGATGACAACATTCATGTCTTGGTTAATGAAGAAAGTGTGAATAATGGTTTTGAAGAGAAAATATTTGATGAAGAAATTATGGAAGCGTTAGAGCAAAATAATGCCAAAAGCCATGATGAAATATTACAAGAAGATGAAGATAATGGCAAGTGTGTGCAGCCTATCAAAGAAATTAGTGAGAAATTACAGATTTTTGAAAGAGATATTGAAGCTAATAAGGAGTGTTCACAAAGATTTGAGCAATCTAGTGAACTTGTAGAAGGAATAACTAGTCAGGAAGTTGTCAAGAATGCATATTGTGATTATAAAGAGCATATGCACCATGAAGAGGGAAATTTGGAAGTTTGTGCACAAAAGAGGAAACTAGAGATTGAAAGCATTATAAAGGATAAGAAGATGGTTATTCATCATGATGATACTAACAATTCTAATCTTTATTTTTCTAGTGTTTTGAAAGTTGTTTTGCAGAGCTTGAAGCCATATAAAGATCCATTTGATGATGTTGTTGAAATGCTATACAAGGTTAACAACCCCTTTGAAGAATTCATTCCTTGCATGGAGTGTGAAAAACAGCTACAATATTTTACTTCTTTCAAGGGAATCCATGGAGTTTTTGTTTGTAGCAAGAAGAGCTTAAGATATTCATGTTTCAAATTTAGAAGGAAGTAACAAGTATTCAACTCTTACATGTTCATGAATACAAGTTCTTTGTCCCAAGTGTGCAATCAAGTTCAAGTTGTTGTGCGGATTATTACTTCAAAGGAGAGGGTTTCAATCAAGGATTTTGTATTTGACCCTGGAGGATATATGAATTTATCAACTTTAGAAGATGCGCATAATTCGAGGACGAATCATCTTTAAGAGGGAGGGAATGATACGATTCTCAAAAGGGTAAATTTGTGAAGTCAACACATTAATAAAGTCAAGTACAAAGCTTGGACGAATTTTTGGGTTATTTTCTATTTTGGAGTCAATAAGGAAGATTCAAGAAGATTCTATAAGATGTGAGATGATTCAAGGATATTCCAAGTCAAAGTCAAATTCAAAGTCAACAAGTCAAAGTCAATGGTCAACATCCAACTTGACATGTGACATGGCATGCTTCAAAGCTTAGTAGTCATTAGTTATTTGTTTAGTTGTCATGAGTTGTCAATATGAATTTTCAATGCTTAGTTGTCATGAGTTGTCAATTTGACTTTTCAAAACTTAGTTGTCATTAGTTGTCATATTTTTAAAGGGATCCTATTTAGTAAAAGATTTTCCTTTATAGGTGTCTTTAGGAATAAGTAAGAAAACCTATTTCCTTAAGGATTAGGATGTTTACATGCCTATATAAAGGCCATATCAATGTAGCACGAATTAAGAATGAATTTTATCAATTAAGTTTCAATTCTTGTGAGGTTAAAGTCCTTCTCTTTTGTTCTTAAAAGAACTTTCGTGAATTTATCAAGTGAAGGCTTAGTATATTCAACCTAGTTTAATTTAGACTTAAAATTAACTTTGTTAATCTTAGGTTTATATTAAAAAACCTTTAATTCTTTATAATTAAGGTTCTTAAGTACAAGTTATTTAGGGGTCTTGTTGGGGATTAGAGTTTTTTTTGCTTGATTTATGAATGATCCTTGGCAAGGTTATCAAGATTGAATACGGGTTTGGTACAAGTTAACCACGTTCGTATACCAAATGATACGGAACCTCCAAGAATAAGCTTGAGAACCCCTTTATGTATTCGAACCCCCGAAGCATTAACTTGAAAACCCCAATAGTCAATTCAGCAACAACCCCTAAGAATGGTTAGAAATCAGATTACTTAGATGATCAAAGAATTAGAATAAAGAAAACTTGTTTCTAAATTCCAATTTCGAAACACTCCACAAGAAGATGATCAATCTACTTGAATGTTCCTTAAAGCATGTATTCTACACAAGAATACAAAGATAAAAGCAAAACAGCCTTTAGGTTTTAAAACTTTAAATCTGAATAATAAAATTCGTCCAAGGCATATATATATAGTCTTTACAAGGTTTTCCTTAGTGAGTAAGGAAAACTAATAACCCTAATCACAAAAAAAGGAAATTAATCTAATCAGACCTCAAATATGAATTTTGACATACTTCCTATGTTAAGGATAATTAAATTAACTAAAACTAATGGGCTTTTAAAATAACAAATTCGTCCAGCCCTTATTTAACATAATTAAACCTAAATAATAATGCTTAAATAACTCTCCCATGCATATTCGGCCAGCCCATAACAAATGAGGCCCATTATATACTTAATTAAACCCATTAATAACTTGGATTTGAATTAAGTTGTATTGAACTTGAGCTGCACTTGACACAAAGCTTTGGTGTCCTTGTAAACTTTCACTAGCTAAGTTCACAAAGCCTTGTAGATGATGGATTAAGGCTTCTTAAAGCTTTTTAGATTGAGACCTTGTTATAGGTCTTTGAGGCATGCTGATTGGACTCAAAACCTCTTGAACTTGATCCTTGCCTTCTTGACCATGCTCATCTTCATCATGTTGAATTCTTTGAACTTGGTGTGTTGGCTGCTCCATAACAATTAAACTAGGTAATGTAAGCAGGGTTGGTGATCATTTGATTGGTTATGGAAGCAAGAATATCTTTAGGTAGAGGAGACTCAGTTCTAGTTACAGTACCATGAAGATTATAGTAATTCAACAATGAAGTGAATTGTAACTTCTAAGGGATATAGTTGCGAGAAGTTAATTTGATGGAAAAGGTTTACTGAACATGAGAGGTAGCTATCATAGAGGAGGGAGAAGGAAGAGCACCAATAATGTTGTTTCCTATCATGGCTGAATAAGACAAGGAAGAAGAAAAAGTTTAAGAAGTCATTCTTTGGGTACTAGCTTTGATACCAAGTCAGAATATGTTATTGAGAGAAAGATGATTTGCGATATCATTGAAAAGTTCGTATAAATATAATAGATGAGTAACAACATTTATCAAAGAGATGTACATAAAGTACCAAATAGATTACAAAGAAGTTAACTAGCAGTAGGAGACTTGGTCGATGATGATGATGTTATTATTATTATTATTATTATTATTATTATTATATCTTCACTCTCATAATTTTAAAATTATGTATTATTATCTTTTTTTTTTTTTCTTTTTTCAACTAAAAAGTAAAATATGACTGAAGTGACTTAGAAATTCTTTTTATACATGATAGATGTTGCAATAATAAAGTTCATACATTTATATCTATGAATAATATTAACAAATTTTAAATATAATATTATTAAATTATTTTATATTATTATTACACCCATGCAACATTCAGAAGCGTAACAAGTCATACTAATAGAATACTGATAACATTTTATTATTATTAGTAAAAAAAATTTAGTCAAAGATAATAAATTTTGTCTAACAAAATGCCGAAATATATATATATATATATATATATATTGGTAATTAACTAACTTTCTTGATAATTTGTAATTTTTCTTGTACTTTATAAATGCCAAATTGTATTATAATAATGTTCTACAATCCATAATATATATTTGAACATGATCTAAAAATTATATAGTGATAGGGTGCACAAAAAAGGCTATGGATAAATTTAATTAGCACTTTTTAGTCAGATTATCTTTATTCAAATGAAGATTTTTATTCAAATGAATAATTTATTGTACATCGAGAAGGTTCATTCAATTGGCTAAATAAAAAGGTTCGATCCCAAATGGATTTTTTATGACCGTTCAAAAGAGAAAACTTGTGAAATCAAATTGAAGGACAAAATACAGTGTAATTGTCGGGGCTCTAACAGCACAATCCAAATAAGAACTTTATTAAAGATATGGAATTTAAAAAAAAAAAAAAAAAGTTGCTAAGAGTATTATTACTTTTATTTTTTAACTTAGAATATTATTACTCCAAGCAAAGCATTTGTTGAACTTATCTTAATACTATTTTGTCATAATATTCTATTACGAATAGTCTTGAAGGTTTTAATATTTTATGACAATCTTTATCTTAATTAAGTTATCCCAACTATATATTCAAACATATTTAAAAAAAAAAAAATTAATCCAGCAGCAGAGTGTCATTTCTCACTGCTTGGATAATTTATTTTTGTGCCTTCACTAGCTAGACATTTGCTGTTGTGAATATTTCAAAACTATCCTCTATTGTTAAGATATAAATTAGTTAATGACTTTCTCAAGTTCAGTTAAGAATACTAAATTAAAATTTAACATACTCTCGTGATTAAAGATTAATTTAAACTCATTAATGTTCCTTAACAATTATTTTACCTTAGAAGAGTTCATCTACTCTCATGATTAAGTAATCTAAGTCCTATGAGTTTAATCTAATACATTTTCCTAACACTCATTGATTAACTTACCCATAAACATGCAATCAATCAGATCAAAAAAGAAAGAAAATAACAATAACTCATAAAATTAATTGAGAATAAAATTAATAAATAATGTGTTCAATCACGACCTAAAATAGCTACTCCAACTTCAAACTCTAAAAAGAAATTTAGTCTGCACAGTGGTGTGTGAAATCTGCAAGTGTACAGAATCATGCAAGTAATAAATAAAAATCGTCCCACAAATATTGAAAAACTGACTATTGTGTTACTCAAAGTGTTTGTTTGTCTAGAAACTGAAAATGTTTTTGACCACAAATTAAGCTAAACTAATGAAACATCATTTAAAATTCACAATCCAAGAAAACAATAGGTTTCTTAAGTTCAATTCAACCTTTCTAAATATCTAATTAATTTCTAAGTCATTTGTAAACTTTAGTTCATTATATAAGTATCTTAAGAATCATAAATCTCCCTCTCAGATCAACCAATAATTAATTGAATATAACTAGTACTTAATTTTACAGCTCTCACCAATCAAGTGTTTATTATACCCAATATAAAGCTTAGCTCTTTAACATTATTAATATTTAAATGTCTTTCAACTAAATAAATAATCAATAGGTTACTGCTTTTTCTCAACGAAACCTATTTCTCAAATAAATCTCATTGTCTAATTTCAACCAAAGGGTGATCAATCCATGGAAGACATTAAGCATAACAATAACCAATGAACTATTTTATTTACTTAAATCTAATTCAATTAATTACATGGTTGAATTGAATTAAGAACCCTAACTAGAAATCTAGCCACACATATTGAAAAAGAAAGAAGATGATGAACAAAGAGAGAATGAAACCATTATTACAAAATTGAAATTGAAATAACAAGCAAAACAGAATAAGAAAAACACCATTTTCCAAGTTGGAATGGAAGCTCTTATGTTCTCAATCTTCAAACATAAACTATTCTAATTAATGAAAAGAACTAGAAAATTCTAGCTTTGAATCTTGAAAAAAATTTTAAAACAAAACTAAAGAATTAGAAAAATCCTCTTCATTTGGTGGCTCTATGCCCCTTAAAAACTAATTCCAACTATGATTTAAAATGATAATAGAAGATAATGTCATCCTAAAGAATCAGTAGCTCCAAAATTTTAATATTAAATTTCTGTTACTGATGCACGACTGTTTGCACCTATCTTGTATGGATGTGCATCCTTTGCAACTTCTTAGGCATGGCCGTGTGCATTGGTTGTGCACAGCTATGCATATCTATGATGGCTCAGGCATGGTTGTGTGGTCTTCTATGCATAGCTGCGCAACTCTTCTAGCTCTTAAAACTTCATTTTTCTTTAAAGACTTCACTTGTTTTAGCATCCTAACTATGGACTTTACTTTATTAACACCTTCAAACTTCTCCAATGCATCCTAAGGGAACTAAAATTAAACCTATATTATCTTAAAATTAAAAAAAGCTATAAAACTAAGAAAAAGTACTAAAAGTAGATAAAAACCTTATAATTAACTAAAAATGCAACTAAATTAATCCTAATTCTACCCCATAGAGTAATCAAAACATAAAGCTTTTCACACTCATCACATAGTTTTAATGGCACTAATAAAAACTACAAACGTAAAAGAGAATGAAGAAGAATAACAAAAAAAGTTATTGAGCACTTGAATCATCAAATCTTTTGATCGCCTTCTTAAACTTTTGTTTGCAATTTAAAAGTGTCTAAAGATTGACTATAAACTCCTAATTATTCCCCTTATATAAGCACTACATGATAAAACCCTAATTCCCAATGAATTCCTCAATCCAAATCTTTAAGGAGATATTTTCTCATTTAACACAGCCTATAACATGGTCATGCTTCATGTCATGTCAATATTTCTTCAATTCCTTGAGTTAGGTAGAAAAGGACATGAGCTATGTCATAGGTCATGCTGAATGAGAGAATCTCTCTTTAAAGATTTGGATTGAGGAATTCGTTAGGGGATTAGGTCTGTATAATGTAATGCTTATATAAGGGGGATAATTAGAAGTTTATAATTAAACTTTAGACACTTTTAAATTGCAAACAAAATCTCAAGAAGGCGATCAAGAGATTTGAAGAATCAAGCGCTCAATGCATTTTTCTATTATAGTTTTTATTAGTGCTATTAAAACTATGTGTGGCTAAATTTCTTTTTAGGGTTTGGAGTTGGAGTAACTATTTTAGGTTATTATTGAACGTATTATTTATTAATTTGATTTTCAATTAGTTCTATTAGTTATGATTATTTTCTTGCTTTCGATTTTGGATTTAGTCAATTGCATGTTTATGGGTAGATTAAGAAATGAGAGTTAGGGAAATTTACCAGTTTAAAACTCATAAGATTTAGATCAGTCGAACAAAAGAATAGGTAAACTCTTTAGGGATAAAATGATTTTTAAGGAATATTAGTGAGTTTTTATTAACCTTTAACCATGACAATATGTTAGATTTTAATTTTAATATTTTTAATTGAATTTGAGAGAGTCATTAAGCAATTTAGAACTACTATCCTTAACTGAAATCAATAGATTTAACAACTTAGGTGTTCATGATCAATCTAGAATAGTTAAACAAATTTTCAAGTTCTATGTTTTGATTAATTGATTACAATTTCATATATGGTTCCTTTAATCATTAAAATTTTATTTGCTAGTTAGGAAAATAAGTAAAAACATTAGTAATGAATATTCAATTGTTGTAGGAACAATATCTTTATATACTAGAATTTACGAACCATGCCCTTGCAGATTTGAGTGCAACAATTATGTATTTATAATGTAAGTATTAATATTAAGTAAATGTAATTTAAATTAATTACTAAATAAAATATTATTTAAAACTAATTTAATGTTGAGTAATAGAGTACTAGTTTTTGTGCTATAACATACAAGAGCAATTCTATTAATTTTATTGACAGCTACCTATCATCCTACTACTATCGCCTCGTAGATATGGTAATTACACTATATCTATTTGATTTTTTTTTTTTTGGTATTGTAGAGGATTTTTTTTATGATTAAACTACAATGTTATACAAAATTCTAGCTATTGTAAGAAAAAAAAAATTATAAGGAAAGAAATCTAAATTAACCGATTGTGAACACTAATAAAAATAATGCTACTAAATAAATACAAAATTAAGTAATATTTATATTATAAAAGTAATAATAGCACTAATATTAAGTAATTCAAATTAAAATTAATAGATAAATAAATAAATATTATATAATATAATATTAATATTAAGCAAATATAATATTAATTTAAATTATTATTAGATAAATATGATTCAAATTATGAACTACAATTTAATAATATGTAATCAAAATGTAAAACTACATAGTTTTAAGTCAAAACTATGTAGTTTTAAGATTAAAAAACAATTCAAAGTCTAACTATAAAACTATGTAATTTAATCTCTTGACAATGTATTTTTACATTTTAAACTACAAAATTAAGTTTAGCCCTAAATAAAATACTATAACATTTAATCAACAAAATAATAAATTTCATTGATAAATACAAAATTAAGTAATATTTATATTTTTTAAAAAATTAAAGTAATAGATAAATATAAAATTAAGTAAACACTAGTCATGAATCCACACAATACACAGATTGTAAAATAAAATAATTAAATAAATAATTTTTAAATAAAATAATAACTAAATATATTAAAGATAAAATATATCACATTAATTTATTTTCTTCAATTTTTATTGCCATAATTTTTTTTATTTATAATAGGATTACTTTTGGGATTTATTATTGAAGTTTGTACAATATATAGTGTTTTAGTTAAAAGAATAATATTGAATAATTACTTGTATTTTTCATTTTTTTTTAAAATAGAATTTGAAATGGTTTGGGAAAACGATTTGAGTGATTTAAGATAAACAATATATAGTATATAAATACTTTTAGAATTTGAGTAGTATTAGAATGTGTATAATAGTGGTTTAATTAACAAATAACTACAAAAACTATATAAATATTTTATTTTTAATTTTTTTAAAAATAGAATATTTAATAGTGTTACACATTAGTTTTTAGTGGAGAATATTTAAATATTAATATATAGGAAAAATGATCCCAATTATCCTCAACTATATACCAATTTTCTAAATTATCCTATCTTTTAAAGTGTATCAATTTAGCCAGTTAATTTTTGGAGTTGTTTCAATTCTATCCAATTTGAAAATTGCATATGGAATTGCTGATGTGGAGAGCTACTATGTCTAATAAATTAGCTGACTGGAAGCAAGGCCAAATGATGTCATTTTGTTTATGAAAAAAAAGCAACAAAACATTGTCTCTCTCTCTCTCTATAGCCATGTCCTATTCCTCTTCTCCAATCCATTTAAACGACTCCATCACTGTTTTTAATAGCATTACTACTCCTCCTAATGACTAAGAACCGAAATCGAAACCAGACCTAGAACAAAAACCAACTCCTACACCACCGCCTCCCCCTCCTCAGCCCACTAATAGAAGTAATTGCCCATCCCGCATATGTACTCTCGGTGCAATGGAGAAGCTTTAAGCAGCTCAACAACAAGTTACGATCGAGAGGAAGTAAAAGCCTAATAAGAAAGAACAACAATGAGTTAATGAGTCTCTGCAACAAAAGGAGCAATGTAGCACCATCGGAGTCAGCCCACTTGTTGAGGTGGACCCTTCGGTCTGTGTGGGAATTAGCTTCAGTACTCAATTTCTTACATGTGATTTTTCTATTTATTCATTTTGAAATGAAAGCTGTGAACTTTGGTTGTTGATCGGTGTTTTTAGGGTTTATTTTTTTTAATAGTGTAGCTTAGGTTAATCAATTTAGGCATAAACAATCTGACCAAAACCATACCTTCATCTCTTGAGGAAATTATTTTAGTAAGAAACAATTTCATGGAGCTTTGCCCAATTCCTTTAGCTGATTGATAAAAATAAAAGGCTTAAGCTTGTTTGAAAAATCAATTTTTGGGTACCCTTCCTTCTTTAATCTTCAATCTCGCCTTGATTGAGCATTTAGATGTCGGAGAATTTTAGGTGTAGGATAAAAGCAAAATCCCTAAATTTTTTTTCGTAACCTCAATCACTAAAATTCACTAGCCAATAAGCTTTCCATAACTCCAAAAATATCCTTTGTCAAACTTTTTGGCAGTGAACTGGCCCCGAGTACATAAAAGGTCAACCGAGAATCTATAGTTCCACTACCCGATGTTAACTGGCCCTAAGTACTGTACAGGTCAACTAAGGATTTGCAATCACACCCTTTTTATCCACCATTCTCAATAATCATAATATTCACATCTCAAATCAAATAAAATTTATAGCCTAATATCTAGCATACTGTTGTGCAACAGCTCTAGTATAACCCACTAGGTGGCACATTTTACAACTATCCTCCAAAACATTGTTTCATAATTTAAAATAATGGAATTCATAATAAAATATGAATAGCATCCATTATTTAAAATAAATATTCTCAATTATATATATGAAAGCATATACATAAATATTGACAATAATAAATATCATTTAATGAAATAAAGCATAATAAAATTTTATATTTATTAAAAATATATGGATGTTCACAATATATTTTCTACATACAATGTAAACATTTAATAATAACTCACAATTTAAGTGTGCTCATCTACCCTGGCTCAGCTGGCCCGGTCTGATATGCCTAGCTCACAGAGAAACTAAGGAAAATAATAACAATTAATAATATATTAGAATCGAAATCCTAATTTATACTTCAAGAATTTCTAAAAAATGACTCAGTCTAAAATACGACTCGATAAAAATTTCAACACTCAGGATTGATCCGAAGTCACGTTTTACGAGAATTCTATCAAAAATTCGACAGAGTCTCCTCTGTAAAATTGACACCTCTTTATTAAAAGTAGAGTCGATCGTGCACACAAACAGACTTCAAATATCACAAAGCTCAATTTCTAGGGTTGGGCCCCCCAACTACATTTCAATGCCCAACAAAGAACTGATATAAAAAAAATCAATAAAATAATAATAAATACTAATAATTCACCAAATATCATAAAATACCACAATTCAATTTATTTAAATAATAAAAGCATTGAAAATATTTATTTTCCAAATTAAATAATAAAATCCCAAATATATTTAAAAAATATTAATAAAACACATTCTCCAAATATTCAAAATTAAATAAATTACCAATAATTATTTAAATTGCTCAAGTATATAATAAAAATAACTAAAAATCCATTTAATCATAAAAATAATAGATAAAACTATTATTCGAATATATTTTCATAAATTATTATTAATTAGCTAAAAAATAGTAAATAATACATAAAAATTATTTTAATACTATTTATTATTCAAAAATTATCCAAAACATAATAATTAACAATAATTTCAATTAAAATATAAAAATTACTAATTTATACAAATTTTTCCAAAAATCCAATTTTAACATAAACATTCAAAAATTAATAATAAATATTTGGAACATAATTTCAATAAAATTCCTTCACAAAATATCTTAAAATAATCTGTAGGATTTATTAAAAATAAAATACATTTTTGAGCCGAGAACAGTACTCGTGAACAGTAATCAAGCTCAACATAGTGTTCAAATGCAACTAACTCCAAAATCAAATTTAAATATATTTTTGGAAAGCTTACAACTTTAATTTCAATAATCTAAAGTCAATTTAACCTGAATTAAACTAATTTAACACAAAATCAACAAATGAAACTTAGAACCCTAAAATTAATTATCCAAAATAGAGGTTGAATCTGGTGTTAATCAAATGAATTACCTTAGGGGAAATGAAGCCCACGAGATAAACTTTCGATTGACACCGGTGGGAGCTCCAACCACCAGCATGCTCCTAAAACTGACGGTGCTGAGAAGAAACCGAGAGGGAAAAGGAAAAGAGTAGCGGTCGATAGTGGGAGGAAGAGGAAGGTGGTAGTGGCACCGAGCAGAGGAGAGGTGGCAACGGTGGCGTGCTGGTGTACGCTGGTTGGTGGTAACCAAAGTGACGAGGTGGTAGATGGCGGTCCAAATAGTGGTGCGCTGCTGTGTATGAAAGAAAAGAAATAAAGAATAAGAGGAATAAGAAGAAGTTAAGGGGGGTACTGGACATTTTAATCGCATTTTTTTATTTTTATTTTTTAAAAATTTAACTTTAATACACACACACACACACTAATTTAATAATTTTATTAAAATACGCTTAATAATAAATTTATTAAAAATATTTATTTGACACAACTAAATAATCAATAGTTTACTTAAATAATATTAATAATATTAAAATAATATTCAACACCAAAAATTCAAATTAAATTTCACTAATAATAAAATATCATAATTTAAATAAAATAATTATTAACACTGCAAATTCCAAAAATTTAGTTTAATAATTTATAAAAATTTGGGTTATAACAGATACTCCTTCAACGAACCTCAAATGATTTTACTAGAAAAGTACCTTCTCTTGAAAATTTGCAACTTTGTTTTTTGAACATTACTAGAAATCATTTAGGAAGTGGGGGTGCTGACGACTTAATATTTCTTTCCTAACTCACCAACTACGACATTTTATTACTTTTTTTATAAAGAAAATGGCAACGTTTTACTTTGCTCCCAGTTAGCTAATTCATTAGACATGTCAATCCTCCATATCAACACTTCCACATGCAAATTACAAGTTAGAAAGAAATGAAAGAACTCAAAAAAATAACTGTTTAAATTGATACACATTAAAGGATAGGATAATTTAGAAAATTAGTCTATAGTTGAGGATAATTGGGACCATTTTCCCTAAGATATTCATGAAACAATTAAGTGTTAACTTATATTATTATTGAGTAAAGTCTGGAATATATACAAAATACTAGAGTTATGGATGAGCACAACTATAATAACATGATAATGAATACAAATAGAATAGCTAAGAATACAATTGAATAACTAAAGTGTGTTACAATAGTAATGTGAATTATTCTTATCATCCTCCTACAAATTGAACTGGAGATTGCTTGATAGCCAATTTAAAGAGTAGAGTATGAAATCTTCATTTGGATAATGGCTTGGTAAGGACATCTACTACTTGAGCTTCTGTTGGAATGTGACAGACTGCTAGTTATTTAGGCATGACCTTGTCTTAAACATAATGGAAGTCTATTTCCAAATGTTTAGATTGTGAATGAAAGACTGGTGAGGTAATTAGGTAGGTGGCTAAGAGATTATCATACCAAATCGTTGGTGTTGCTTGTAATGGAAAACTAATTTTAGTTAATAATGACTATAACTAATGGATCTTATTTATTGTATGGGGCAATGGTACGGTACTCCGCCTTAATTGAAGAGCGAGCTATCATGCGTTGTTTCTTGGACCCTTATAAACTGATATTATTCCCAAGGAAGAGACACATACCAGATGTGGATTTTCTATCATCCAAGGATCCACCCCAATCGACATCACAATATGCGGTGATGACATGAGCAGAGGAAGGGCACAACATGAGGCCATATGTTGCAATAGTTTATAGGTAATGCAAAATGCATTTGACAATGAACTAATAATATTGAATAGGCTGATGCATGAACTAGGATGCCTTATTGACATAATAGGAGATGTCTAGTCATACGAGAGCCAACTATTGCATGCCTCCTCCTATGCTTTGGTAAAGTGTAAAGTCAAGAAATGGCTCAGAGTCAGCAAGAGGAAGTTGTATTATTGCACAAGATGGAGTGGCATATGTCATTTGTGCTTTGTCTAAAAAATCACATATATTTTTTGTTTATGTGAGAAAAAAACCACCTAATTACCACAAGGCTTCCATATTAAAAAAGTAGTAAAGCTTATCGAGGTCTTTGAGAGCAAAAACAAAGCTAAAATGATTAATAACATGATGAAGCATATTTAAACAACTACTCATAATACTAGATCATCCATATAGATTAAGAAAAACATGGATGTAGCTCCCCAATGATAGTAAAAGAGTAATAGGTCAGTTTTGGAGCCTTTAAAGCCAAATTTGTAGAGGTGTAAAGTGAGTTCCTAGAACCATTGATGAGGAGCTTGACAAAGACCATACATGGATTTTTTTAAGCAACAGACATGAGAAGAATAAGTGTCACTTACAAATCTAGGAGGTTATTGCATAAAGACTTCTTCATCAATATGTCCATGGAAAAAAGCATTAGACACATCCAGTTTTTTAATTGGCCATCCTTTTGAAACTGCTAGAGATAAGATAAGCCGAGTGGTAGTGAGTTTGATCATTAGACTAAAGGTATCCATGAAATCAACCTCAGGTCACTAATGGAATCCTTGGCGATAAGGCAAGCTTTGTACTTGACAATGGTGCCATCAGGATGCCTTTTGATGCAAAAAACCCACTTACAACTGATGGGATTATAATATAAAGAAGATGGTGTAGATGGTAGGGTTTAATGCTTATCCAAGATTTTAGCAATTATGACACTATTTGGGCTCAGGGCCCTAGAGAACACACTAACCATTTCCATAAAGACATGGCGTGGAGATGAGGAGTTGCAACCTAGGGTAATAACTAGGACAAATCAAAAGGTGGTACTCGATTCTCTAAAAGAAAGCTAGCACCACAACCAGGAGATTCTAGGAACGGAATACTAACTTCTCTTAGTCTCATGTTCATTTAAAATTACTTTATAAATTATTACTTCATTCTCTAATTACATGCAATTTTATTAAACCCTATTTGAACATCCATGTAACCCTAAGGCATCTAGTCAATAAAATCACGCATAAAAAATGCATTCAAAAGCATCATCCTTAAGTCCAAACTAGATTAATTTTATTAAAAGTTAGCTAGATTTACATTTTTTTTATTTATAAATGAAAATGGACTAAAGTTGGGCCTACATTTTTATTAGTTAGTGAGCTTAAGTCTATTGATTTTAATCATCTAAAGGTGGCCCTAACTCTATTTATTTTAAAGAAAATGAAATTAAATGGGCAGAGCTAAGTCTAAATTAATTTATAAGTGAAAATGGACTAAAGTTGGGCCTACATTTTTATTAGTTAGTGAGCTTAAGTCTATTGATTTTAATCATCTAAAGGTGGCCCTAACTCTATTTATTTTAAAGAAAATGAAATTAAATGGGCAAAGCTAAGTCTAAATTAATTTTAGTAAAAAAATGAGCCTAAGTCTAAATTAACCTAATAGGCCTAAATTGATTTTAATTAATGAACATAAACCATGTTTTAAGCCTATTTTTTTAAGCGGGTTTAGACCAAACATGGGCTTGGAGCCTAAAAGAATAGAAACTTAAAAAATAAGCCCCAAAACAAATAAAACACAAAAAAAAAATATCAAACATACATTTTAATAATTTTCTAAAGGCCTAAATCAATTTACACGTAACCCTAAATTAATTTACAACCATCATTGATTTTACTTAAATTTTACCCAGTGAAACCCTAATTACAAATCCATTCTAAAAGCAGAAAAATTTTACTATTCCCATTACTGGGGTTATTATAATATTCTACGTACTGAAAATTAAAATTAGTTACAAACCTAAATTAATTAACACACAAAACACAAGAAAAATAATAAACGCAAAAACATCAAACCCTAAAATCTAATCATAGTTTAGAATCCATGGTATTCCATGGATCTTCTAGTTGATTTTTGGATATCTAATAGTGGCCTTATCAATCTCCAATTGGATTCTAAAAGGAAAACAAAAAAAAGAAAAAAAACACAAAAATCACATTAGCTAAATGAGTAAAATAAAAAAATAACAATAAAATTAAATTAAATTAAAAAGGAAATCAAATAATAATTAAAGCAAGTTAAATTAAAAAGAAAATCAAAAGACATGAGGCAATGGAAATGAGATGTTCTGCATATTCTTTTGGATGGCCCCTCAGATTGAGATTGTCACCGTTTTGAGAATTCACTCTACATTTTTTGATTTTTGGACTATTCAAAACAAACGAGCGTACTTTTTTGTACAATGAAGAAAAAAAATTTCTGTGATTTTTAGGATTTCTACGCAGTCAAGAGCCAAGGACCTCACTCATGCAATCTCTGGCTTTTTAAAGTAGAGACCTGCGAACGGACTTCCTCCATTCCAGGAACTGACGCTATCTCTCAATTTTTCAAAATTTTTACGTGTTTTGAACACATAAAACCACAATTGTCTTTTAAGAAAATATTCAAAATTAATTTTCAACCAATCAGTGAATAGAAAAATACTAAAAAAATGATCGAATACACTAAAAATTGAAAATATTATGTAATATCTATCGTTAATTTGCTAATATCGATCAACATTAAGCAAATGTTGGTCGGCATTCGCCTAATGCCAATCAGCATTAGGCAAATGTCGATTGGCATTTTGCTTATATAGCCCAAAAAAGAAAAAAATTTTAAAAAAACACTTCTAATATCATGATTTTGCAATTAGGTCCAAAAGACATTATAATTTAGTCCTTTAAATCTCAAATTTCAATGCTAGAGATTAATTTCTTAATTAATTTTTCATCATAGAGGCTTTTATCGCACTATGCACAATTGCAAAGCGAAATTGGGTGCTTACAGTTGCCCCCATTTGTCGCTGTTTGCCTAATAAATTGCGGTAAAGTAGTAAAAGCACATAATTTTGAAAGAAAAAACTAGGATACCTAGTTGTGTCCTAATTGATAGGTTGATGCTTAAATTATTGTGCAATTTTAAGTGAATCTAATGTTTATCAAGTCTCACTATATTTCTTATGGAATATTTAGTGAACTTTATGCAAATGAGTTTCGCTCTATTCCTTGTGGGATGCTTAGAGATAACGAATTAAAAGTCTGTTATAATTCCTGTGGAACATTTAACAATGATGAAGTTCATTATATTCCCTGTAGGACATCTAGTGATAATGAGTTTTGTTATATTCCTTGTAGGACGTCCAACGATGCACACTATATTCCCTATAGGACGTCTAGTGAGAATGAGTTTTGTTATATTCCTTGTGGGACGTCTAACAAAATGTATAAAATGAAGCTTGCAATATTCCCTATAGGACATCTAGCAAAAATGATGAAAAGCGTGCTATAGTTCCTAGGGAACGTCTAGCAATTTAAAATCCAATATATTCCCTATGGGATGTTTAGCAACATCACCATAACTATCGTGTAGTGTTTGGTGGTAAATGTCTGAAAAAATGTCATGTTATAACCACTATTAAAGCATATAACATGTGAATTTGAAATTTATATTATGACTACTGTGCAGCACATAACATGATAATTTTGAAAATTTGTCTTTTAGCTACTATGTAACATGAAATGAATTTTGACATTTGATTGAAATGATGCATGCAAAAATGCAAAATTGAATTATGTAATTTTGCTCTGTATTCTATACTTGACAAAAAATTCAAAATCATAAACTGGTTATAGATTAATAATTCAGTGAATTATTAATTTGATGAAATGAATGTCATGATTTAATTTAGGAATGAATTCCTAATCAAAATGCAATTAAGGACCAAATTGCAATAAGAGAACCTGTATCTATATGCAAAAAAAAAAGTAATGGACCAAAGTGGATATTTTCCACTTCATATATTCCTTCCTTTTTTGCATGTCTCATTTCATTCTCACTTCTTCTTTATTTTCTTTCCTTTTCATTTCCTTTCTTTGCATTGATTTTCATTTCTTGATTTTTTGATCATCTGACATCTAATTTACAGTTTGTCTGATCCTATGGCCTCCTTGCAACACAGACAACATAGGAGAGCAGAGATTTTAGAAAATCAAAGGATTCCACCTTCTTATTTTCCTCATAATGATCTTGGACTTTGAGACGGCTCAACTATTTTTCCTTTGACTCATTTGCATACCCACAGGTATAGAGATGTAGGTAATGAGGTAACATTTTAATGCTTCTATTTATTTTTGCAAAAATATTACTTGCACAATTAGTAATCAGGGTTAGTTTTAGAGTAAAAATTAAAATGCATGTTAATCAAATTAAATGAGAAATTAACTGAAAATGTATAATAAAATTAAAATTAAATTTCAAAAATATGAAATTCAGCCTCTAGGTAGCCTATATGATTGATTGGATGTCTAGAATTCCAGTCAAAATTCCAAATTTTTTATTGGTTCGAATAATGCCGATTGGCTTAATGGATTGTTGATCAGCATTCTAGATTGTCGATCGGCAATCCACATTACCGATCAACATTTTAATTTTTTTAAAGGATTAATTGATTAATTAATCAATTCTTTTGATTCAAGCTTCCCATTAATTAATTAATTATTATTTTGAAATTTAATCAGCATTTGATGAAATTCACAAGCTATTTTAATCTAGCTCGAGAATTATTTCATGGACTACCGAAGCAGGTGACACGTCTTATTTAGGCCTATGGGTTTAGGCATTTCATTGCTAATTTTCCTACTATTTGAGGCTGGTCTAACTGTTACTCTTTTTTTTCTTTGATCGAGCGATAAATGGATACTACCCACACATTTCATACTTATGTGGGTGAGCTGACCATTTTGCCTATAAGCTTCTCTACTATCACCGGGATTGCCTTCGGAGGGACCCTAATTCCATTTGACATTAGCTACTGCCATCTTTCAGAAGATGCATGGAGTCAGTATGTACGTGACCTAATAGGGTTCATTTCAATATGGAAGAATTGGAAGAATGTTTAGCTTTCATCCTTAGTTCAGGGGTTTAGACGTCTGCTCACTATTACTCATCAAATTACCCAGAAGGAAAGGTGTCTTCTTCTTATATTGTTAGGTACGACCCTCTTTTGTGAGACCGGTCATGACATTAGTATTGCTTTGCTCGGTCCTCTTTGTGACTTGGATCGAGTTGCCATACTTGATTGGGGATCTGCTGCACTCACTTACCTTTACTACATACTAGACACTATCTATAAAGGTGTTGTCATGATGTGTGGCTTTTGTTATGTCTTGCACGTACGTTCTCCTTTCTTTAATTTTTATTGTCTCACTTTCCTTTACCTTTTACTGATATGCTCTCTTTCTTTCAGATATGGAGCATAGAGATCGGGTTGATTCAAGGCTTCAATGCTATTAGCTCTGATAGGAGCTTTCCTCTAATGATGAATGGGGTTTTTCCTGCCTTGCCAGTGTCGAGAACACTCTTGATCAGTTGAACACTATCAAGTGGTACTTGGTAAGAAAAATAAAATTATTAGTATCTTGTAATTTAATGTGAGTTAAACTTAGTTGACCTAAATTGCAGATAAACTTTGATTGGCTGGAGGGTGTCAACAACATCTAGTGATATGATTTCATGGTTATTGCTATACGCCTTAAGCCCATGAGGGTTCTACTCTTAGGATATGGTTGTTTGAAGTGGTATTTAAGGGAGCGAGTGTATAACTAGTCTTCTAAGCCTTCTCGACATTGCATTCCATATGATATCCCTTCCTCTATGCTCTGTAGCTTGCATCTGATAGGTTCAGAGTTGAGAGATGCACTATAAGGATACACTGCCTCAAATTTTTTTAAATGTTCTCAATATTATCAGCAGTTCATTCATGAGAGCCTCTTTGAGCATATTCCCATTGACGATGCTAAGGTAATTTCTTATTATTTTAGCTTCTTTCTTTAGAACTTATGAATCACTCATTCTTTTTATAGTTTGAGGAGGTTCGCTCTCTTACTGATAAGGTGACAGAGGAAGAGACTAAGATTACTCTGGAGATTGAGGTTATACCCGATATTGAGAGGCCTGAGCCCAGACCTAGCCCTGTACATCATACTCAGCATGTTAGGACTAGTCGCAACAGTGCTTCTACGAGCGTTGCCCTTAGTGATATCTCTCTTATGGATAAGTCCATGTTCTACTAGGCTCTTACTATTCAAACTCCAGTCGAGCAGTAAATGCATTTTAGTGATGCTTAGCTTTCTATCTTTTTTCTAGTGGATGCTTCCCATGTGAGTCTTTTTGACTTATTCCCTACATTATCTATACACTTTACACTAACTTTATTAAATTTTAAAATAGGTTCCTCAGACACAAGTGGAGTACTTACATGTACTCGCCTCATCTCAGAGGTTAGTCACTATGCAAGTCATAGACAGTTGGAGGGTAAGTATATACACTATAAGTGCAAATGTATACATATTATGCATGAAATGCATATGACATGTTATTTCCTATATGTACAGAGCTACTCTAGTGATTTGGAATGTGAGATCAAGATGCTTCACTAACAGCTTGCAAATTTAGGCATTGATCCTTATAGTGTTAGGACTTCATCTGTCAGACCTCCAGACACCTTTTATCAAGATGATCCTACTAGAGGATGGAGCCCATGGCCGAATTCTAGAGCTCAGGATGACTAATCTAGGCTATCTTCGTTTTCGATGTCTATTTGTATTAGATTGTTTTTATCGTACCATTATGTTCTGAATCTTGAACTATTTATATACACTGTGTTGAACTGATCTCAAATTTGAATATGTGGAGTTAAGTAGAGTAAAGGGTTTTTTTTTTACACCTTAACTTTTACCTAAGCCATCCTCTCAAGTTTTTAACTTAGCAGGCTTGCCCTAACTTTCGCCTAAGCTACTCTTTTGGGTTTTCAACTTAGCAGGCTTGCCCTAACTTTTACCTAAGCTATCCTCTCAAGTTTTTAAGCAAGCTTTCATTTTTTTTTATTTATTTTTGTATTTTCTAGATCTAGTTACAGGAGAAGCTGAGCTTGCTTGTTGTTCCTATTAACTCTTTATCCTATCAGCTTCATCAATTATGAGCTCGCCCATTGAAGGTAAAGGATAAGCATATTGTAGACCGGTGGGTGAACTAGTTACAGGGTAATACAGACACTGAGATTACTTGGATATGCCTCTAGTGGAAGCTGAAGTTTATGACCCATGACCTATATAATCACTGTGTTCCCATCCCAGGGCTGCATTTCTTGACTTTCTTTTCTCCTTCCCGCCTTTATCATCAGAATAGCCCCCCACAATTCATAGTTACCATTCTGACTGACTTTGAAGGTTTCCCACTCAGACAAGATTTTTTGGATAGGGTCAAGGATGTATGGCCTCATAGGATTCTTGAGCGGAACATAAACTTGGATGTTAATAGAGCTACTGATGATAATTACAAGACTTGGGTTGTGGTATAAGCTATGGAGCCACCAGGATTCTCTAGATACAAGAGGACTCAAGCTTTACATGATGAGTCACAAAAGAAGAAACACATACATCAATAGATATTGGTCTCATACAACTGATTTTAAGCTTTCACGTTATGTTTTCATTTCTAATACTTATGCATTTTAAATAAGATAGAACATGTAATGTTAAAAAAAATTCAATTTCAAGAGGATTCATTAATTAGGGCCAAAATGAGTACATTTATTACATCACCTAATGCAACTATGTTATTAACTAGTCCTTTTGGATTTTCTAGCTGAATATTTTTCTCTTTCATTTATTTACCCTAATTTTTGCCTAACTAGCCCTTTATGGGTTTTCTAGCCAGCGGGATCATCTCTTTTATTTTTATTCCCTAATTTTTGCCTGCCAGCCCTTTATGGGTTTTTTGAATAACAGGAATGTCCTAACTTTTGCCTGACTAGCCTTTTCAAGTTTTCTAATCAACAGACTTTATTTTATTTTTATTACTTTTATTTTATTTTTATAGGTAGTATCTCTTGAGGTGATCCAGGATAATAAACTCCATGAATTCATTCCCTTCTAGGTTTAATATCTTTGAAGCTCCTTTAGGCAGAACCGATTTGACTAAATACGGTCCTTCCCAATTTAGTTTGAACTTTCCTCTCGGATCAAACACCACTGCCCTAGACTGTTTCAACACCATTTCCCCAAATTTTATCTTTCCAGGCTTAACTTTCTTATTGAATGATCTTGCTATCCTCTTCTAATATATTTGAGTGTGAAACAAAACATTCATCCTTTTCTTATCCAGAGATGTAAGGTGATCATATCTCTTTTGTGCCCATTCACTCTCGAGCGTTCTAGCTTCCATAACTACTCTTAAGGATTTGATCTCTATTTCTATTGGCAAGACTACTTCACAACCATATACTAAGGAGAATGGAGTTTGGTCTGTAGCTTTTCTAGCTGTAGTCCTATATCCCCATAGAGCAAACGGAAGAAACTCATATCAATCTTTGTAAGTCTTAACCATTTTAGAGAGGATTTTCTTGACATTTTTATTAGCTGCTTCTACCACTCCATTAGCTTGAGGATGATGCGGTCAAGACTTATGATGTTCAATCCCATACTTCTGTAATAATTCCATTGTTTCTGCCTAAAATTAGATGCCATTATCTATCACAATATAATGTGGAACCCTATACCTACAGATAAGACATTTTTTAATAAACTACACCATCTGTTTTGCTTTCATGGCATTGAAGGATTCAGCCTCTACCCATCTAAAGAAGTAATATATTGCCACGACTATGTACTTATGCCTATTTGATGTTTTCAGCTTTATTTCTCCTATAATATCAATCCCCTTGGCTATAAAGGGCTAAGGTAATGATAAACTATTTAGCACTGTATGAGGTAAATGGTTAAGATTCCCATAGATCTAAAACTAATGACATTGCCTCACTTTTATTATACAATCCTTTTCCATACTCATCCAATAATACCCTTGCCTAAGTATCTTCTTACCTAGGATCATCTTGTTCATGTGAGAACCATAAGCTCCTACATGAATCTCTTTCATCACCTCTTCAGCTTCATCTTTCTTAAGACATCTGAGCTGCATACCACTTAACATTCTCTTATATAATACTCCATCATGACTTGCATAGTTATGTGTAAGAACATGAAGAGCATATCTCTCTTTTGAGGTCGCTTCGTCAGGATACTTTCTTTCTTCGATAAACCTCTAAATATCATAAAACCAAGGTTTCTCTTCAGGCCCCATTTGAACACTCATAATCTGCTCTCCCCTATAACATGGAGCTCTTAATTTCATGATTACCAAAGGCTTCATAGTTTATCCCATCACACTATCCCACATTGAAGAGAGTGTTGCCAATGCATCTACCATATGATTGTCATCTCTTGATAAAGGGATAAAGAGGTATTTATTGAAGTTCTTTGCTAAAGCTTTCAAATATCATATGTAAGGTTTGAGATTTTCTTCTTTCACTTCCCATTTTTCATTAGTCTGGCTAACAATCAATATTGAATCCCCATAAACCAGTAATTCCTTTACCCCAGCAGCTAGAGTTGCTTCAATTCCATAGATGCATGCTTCATACTCAACCATATTATTCGTCACCTTGAAATTTAATTTCTTGGTCATTGATATGGTATCTCCTTCTGGAATAACAAGAATTACTCCTAATCCAGCTCCTTTGTTGTTTACAGCCCCATCGAAGTAGAGTTTCCACTCCCAATGCTCTATGACTATTAGGTTTTCATCTGGAAACTCTAAGTTCCATTGTTCGTCACCCTTGACTACATTTTGAGCTAGGAATTTTGCTACTGCCCTTCTCTTGATGACCTTCATGGCGATGTACACTATATCAAACTCAGTCATAAGTACTAGTCATTGAGACATCCTTCCAATCAAAGCAGGCACCTAAAATAAGTACCTTATAGGATCAATCTTTGAATTTCTTGGAATTTATAGGACTAAAAATAATGCCTTAATTTTCGTATTGCCCAGATCATGATCAAACATGTCTTTTCTACCAAGTCATACTTTTCCTTATATGGTAGGAACTTCTTGCTTAGGTAATACACTACATGCTTTATCCCTTCTGGTTCGTCTTATGCTAGCATTGGCCCCATTGCATTTTCCTCTAAGGCCAAGTACAGGATCAATGACTTACCTTGCCTCGATGGTTTTAGTACAAATGGATTGGTGAGATATTCTTTAATCATTTCAAATGCCTTCTAATAATCATTGTTCCACTTCATTGGCTGGTTTTTTCTCAAGAGTTTAAAGATAGGGTCATAAATATTAGTAAGCTTTGCGATAAACCTACTAATATACTATAACCTACCAATGAATCCTCTCACTTCTTTCTTTGTCTTCAGTGCTGGCATTTCCTGAATAGCTTTTACTTTATCCGGATCCACTTCAATTCCTCGGCTGCTAACTATATGCCCTAATAAGTTTCTTGAAGTAACCCCAAAAATGCACTTATTTAGGTTGAGCCTCAAATTGTATCTCTCAATTCGAGCTAAGAACTTAACTAGACCTTTAAAGTGTCCCTCTTTTATTTATTACTTAACCATCATATCGCCCACATATACCTCCACTTCCTTATGCATCATGTCATGGAAAAGAGCGATGGCTACCCTTTCATATGTTACACTTGCATTCTTCAACCCGAAAGGCATAACCTTATAGTAGTATGTCCCTCATTCTATAATGAAAGTTGTCTTGATCTTATCCATAACTGCCATCATTATCTAATTGTACCCAAAGAACCCATTGATGAAGGAGTACATTGCACTAGATGTTGTGTTGTCTACTATTACATCAATGTGGGGTAAAGGGAAGTCATCCTTCGGACATGCTTTATTTAGATCCCTAAAATCTACACACATACATACCTTACCATCTTTCTTGGATACCAACACTATGTTTGCTAACCATTGAGGATAATCTACTACTTCTAAAAAGTTAGCCTAGATTTGTTTAGCAATTTCCTCCCTTATCTTTTCAGTCCACTCTGGTCTTAGCCTGTGTAGTTTCTACTTGACAGGTTTAATTTTTGGATGAGTAGGAATATGATGCTCTACAATTTCCCTATCTAAACATGGCATATCCTCATAAGTCCAAGCAAATACTACCTTTCTTTTTGTCAATATTCTCTTAAAATTTTCCCTCTCTTCAGGAGTTACCTCATGTGATATATAAATGTTCTTAGGATTATCATTTGTGCCCATGTTAAAGGAATCAAATTAAATTAAATTAATGTCAAACATGCATGAACAATCAAAGTTATAATGCACAGAATTATTAGGATGCACATCACACTAGTAAGCAAAACCAGCATTCATATTATTGACCACGAAAAAAGAGAGTTTTCTTCCTCAAACTTATCGGACATTATTACATCAGTTTCCTCATAAAAAACATCAATAACTATATCACTAATGATAGTTACTAAATCCTGGGGTGGCTCCTCTTCAGGTGGCAAACATAGTAACTCTTCAACAACAGCATCGCTCATTCTCTCAGCTGCCAGCTTCATCACTTCCTTTTTAATGTCTTTCACCAAGTTTTCCAAAATTTGCTCCTTGAAAATCTCAAATCTAAGAACATCTCCTCCAACAATATTGATTAATTCTTTAGCTCCCAAATAGTATTTGCCCTCCCCTGGCTTGATGAAATTCTTACTTATCGGCCCAATTTTCTTTGAGAGCTTTCTTTGCTTGGCATTGAACCTCTTTTTGGCTCTTCTACTTATCAAATTTGTTTTTTCAACATAACCTAAACCAGTTGTGTTGCTTTAACTTTTGAAGTTTAGGAGACTAGGGCTTCATTGCTCATTCTTTCCTAGCCCTTGCTCAAGGCGATAATTCATACTCTCCATCATTTTTGCTACTCTCAGATCCATTTTAGCTCCATTAAATATCCCAACTATTTGGAAACTAGGGGTGCACACATTTGCTTCTATTTATCCAATATAGCTGCCACAGTAGCATTATGTCCTAGCTTCTATAGTCACAACCTCTCCTTCATGAGGAAATTTTATCTTTTGATGCATAGTTGAGGGTACCCCTCCTAAAGCATGGAACCATAGCCTTCCCAACAACAAGGTATAAGTGACTGGAATATCCAACATAGTAAACTTAATAATCGATTCCATAAGTCCTGTTTTAACTAGAGCTTGGAATGTCCCCTCCACATTCCTAGTGCTATCATCGTAAGCTCTAATTATGAGGTTTGAACCTATTAAGTCTTCAGCTTTCAAACCTAAATTAGGCAGGATTTTCAAAGAACACACATTAATAGTAGAACTATCATCAACCATAGCAAAATTGGTTCTCTTTCCCCTCACCTTAGCTGGGATAAATAATGCCTTATTATGGTTTCTCCCTTCCAAAGGTAGGTCATCATTTGAGAACATTATCAACCTGTGTTTCTTTTCTGTAACCTTCGCTACCATAGCCTCAAGTGTGGTTGCTATTTCAATGTTCATTTTTGATAGAGCTTTAACAAGAGCTCTTCTATGGCTGCCTGAATGCATTAGTAGTTCCCAAATGCTGACATTTGCCTTAGCCTTCTTTAACTATTCTAGAATTAGATCCTCTTTCTAATGTTCCTTGATTTTTATATCTTCTATTTCTTCTCTTTATGTGACTCTTTGGGTTTTCTTTTTAGCTACTTTGTAATTCTTTCCACTTCTAGTGACACAATTCACCTTAGGATCTTCACTCCAAACATCGAGACCACTCGAGTTTTATTCATTAGAGCCATACCAGATGTCAATAACTCCAATGATTCAATCTCTGTTCCCATCTTTCCATACTTCCATTATGCATGTTTCTTTCCCTTTTAACTCTCCCATATTGAGCTTGCCTAAGTGTTGGTTGAGCAGATCTTCAACTCTTTCTTGAGACTATTTAGGAGCTAAAGGTTCATTTTCAAACTCATCACCCCATCCTGTAGGCATAATTTCTTCAATGGATATATCAGATGAAGTGGGCTTAAAGTAAAATACTCTGTAATCAAACTTGCCTGAAGGTTGTCCCAACAGATCTTCAACTCCTCTCTATGGCTATCTAAGGGATTCTTCATTGGCTATAGGGTTTAGGTTTTCAAAGGAGTTTAGCACTTCTTCTTCGCTAACCCCTGAATTGATCATTATGGTGGCTGGTGGTGGAAGATTTCGATAGTCTATAGAAGGGTTATTTCTGGTGTTTGGGTTAGAGTTGGACTTTTCAAGGTCTATGATTTTTCTGAAATCTATCAAGTTTTGGATCTCATATTTTAGGTGGATACAATTATCTATGAAATGGCCAGCAACTTGGTGGAATTTGTAATAACTATTAGGGTTAAAACTAGGGACATTTGGGTTTGGTGGCTTGGAAAAGGTTAAGGGTCAAAGCAGGCCTTTCTGGATTAGCCTTTCTAGGACTTTAGAGAGTGGTTAGTTAAAGTTGGAGAATCTTCGGGGTTATTGAACTTTGCGCACCTCTACAGCTCGGCTGGTACTTCCCTGTTATGTGCCCCCAGTTAGGTAATTTCAGGTTTTGGTGCTTCTAGCATTTCTCTTCTTCTCACTCTCAATCTCTTCTGCTTGTAGACCATCATCATATAGGTCTATGAATGTTGTAGGGTTCATCATCAACAATCTCTTGACTAGATTAGGTGATACATTACAGACTATCATCCTAACCCGATCCTTCTCAGCCAGCTTGTTCTTCATCAGTCCTACCTTGTTCATGAACCTAATAAGAAAATCAGAGAAGGATTCATTGGGTATATGCTTTGTCAGTTCTAAGTCTCTAATAGACACTTCCAGTTTAGTGTTATAGTCATAATATTTTTAAAAAGTATTACATAATTCTTTCCAGTCAGTTTTTATAGATTTTTTCAGCCCATGATACCAGTTCATAGCCATTCCCACTAAAGATAGTAAAAATAACCTAGTGATCACTTCTAATGGTGCTTTAGTAGTGCTCATGGTTATTGTGTACTAGCTGAGATGAATCCTCGGATCTCCTCTCCCATCAAATTTCTGCAATTGAGACATCTTGAATTTTTCAGGCAGCTTATCTCCCTCTATTTGCAGCATGTCATCAAAGTCGAATGAGTACCCCCAGTCCTTGTCCTCTAATCAGCTCTTCCATCTTGGACATTTTCTGAGTCAGTGCTTGCATCTTCTTAGACTTATGATCTTGGACCAGTTCAAGTGATTCTCACTTCAGCTTCTCTACCATGTAGTTCTCGATGTCCTCAAGTCTCATATTAGTAGTAGGTATGTTTCTAGCAATAGGTTGCCCCCCAGCATTATTAGCAATAGGTGCAGCACCAACAACAGGCAGAGGTGCTGCAGCAACAAGTGGAGCTCCTACAACAGGTGTTTGTTCAATAGTAACAGTAGGTGGTTGTTCAACAGCAGGTGGTGGTACAACAACAGGTTGCACTAGTTCGGCCAGAGATTGCCTTAGTTTGTCTTACATTATAGCTCTCATGTCATCCATCAAAGCTCCCTTAATGTCCTTTAGGGTCCACATCTCTGGTTGTTGCTCCATTTCTGTCTATTTAATCTGAGTCAATTTAGCTTCTAGGTAAAACGGGTTGATACGACTCTTCTCTAGTTCTTGAAGGGTCTATTGAGCTATTGACTTAGGGCTTAGATCTGCTCTGATTAATCTGCCATCTTTCCATCCTCAGATACGAGAAGACCCAGGTGAATCTATAATGGCTCAAGACAAGGTGTCAGTATGATGCGTGGAATGCATGTATGCATGATGCACATGCTATACAGTAAGTAGTAAGTAGCAAGTATCAATCAAATGTACAATATACATCCTTCCAACCTTATTCCTCCCACACATGTGGTCAATAGTAAGTCTCTTATCCTAGGATTTTTAGTCTTGGTCTTAATATAAATGGGGGATATCAGGGATCGATGTGCATGTTAGATCTCTTTTAAAGTAGTAAAGCATAGAAACAACATTTCTAGGTATAAAGGTCTAACCCAATCTTCATTACCCTAAGGGGCTTCAAAAGTATGGGCTTAGGCTTTTATAGATAGAAATACCTCATGGTAATAAGTATAAAAATGGTATTTCTAAGTATAAAGGTCTAGCCCAATCTTTATTGGCCCAAATGGGCTTCAAAAGTATGGGCCTGGGCTTTTATAAAAAGAAATACCTCATGGAAAAAATCATACAAGCAATTTGGGTAGATCCTAGGGGAAGTAACTAAGCCATTATATGTGGTTGGAGTCTGGTGAAAAGGTCAAGGTTCCCTTAGCAAGATGCCCTCCATTATGGACATTGAGTTACAGGCCAAGGTCAGAGGGGCCCAACATCCTTTACAAACTCGAGAGAAGATTACGCCCTTTAGGACTTTGGTTATAGACTCTGGTCAAATGAGCCCGGTAATCTCTCTTGAACTAAGTTAAGGCTCAGAGTGATGGTTAGCCAATTTATAACTCCATGAAGCTAGTGAAATCATGGAATCATAAACTAAAGCCATCGATTTAATAGGGACTTGTAGAATGAATGCAAGAATGAAATAATAATTAATAAAATAATTTTGAAGAACACAAGTAGAATCAGTATCTCTTATCTCCCAATGGAGTTGCCATTGTAGACGACGGGGTTTAGCGCGCATCCAAGATTTTAACAATCGTGATACTATTTAGGCTCAGGGCCCTAGAGAACATATTAACAATTATCACAACGACACAGTGTGGAGATAAGGAAATTGAAAGGTGGGACAAATCGAAAGGTGGTACTAGATTCTCTAAAAGAAAGCTAGCACCCAACCAGGAGAATCAGAGAATGAAAACTAACTTCTTCTAATCTCGTGTTCATTTAGAATTATTTTATAAATTATTACTTCATTCTCTAATTACATGCAATTTTATTAAACCCTATTTGAACATCCATCTAACCCTAAGACATCTAGTCAATAAAATTACACATAAAAAATACATTCAAATGCATCATCCCTAAGTCTAAACTAGGTTAATTTTATTAAAAGTTAGCTAGATTTAAATTTTTTATTTACAAGTGAAAATGGACTAAAGGTGGGCCTACATTTTTATTAGTTAGTGTGCTTAAGTCTTTTGATTTTAATCATTTAAAGGTGGGCCTAAGTCTATTTATTTTAAAAGAAATGAAATTAAATGGGTTGAGGTAAGTCTAAATTAATTTTAGTAAAAAAATGAGCCTAAGTCTAAATGAACCTAATGGGCCTAAATTGATTTTAATTTTAAGCCTATTTTTTTAAAGCAGGTTTAGACCTAATGTGGGTTTAGGGCCCAAAAGAATAGAAACATAAAAAACAAGCCCAAAATAAATAATACACAAAAAAATAGATCAAACATACATTTTAGTGATTTTCTAAAAGCCTAAATCAATTTACATGCAACCCTAAATTAATCTACAACCATTATTAATTTTAATTAATTTTTACCCAGTGAAACCCTAATTACTAATCCATTCTAAAAGCAGAAAAATTTTACTATTCCCATTACTGGGGTTATTATAATATTCTACGTACTGAAAATTAAAATTAATTACAAACCCAAATTAAGTAACACACAAAACAAAGGAAAAAATAATAAACGCAAAAACATCAAACCCTACAATATAATCACAGTTTAAAATCCATGGTATTCCATGGATCTTCTATTTGATTTTTGGATATCTGGCAGTGACCTCATGAATCTCCAATTGGATTCCAAAAGGAAAACACAAAAAAGAAAAAAAAAACACAGAAATCACATTAGCCAAATGAGTAAAATAAAAAAATAAAAATTAAAGGAAATCAAATAATAATTAAAGCAAATTAAATTAAAAAGAAAATCAAAAGACAGGAGAAAATGGAAATGAGATGTTCTGCATATGCTCTTGGATGGCCCCTCAGATTGAGATTGTCACCATTTTAAGAATTAACTCTGCATTTTTTTATTTCTAAACTATTCAAAACAAAAGAGCATACTTTGTTGTGCAGTGAAGAAAACTTTTTTTCTATGATTTTTAGGGTTTCTACACAGTTTGGGGACCTCACTCGTGCAGTCTTTGGCTTTTTAAAACAGAGACCTACGAACAGACTTCCTCCATTCCAGGAACTGACATTATCTCTCAATTTTTCAAAATTTTTACGCGTTTTGAACATGCAAAACCACAATTATCTTTTAAGAAAATATTCAAAATTAATTTTCAACCAATCAATGAACAGAAAAATACTAAAAAATGACCAAACATACTGAAAAGTTATACTATTACGTAATGCTAATCGGCAATTTGCTAATGTCGATCAACATTAAGTAAATGTTGGTTGGCATTCGCCTAATGCCAATCGACATTAGGCACATGCCAATAGGCATTAGGCAAATGTCGGTCATCATTAGCTAAATGCTAACTAGCATTTTGCTTATGCAGTCCGAAAAAGAAAAAAAATTTTTAAAAACACTTTTAAAATCACGATTTTGCAATTAGGTCCAAAAGACATTACAATTTAGTCCTTGAAATCTCAAACTTCAACTCTAGAGATCAATTTCTTAATTAATTTTTCATCATAGATGCTTTCGTCGCACTATGCACAATTACATCATAAAATTGGGTGCTTACAGATGATACCAAATTCCAAGTGTTATTCAACATTAGTGCTTTGATTTCAAATGCCATTACTGCTAGCTATTGTACAATTTTATTAGCTTGTAAGAAGGTGGTAGGTTCATAGTCCAGATTTTGGGCAGCGAGAAATAGGCGAGGTTTAAGAGATTCCGTTTAGGATCTTATTGCTATAGGATGGGTACGGGGTGGAGCAAGAGAAGATGATGGCAGATTATATTGGTTGTAGTTTGATAAATCTACAACTAAAGATAAGTCATCAGGTGACTAGTGTTGTTGTGTGGATAAAGGTTAGGTGGTGGAGTTGTTAGGTTGAGTTGAAATTGTGTTTGAGCATAGAGTTAGAGAAGGAGCAGGGCTGTTTTGAGTAGGGTGTGTAGATAGGGTTGGTAGTTTAGATGGTAAGAGAATGGTAGAAAGCATATCATCTGGACCAGGAGGAGTTTTTTCCCATTTTATGGTAAAAAAAATACTTATTTCCAATTTTAGAGTAGTTTTGAAAGTATTTCTTAATTTAGGATAATTTACAAAGTTATTCCAGATTTAGGGTGGTTTTTGCTGAGATGGCGTGATGAGACAATTACCACCAGTCAAATTGGCGGAGAGCTAAATAATGAAAAAAAAAATTTAAAACTCTGCCATCTTAGATGGCGGAGTTCAATTGCCTTTTTTTTTTTTTTTCCTAATGGGCCATTTCCATTTAAAAAGTCAAAATGTGTTTTTTGAACAAAATTTTTTTATTTTAATATTATGATAATTATAATTGTCTTAATTATAACATTATAAAAGATAATATTATATTATATTATTTTAATATTAATATGATAATTTTAATTTAATTATAATAATATTTAAAATAATAATATTATGTTATTGTTATTAATATTAATATTATGAGTAACAAAATATGAATAATATTATTTATTTAGTGATAAAATAAAATAAAAACAAATCATAATATCATCATATTATTTTTAATATTATTATAATTCATTAATTATAATATTGAAATAAAAAAATAAACAAATTAAAAATTAAAAATAGTTGGCCACATATAAGTTGGCCATGCAAAATATATATATATATATATTGCCATTTAGCGCTGCAGCGCTATACCACAGCATTGCACATTCTATATAGCACTGCACAGCAATGCAGCGCTATAGCACAGGGCACAGTGCTGTACAGTGTATATGGCCAATTTTTAATTTTTTTAAATTAATTAAAATGATATAATTTAGAATTATGGTTTAACAATTATGATTATATTATTTTTTAATAATATGATTTAAAATTATTTTATAAATACGACTTAATAGGAGAACAATCATAATATTAAAATAAAAAATAAAAAATTTAATAAAGATGAGAAATGTAATAAATAGTATTATTCATATATCATTACTCGACATTTTTCCCGAGTAACTCGAGTCAATTTTAAGGTTTTTATAAATAAATAATAGTACTCATATTATTACTCATCATACATTAATAATAAAATAATATTATTATTCTAAATATTATTATAATTAAATTAAAATAATCATATTAACATTAAATTAAAAAAGCATAATATTATCGTAATTGTAATATTATTTTTGATAATGTTATAATTAAAACAATCATAATTATCATAATATTAAAATAAAAAAAAAAACAATTTGTTCAAAAAAAATTCAAAAACACTTGGGCCTAGCCCTTTTGAAGTTTAAAAGAAAAAAAATTACTTAGGCATTTCCGCCACTCCACTCCAAGTCGCGGAAATGCCTTTTTTTTAAAAAAAAAAAAAAGTTACACCATTTTAACTGGCAGAAATACTGTCATTTAGTATTTCTATCACTTCAAATGGTGGAAATGATTTTCTTTTTTTATTATTATTTTTTTACCCTAAATTTGAAATTTATTTGAAATTTATTTGAAAATTATCCTAAAATTGGAATAAATTTTTTTTTTTACCTTAAATTGGTAAAAAGCCGAGACCAGGAGAATGCACATCATCTTGCACTGTGAATGGGAAAACTTGTTCATTAGAATAGAAATACTGTAATTTAGTATTTTTGTCACTTCAAATGGTGGAAATGATTTTCTTTTTTTATTATTATTTTTTTACCCTAAATTTGAAATTTATTTGAAAACTACCCTAAAATTGGAATAAAATTTTTTTTTTTACCTTAAATTGGTAAAAAGCCGAGACCAGGAGAATGCACATCATCTTGCACTGTGAATGGGAAAACCTGTTCATTAAAAATCACATGGCGAGAAATTACTTTTTTTTAGATGTAAGATCAAGACAGTAAAACCCTTTATTAATTTTACTATAGCCTAAAAAGACACATTTTTTTGCTTCTGGGAGCTAACTTTTTTTTTGAGCATATGGTTTTAACCCTAGGTAACACAAATAACCAAAAATGTGCAAATCATGTTAATTTGGATTAGATTGAAACAAACAATGAAATGGTTTATCAAATTAAGAATGGAAGTGGACAAACAGTTTATTAGATACATTGTAGTATTAAATGTATAGTGCCAATAAGCATAAGGAACTTTGGAATGCTGAAGTAAAGCCTGACCAGTCTCAATAATGTACTTATGTTTACGCTCAGCACACCTGTTTTGTTCTGGTGTTTTTAGATAGGCAACACGTTGAGTGATGCCATTATCATATAAGTAAGAGGTTAATGCTTCATACTCTCCACTCCAATCTACTTGAAAACTTTCTCTCATATTTCTTCTCTCACTGAACCAAAAACTTATCATGATGTTATCCAACATGAATACTAAAAGAAAGCTATGCTTGAAGAACTCAAGGCACTTGAAGCAAATCATACTTGGGAATTGACTTCTTTACCAACCTCTAAATAATCCATTGGTTGTAAATGGGTTTACAAACTTAAATATAATGTTGATGGCTCACTTGCAATGTATAAAGCACGATTAGTCACAAAGGGTTTCACTCAAAAATTTAGTATTAACTACCTCAATACTTTCTCTCCAGTTGTAAAAATAAGCATTATCCAGGTTCTCTTATAGTAGCTAACAACTGGTTTATACACCAATTAGATATTAATAATGCCTTCTTGCATGGTGATTTGTATGAAGAGGTGTATATGGAGTTACCTTCTGGTTTTACTTATGCTCAGTCTGGTTAAGTTTAAATTGGGTTTATATGGCTTAAAACAAGCCAGTAGGCAGTGGAACAAAGCTTACATCTACCTTGATCACTTAAGGGTTTGTTCAAGCAAATTCTTATCCTTTTTTATTCTTAAAGCATAAGAACAATCAGATTCTTATCTTGTTGGTTTAAGTTAATGACATTATTCTTACTTGTACTGATTTTTCTTAAATCACTACCACCAAGCATTTTCTTCATGATCAATTTCATATCAAAGACCTTGGCAATCTTAAGTTCTTTGTTAGACTTAAGGTTGCTCAATCTCAAAGCAGGATCAACTTATGTCAGCATAAATATGTTCTTGATCTTCTCCAAGACACTAGGTTTTTATAGTCTAAACCAGTTAACACTCTTATGATTGCTAATTCCAAGCTCTCCAAGATTGCTAGTGTTCTATTAGTAGATACCATAGCCAATCATAAGCTTATTGGCAAGTTTGTCTATTTAACTAATACTAGGCCTGATCTTTCCTTTATTGTGCAACATCTCTCTCAATTTTTGGATTGTCCTACTGCCTTGCATCTTCAGGCTCCTCATTGTCTTTTGCGCTACTTAAAGGGCACTCTAAGCCATGGACTATTCTTTCCTTCTACTAATGATCTTAAACTCAAAGCTTTTTCTGACTCGGATTGGGCTGCTTATATTGATACACGTAAATCAGTCACTAGATACTGTGTTTTTCTTGGTTAAGCTCTTGTCTCATAGAAATCCAAGATGCAATAAACTGTGTCTTGCTCTTTAGTTAAGGCCAAATATCATGCTCTAGCTAATTTCACTTGTGAATTACAGTGGCTATAATACTTGCTTTATGATTTTCATCTTGACTCTAGACCAGCCCTTATCTACTGTGATAACACTTCAGTTGTCAAAATTACTAAGAACCCTATCTTCCATGAACGCACCAAGCACATCAAAATTGATTGCCATATTATTCGTCAGAAACTTCAGCGGCATCTCATTCATCTTCTTCCTGTTTCAACTAAGCATTTGCTTATTGATTGCCTTACAAAGGCTTTGTTCCCTGCTTCCTTCAAAATTACTATCGTCAAGATGGGCATCTATAAAATGTATACTCCATCTTGAGGGGGGCTTACAAAATATTCACATCAGACGGTTCTCATCATTTCATCATCATCAGTATCGTCATACATCATATGGCTCATGTTCTTTTATTTGCATTTTCCTTTCTTCTTGTACATACAACTTAGTTAGTCTTCATAATTAATTTATTAACAGTTGGCTAATGATAATTGGTTAGCACTTGTATTAAGCTATTAATAACGGATTGTATATATACAGTTAATGAATAGAAGTAAATCATGAGCTTCAAATTTATGATTTTATGACAGAGATTTGTTGTCATGCGCTAAACCCAAAGGGCACGTGACCGGCACTAGGGAATAGGAAAGCATAAAGCTACAGAAACTCGTAGTAAGCCTTAAAGAAAAAATTAAATAAAATAGGAAGAATTTAAACAATACTATAAATAACAATATGTAAAACCCAATACTTATATAAAACTAATATGTATCATCATACATAAAATATTGCCATAAATATTAATACAATATAATTCCATAATACAAGATGTTCAGAAAATTCAACTACTACCACAATGTTCTAGAATGCTAATACAGATACATATATCAAGTCGACCTACATAATAATGTCGGAGAAGAAGAAACCCGACATAGAGGAACAGGTCAAATCTCAAACTCCCAAACTCCTGAAAAAAATATTGAGGGGAGTCAGACCTCACTAAGTAAGTTAATAAAAAGAATTGTATGCTATTAAAATCCCCATCTTAAAATAATAATCATAAAAATAAATTTTTATTATTGCTAGGAATAATGATAATATAATTAAAATGCCATTTTAAAACACCCAAATATCCAAGCTCATAATAAAAATATAGAGAATTTACAACAAAACCTCTTCAAAATAATATATTTTTTATTTAATAATTTATAAGTGAAAAATCTTGGTAAAACCCTAAATCATAAATCTAATAGGTACTTGGCTCACTTAAATCCATAAGACTACCAGTTCATGAGAGCAAAGACATTAACCGAGGCACTTGCCACAGTCATTCACTTAATCCAAAGTTTTACTGGCAGTCCCCAAAAGCAAAGGCATCCACTGAGGCACCAACCCTAGTAAACAAATATAACAACACCAAAATAATCATTGGCAGTCCCCGAGAGATAAAGCATCCACTGAGGCACCTGTCCCAATTAACCAATCAAAATTTTTGGATCCATCACTTAATCTCTACCAGTGTGCACACAGTCCTGATGAAATCAGTCAAGTAGCCCGTTCTACCAGTATTTTTTAAAACTAATTTATTAATTAAGAAACTATAGCACAAATTTAAGAAAGCTATAATCCATGCTTTAAATAACATAAATTAAATTAATTATAATACTAAGCATGGTCTAACACAATGTAGCTTAATTTCATGAAAAATAAAATATCTCAAATTTATATAATTCGATATGCGTATATATAAAATAAACACACACAATTCAGTTTATTAACTCACAATTGGAGAGAGCTGGCTGATGATTTTGCATCCACCTAAAATTTGTAGTTCCCGCTCTGGTATCCTCTAAAATAAAAATAATATTTATTTAAAATATGCTTATGCTTCAAAATTAATAAAAATTCCCAACACCCAAAAATTAATGAAATTGAGAAATTCGAACAAGACTTTAGAAATAAACTAACGAAGACTCGATCTAAGGAATGACCCTAAAACAACTGAATGATTTAAGGATAAACACACCAATGTCACGTTTTACAAGAAAGCTACCAAAATTTCAACAAAATCTCCTCTGTAAAATGGACATCTCTCTACCAAGGTAGAGCCATTCCTGCAAGGGATACACTTTTACTCGCAATACAGTTACACACTCAGGTTGGGTTCCCAAACTACGCACAAACCCCAATTGAGATCAACAAAACATTACCACTAAAACTAATTTAAATCATAAAAAATACATAGAAAAATTTTATTAAAGTTTAATTCGGTTATAAAATAAATTCTTTTAAATAATAATATATAAAAATCCAACTTTTTCATTTAATCCAATAAAATTCCTTATTTAACATATAATATATATTTAATAATTATTACTTATAAAATTCTAGAAATTCATAAAAATGTATTTTAGTACTAATATTAATTAAATCAGCCAAATAATTAAATACTATGATATTTACATACATTATATTATTTCCAAAAAAATTTATCTAAAATTGCAAAATATATAAAAATACCAATTTAACTAATAAAATTATGTTATGTCTTCTAAAAATCAAAATTATCATTATACACAATAATTAACTATAAATTTACTAAAAACGCAATTAAAATCAATTTATACAATTTTTCTCTAAAAATTCATATTTCACGTAAACCTTAAAAATTTATAACTTAAAATCCATAATTAATTTTAACAAACTTCCTTCACAAAATAAACTCTACAAAATATATAAAATTTAATAAAAATAAGAAAATTTTGAAACCCGGGACTACATGACCAATAACTGAAACTTGAAAATTTGAATTTTCCAAAATAATTTCAAAAAAATTTAAAAAAAGTATCCTTGAATAGCTAATGATCTCTACAACGAGATTACTAAAGGAAATTAAGGCTAATTCTCAACTAAAAATTCAAAATAAGACAAAATATGAAAATACCCTTAATTACATTTACCTCGATTCCCGATGATTTGGACGGTCGATCGATGATTCGAGAGTAGATTCTTGAAGCTCAGGAGGAGAGGAACACGTAGGTACCAAGCACTTAGCCGGAGGACATTGGAATTGATGTTGAAGTTCAAAGAAAATTTTGTCAAAATAAAGAAAGAGAGGAAGAAATATACGGTATCAGTTGCTATGATATGTCAGCGGTGCTGGTGGAGGTTCGGACAATGATTGGGCGGCTTGGGTTGGCTGGCGAGGAGGAGCAGTGGTCGAACAAAGAGTGATGTGAAGGAAGAAGAAGAAGAAGGTGCAAATGGGAAAGAAAGAAAAAGAAAGAAAGAAAAATAATAGCCAAGTCACGTTTTTGTTACTGCAATATATATATATATATATATATATATATATATATACTTATCAAATAACTTATTATAATTTATACACATAAATATATATTCATTTCCTAAAAAAATAGTATTAAAATAAAATAATGCACTACTAATAATAAAAATAATCATAAATAATTTATTTTAATTAGCAATAAATTCAAAATATTACAATCTTCCCTCCTAAAAAAAATTCGTCCTCGAATTTTATATAAATAAAAGGTTCAAAATTTCACTAAATAGATAAATAAGGGTACGTCTCGCACATCACTACCTTGACCTTCCACATACAGTCTTCAACAGCATGGTTACTCCACAGCACCTTCACCATGGGAATTTCCTTAGTGCAAAGCTAATGAACTTGGCGATCCACAATCGTTATTAGATACTTCCCATAAGACAAATCTTCATTGAGCTCTACTATCTGAGGCTACAAAACATGAGAAGGATCAGAAATATACTTCCTCAACATCGATACATGGAACACTGGGTGAATTCTTGACAATTATGGTGGCAACACTAGCCTGTAAGCCACTTCAACCACTCTTGATCGAATCTCGAACGGTCAAATGTATCTAGGAGCTAGCTTACCCCTTTTACCAAACCTCATTACCCTTTTCATTGGAGATACCTTCAGAAACATACCTCCAACTAAGAAGGACATGTCATTCCTCTTCAGGTCCACATAGCTCTTTTATCTGCTGAAAGTTGTTTTCAACCTCTGCTAGATAATAAGGACTTTCTTTGAAGTCACTTGCACCAATTCTAGACATGTCAGTTGCCTCTCACTAATTTCCTAACACAACAATGTTCTACACTTTCTTCCATACATTGCTTTATATAGTACTATCTCAATACTTGCATGATAACTATTGTTGTATGCAAACTCAATCAATGGAAAATGCAAATCCTATTAACCACCGAAGTCCATAACACTCATCCTTAATATATCCTTCAATATCTAAGTGGTCCTTTCTTACTGACCATCTGTTTAAGGATGAAAAGTTATGCTAAAGTTAAGTCTAGTACCTACAGCCTTGTGCAGTTCTTACTAAAAGACTAAAGTGAAAGTGGCTCCACTGTCAAATACTATACTTACTAGTACCCTATGAAGGCAAACAACTTTGTTAACATACAACCTTGCCAATCTGTTAGTGGAGTACATCTTCTTAATTGGCCAAAAGTGTGCTGACTTGGTTAGCCTGTCAACATCACCCAAATAACATCATAACCTCCAGTTGTATGAGGAAATCCAGTCACAAAATCCATGGCAATCATGTCCTATTTCCATTATGGAATAGGTAACTACTACAATAATCCTAAAGGCCTCTGATTGTTGATAAGTGAGACATTTAGACAGCAACATCCTTCTTCATTCCATTCCACCAATATGTATCCTTCAAGTCATAATACATCTTGGTAGAACCTGGATGAATACTATAAGCCAAAAAATGTGTCTCTTCCATAATCTCTTTCCTTAGATCCTCCACATCTAGCATATATATTCTAGTGCCCAAACGTAGAATATCATCACTATCAAATACAAAGTCTCTGGGCTAACCCTGTTGCACTACAAACATAATCCTCTACAACTATGGGTCCATTTTCTAAGCTGCTTTAAACCCTGTCCAAGTACACTAATTGTACTCTAAACTGAGCTAAAAGACACTTCTTAATTACTTTCAATTGCAACCCTTGATCAATCAACTCATGCAACTCTTGAATGATCGGCTTCCTTTCAGTGCTGATGTAGGCAAGACTGCTTGTTGATTTTTTGCTCAAAGCTTCAGCTACCATATAAGCATTTCTTGGATGGTATAAAATAGAACAATCATAGTCCTTCAAAAGTTCCATCCATCTTCTCTACCTCAAGCCTCTGCTGGAAGATATACTTTAAGCTCTTGTGATCGGTGTAGATTTCACAAGTTACATCATCAAAGTAATGCCTCCAAATTTTCAAAGCAAACACTGTGGCTGCCATTTCCAGATCATAAGTAGGATAATTCTGCTTGTGCTTCTTCAACTATCTTAAAGCATAAGCAACTACTCTGCCATCTTATATCAACACATATCACAATCCTACTCTGAAAGCATCACAATACATCGTATACCCTTCACTTTTATAGGGTAAAGTCAATACTGGAGCTGAAGTCAACAAGTCTTTAAGCAACTGAAAGTGCTCTTCACATCTGTCTATCCATATAAACTTAGCACTCTTTTGGGTTAACCTTGTCAAAGGTGCAACAATCTTGGAGAAATCCTTTATAAATCTCCTATAGTAGCCTATTAAACCTAGAAAACTCCTTACTTCCCTGACTGATGTAGGCCTCGACCACTCTGTAATGGCTTCTGTCTTCTTTGGATTAACCTGTATGCCATCTTTAGATACCACGTGGCCTAAAAATGCCACTTTATCCAACCAAATTTCACACTTGGAGAATTTTGCATACAATGGGTGCTCTCTTAAGATCTATAACACCATTCTCAAGTGCATCACATGCTCTGCTTCACGTCTAGAGTACACTAAGATGTCATCAATAAAGATGATCATAAATTGACCTAAGAATTGCCTAAACACCCAATTCATTAAGTCCATGAAGGTTGTTGGTGCATTAGTGAGTCCGAAGGACATCATTAAGAATTCATAATGGCCATATCTCATCTGAAATGATGTCTTATGTACTTCTCCACTTCTTATTCTTAATTAATGATATCATTACCTCAAGTCAACTTTGGAGAAATAATGAGCTCCTTGAAGTTGATTGAACAAGTCATCAATCCTCGAAAGTGGATATTTATTCTTGATGGTGAGTTTGTTCAATTGTCTGTAGTCGATACAAAGTCAAAGACTACCATCTTTCTTCTTCATGAACAATACTGGAGCACCCTAAGGTGAGGTATTAGGCTTGATAAAACCCTTATCGAGCAACTCTTGCAATTGCTCTCTAAGCTCTTGTAATTCAGTTGGTGCCATTCTATAGGGCGACATAAAAATAGGATCTATACTGGGTACAACATCAATACATAATTCTATTTCTCTGTCTGGAGGCAATCCTGGTAATTCTTCAGGAAAAACATCTAAAAATTCACACACCACTGGTACATTCTCAACTACCCTCTTATTTGCTTCCATATCTCTTACTATATCTAAATAGCCTTGACATCCTCTTCTAAGCATCTTCCTAGTTGTGAATGCAGAAATGAGATTTTACGGCATTGAACTTCTGTCACCTCTAAAATGAAATTCTACATCATTCAAAATTTTGAAGATCACTTCCTTCTCTCAATAATCCACTGTAGTATAGTATTATGCCAACTAATCCATTCCCAGAATTACATCAAAATCAATCACATCTAATAAAACCAAATCTGCTAGCAACTCTCTACCTCCCATGAACATTGGACAAGATGGAAATAATACTTCTGTCTCTAACTTGTCGCTAAGTGGAGTCACTATAAATAGTGGAATTAACAACCTGGATGGCTACCATTCCACTCTTGAAGCAAACATAACAGACACAAAAGAATGCAAAGCACTAACATCAAATAAGACTCTAGCATTAAAATAGCAAACTAGAAGAATACCTGCCACAACTGCATTAGATGCCTGAGCATCCTAGGGAGTCAAAGTGAAAACTCGAGCTTGTTCATGACCTATCTGCTGAGAAGTGGAAGGCTACATGAAGCCTTGACTACTAGGTCTCCTTACTGAACCATAGCCCTGCTAGCCCAAAAATTAAGTCGGTCTCTACTGTAGATACATAGGAGGTCTATATTGTTGAGGCATCTACTAAAAAGGTTGAGCCACTAATGATGATGATCCCTGGGCATACTATGTCTGATAGCTAGTATTAGGTTAAACTTTAGCAAAATGTCCCATCTGCCCGCATTTGAAACATGCCCCTAATGGTAAATGGCACAGACCCCGGATGCACTCGGCCATAACTAGGATAAGCACTAGCCCCAGACCCTAAATTGCCATGTTTGGAGCTCTGCCCACTATTGCTGCGACTAGCTCCTAAACCATATATAGAGCCTCTACCACTCCTTTGGTTAGTAGCATATCCATGTCGACCAAATATGTAGGTCTTGGACCTCTTAACCTATTGGGAAGTACCCTCAACTTGCATGCTTGTACTGCTAATTTGAAAAGTTGGCTGCTAAAATCCATGAACCATATAGTAACCATTCCTACTACCTAGATAGGGATCAGTAATGGTTCCCTGTCTGATTTGCCTCCTCTCAAGCATTTTGGCTTCTTCAATAACACGCTCCAAAGTGTGGCCCTCAATATACATCCCCACATATGCTGGTCCTAACCCGATCATAAATAGATCCACTGCTCTCTGCTTGTCACCCCTCACATTTGATGCATGGCATGATAATCTCAGAAACTTTCTTGTATAGTCCTTAACCAATCTATCTCCTCTGGTGATATGCAATAATTTCCATCTAAATGCATCCCTCGAAGCTTATGGGTAGAAATATCTCATGAATCAGTCCTTAAGCTCAAGCCAAGTCATGGTGTCCATAAGGGGCTGAATGGACTGTATAAACCAATCCTGGGCTATAGCTTGAACTAATAGTTCAACTATAAGGATCCTCTAGTAGTCCGTATACCCAATCCTACTTCTATACTCAATGGCATTAATAAAATCCAAAGCATCTCCAATCCCATCAAAAGAAATCCTCCTAACTCTAGAGTACAAAAGGATAGCATCTTCATTTGTCATCCCTTGGTTTCTCTGCTGAAGCATCTGCTAGACTAATGACATTGCCTGATTCAGTGCTGCCAAGCCTTGGTTTATTCTTTTCATACCCATTACGAAGGCTACAGGATCTATTGTTGGAGCTTCTTGGTTGAATAGTTATTATTCTTGTTGCTGAGCTGCGGCTACACTAGGCCTACCTCTACCTCTACATCTAGGAGCAGGGGAAAGAACTTCATCCTAAAAGGACTGCTCTTCATCATTATTATATGTTGCTTTTACAGTAGGAGCATTTTGATTCTGCCTTATTCTAGAAAGACAAAGAAACTGAATTCAAAATAAGATAAGAATGCTAACTCCAATGCAGAATTCTAGAAACAATGATAATAACTGTAGTAGTTGCAAAAAAAGATAGATACTGACAATTAAATGAAATTAAGCTATGATACTAACTTTGTCACACCTCGAACCTAAAGGGCACGTGACAGGCACTAGGGAATGGAAAAGCATAAAGCTACCAAAACCTATAGTAAGCCTTAAAAAATTAAATAAAACTTTAAGAATTTAAAAAATATTATAAATAACAATTCAAAATAAAACCCAATACTTATATAAAACCAATATGTATCATCATACATAAAATATTTCCATAAATATTAATACAATATAATTCCATAATACAAGATGTTTAAAAAATTCAACTACTACCACAGTGTTCTAGAATGCTAATACAGATACATATATCAAGTTAACCTACACAATAATGTTGAAGAAGAAGAAACCCGATGTAGAAGAATAGGTTGAATCTCAAACTCCCAAACTCCTAAAAAAATATTGAGGGGAGTCAGACCTCACTAAGTAAGTTAATAAAAAGAATTTTATGGTTTTCAAATCCCCATCTTAAAATAATAATAAAAAATAAATAAATTTTTATTATTGTTAGGAATAATGATAATATAATTAAAATGTCATTTTAAAACACCTAAATACCCAAGCTCATAATAAAAATATGGAGAATTTACAACAAAACCTCTTCAAAATAATATATTATTTATTTAATAATTTATAAGTGAAAAATCTTGGTAGAACCCTAAACCATAAATCTACTAGCCACTTGGCTCACTTAAATCCATAAGACTATTGGTCCCCAAGAGCAGAGACATCAACCGAGGCACCTGCCACAGTCATTCACTTAATCTAGAGTTTTACTGGCGGTCCTCGAGAGCAAAGGCATCCATCGAGGCACCAGCCCCACTAAATAAATATAACAACACTAAAATAATCATTGGCAGCCCCCAAGAGCTAAGGCATCCACCAAGGCACCTATCCCAATTAACCAATCAAAATTTTTTGGATTCATCACTCAATCTCTACCAGTGTGCACACGGTCATGACAAAACTCGTCAGGCAATTCGTTCTACCAATATTTTTCAAAACTAATTTATTAATTAAGAAATTATAGCACAAATTTAAGAAAGCTATAATCCATGCTTTAAATAAAATAAAATAAAATAAAGTAAAGTAAAGTAAATACTAAGCATGGTCTAACACAATATAGCTTAATTTCATGAAAAATAAAATATCTCAAATTTCTATAATTTGATATGCGTATATATAAAATAAGCACACAAAATTCATTTTATTAACTAACAGTTGGAGCAATCTGGTTGACGATTCCGCATCCGCCTAAAATTTGCAACTCCCACTCCGGTATCCTCTAAAATAAAATTAATATTTATATAAAATATGTTTATGCTAATAAATTCAAAATTTATAAAAATTCCCAACACCCAAAAATTAATGAAATTGAGAAACTCAAATAAGACTTTGGAAATATCCTAACAAAGACTCGATCTAAGGAATGACCTTAGAATAATTGAACGATTTAAAGAAAAACACACTGATGTCACATTTTACAAGAATATGCTCCATCAGTGAGAGCTTTATTCCTCAAGTCATTGGTGCCTCTTATGCTCATGTAACTTGGCAAAAAATTGCTGCTACATATGCCTTTGGTTTGAAAGCAAAAATTTAAACCATAAAATCAAAATTTTTTCAATTAAATAAAGAACCAAGTGAATCCATTGTTGTATACATGTAGCAGGCCAAAGGCATGTTCAACCAACTTGCTGCTTTAAACAACCCCATTAGTAAAGATGATCCAATACATGTTACAATGAATGGATTAGGAATTTCATATTGTCTCTTTATGCAATCCTTGGAGAATCGCCTAAAAGCTATTGGGTTTGTGACTTATACAGATTATTGTTAAGTGAAGAAGAGAGCTTGGCCAAAGAAATATCCAAAGATATTGCCCTTGCCGTTCCACCTACTGCTCATCTTATAGTGACTTCTTCACCAGTCGTCACAAAAATTTAACAATCGTGGTCATGGTAGTAGACATCCACAAGGCCGAGACAGGTTTAATCACTCCTCTCGTTCTTCATCTTTTAATTATTTTGGTGGTTCGTATCCTATAGGCTATTCTCTATACACCAACATTAATCAATCCATCCAATGTCATAATAGTAGCAAATTCGGCCATCTTGCCTGCAACTGCTCCTCTATTCGATTTAAACCAATTTTGCCTAAACTGCCATCCTCCTCTATCATGGTTCAACCATTTTTAAATTTTGCTTCCCCATCATCACACACTTCTTCAACTCCACCTTAGCTATTAGATATGGCCACCACACACTATTTGACTCCAGAACTTGAGAATTTATCATTTCATTCTAATTATCATGGTCCTAAAGAGGTTAAAGTTGGCAATGGTAAATCCCTTCCTATCTCTTATATTAGTGATACTATATATTAATTTAAAGGCAAATCTTTCCATCTTGATAATATTCTTCATGTCCCTCAATCTTGTACTAATTTACTTTCTATTTATGCTTTCACTAATGCTAATAAAGTCTCCATTGATTTTTTCCCACTTATTTTGTTATTAAAGATATCCGCATGAGGGAATTCCTCTATACAAACCCGAATGACAACGGCTTGTGTTCCATGTTCTTTTATCCTATCAATACCTGAGTTCATATCCTATAACCTTCACATGTTCTCTTTCCTAATGGCATTCTTCCCTTGAACATGCCAATTTCTGAACAGTTCATCAGGCCCTTCATCAAGCCAACATTTCCTTTACATTCAATTAAAATCATGGCCCTTGTCATGCTTGTAGTGTTAGTAAGAGTCATAAGTTAATTTTTGAATTATTTGCTTATCAAGCAACTGCTCCATTAAATTTAATATTTTTTGACTTGTGGGTCCTTCTCTTGTCACTTCAGTAGATGGCAAACATTATTATGTTTTATTTTTTTTGTCATTTTAGCAAATACTGTTAGATTTATTTTATTAAATATAAATCTGAAGTTCTTAGTGTTTTCATCAAATTTTGACATCTTGTTGAAAATTTTTTTGGTCAACCTATTAAATGTTTTCAGGCAGATTGGGGGGTGAATTACGAGCCCTCACTTTATTTATTAGAAAATGGAATCACCCAAAGGAGTTCTTTTCCTAAAACACCAAAACATAATGGTTGTCTAAAAACAAAACATAGACACATTGTTGAAACAGTATTAGCATTGTTATAACACTCATATGTCCCTAATGAATATTGGAACTATGCCTTTGATACTATAGTGTACACAATCAATCACTTACCAACTCTTATTTTATCTAATTAAACACCTTTTTTTTTAATTATTTGGTACCATACCTAATTATAATACACTGTATAGTTTTGGTTGCCTTTGTTATCCCTGGTTGCGTCCTTATTATGAAAACAAATTAGAACCCCGATCAAAGAAATATGTTTTTATGGGATACAGTAAACTTTATGAAGGGTTTTATTATCTTGATTTATCATCTAATAAAATTGTTATCTCACGCCATGTTATATTCCATGATCAAGTATTTCCATTTAAGGCAAATGGTGTAGCGCAGTCTCCAAGTCCAAAGCCATCTCCTGCAACCATTTTTATTCCATCACAAATACATCTTCCCAATTCGGCACCATTACCTATCCCACCAAGTCCTACACTACACTCTATAAATTCCTCCCTAACCGCTCCTTCCACATTACCAAACATTTCTGTCATTATTGATCTTTCCCAATATGATCAACAACATGCCCCAACTACTAAAACTCACCAAATAGTAACCCACTCACAGACATACTCTCCAAAGCCTTGGGCATTCTTTAATCACTCTATTGTTGATATTGAACCACTTGTTACTCCCAAGCCATAAGGTCTCTAGTATGGAGAAAGGCAATGGTCGAAGAATATAATGCCAAGATCAATAATCACACCTGGATTCTTATCCTGCTAACTCCTTCTCAAAACATTATTGGTCATAAATGGGTATTCAGAATCCAAAGACATAAAGATGGCTCTCTTGATTGCTAGAAAGCAAGGTTGGTAGCTAAGGGCTTTAACCAATGCCCTAAACATAATTACCATGATACTTTTAGTCAAGTAGTTAAGCCCTCTTACATTCACCTTATTCTATCATTTACAATTTCTAAAGGATGGCGAGTCAAACAATTGGATGCCTCCAATGCTTTTTTATATGGTACACTAGGGGAAGATGCATTTATGCAACAACCACATGAATTTATTCAACCACTTTTTTTGGATTATGTTTGAAAACTTTAGAAATCAATTTACTGCCTCAAACAAGCACCAAGGCAATGGTTCAAATGCCTTGTGGCTACTATTTAAGAACTTAGTTTTCAGAATTCCAAAACTGACTCTTCTTTTTATTTTATAAATCTAGTTCAGTGCAAATATTTTGTCTTCTTTATGTAGATGATATTCTCATTATAGGAACTAATACTACTATGGTGGATCGAGTTATCACTTCTCTTCAAAATAAATTTGCATTGAAGGATTTGGGTGAACTTTACTACTTTTTAGGTGTCGAGGCATCGATGGCTTATTTCTATCTTAAACCAAATACATTTATGATCTTTTGGTTAAGTCTAACATAAGTGCCACAAAACCCATCTCTACTCCAGCATGTCCCAAGCTTTATTACACATCTGATGGAGAAGATTTTCATTATCCAATACTATGTTAGAGCATTGTGGTGGGCTCCAACATCTTTGCTTCACCCGTCTAGACATTTTTTATGTTATTAATAACGTTTCTCAGTTTATGCACTCACCAAAAATAATACATTGGACCAGAGTGAAATGCATTCTTCGCTACTTAGTTTCCACTCCAACTCATGGCATCTTCATCCGAGCATCACCATAAACTCAAATATTGGCCTACAGCGATGCTGATTGGGGTGGCAACATCAAAGATTATAAGTCAACAATAGGATTTTCCATTTATATTAAATCAAATTTCATATCTTTGAGTTCACATAAATAAAGGATAGTCACACGCTCCTTTACTAAGGTTGAATATCGTGTTGTCTCTGAGTTATACTGGCTTTGTTCATTAATGCATAAAATTGGTATCTTTCTTCTATTATACCGATTGTTTGGTGTAATAACTTGAGTGCAATGTACCTTACAACTACACCTATCATCTACTCTTAATCAAAGTATCTAGAAATAGATTTCCATTTCATTAGAGATAAGGTTCAACAAAAGGAGCTGCGTGTTTGATATATTTCCATATAAGACCAGCTTGCAGACATCCTCATAAAACCTTTATCTAAGTCCAAATTCTTTAATTTTTGAGATAAGTTGAATGTTCTCTCTAAACCAACTCAACTTGAAGGAGGGTGATAAACCAATGGTTATTTTAATAAAGTTGAGTTTGTTATAGGACTCTTATGTTTGTTATTTTTGTTGTAGCTCTAATCATGTTATCATAATTATAACATGTACATATTTGTATTCTATCAATGAATGAACACAGTATAGTTCAGTATAGTTACCTCATTAAATTCTATACAATAAATAAAATTAATTTTAGCATATCATTTCTACATTCTACAACTACTAAGTAGGCCATCTACCAAGAATTTGAAATAAAAATTTCATAAAATCCTATCCGGACTAATGAATACAATCAAATATTAAAAAACAAAGGGAAATGCCCTTAAAACAGTATTAGCTATCAGTCATTCCTTACCATATGTATTAGCATAAGAGAAGATTTTTATTTAAATTATGAATCACATGAAACTCAACATGCCTACAACATAAAAATAAAACAACAGAAATCAACTCATATTAAGCTCCTAAATCTTAATCTGGCATCAATCATGCATTATTCCTCGTAAACCCAAGTCATCAAATTGAAAACAAAGCAAAACCTAGATACATTCCACCACACACATATTCAAGCCAAAACCGATTCACTACAATCAAGAAAATAAAATGAAACAATAAAAAACTGAAAAAATGCAACAAAAACAGTAAGTTCACTTAAAATCCATCACCAAAATCTCAGCTATATACATCAGACCCAATAATCAATCAAGTAAAAACACATCTTTTTCTAAAAAAAAAAAAAGAAAAGAAAAGAAAAACATACATACCACAGTATATAGGGGAAGAGAGTTTGATAAGGTAGAAAGGATGCAGTACAGAGGAAGAAGATACATACAGCGAAGAAATGAGTTTGTTTTGTAGGGCTTGAAAAAATATAAGTAGAAAGGACGCCCTAACAAAAAGAATGTGTTTTCATTTGAAAACACAGAGTTTTCACTTTTTATTTTTAAATAGGAAAATTTTAGAAAACAAAAAAAAATTATTTTACATTTTTCTTTTAAAATTGTGAAAATAGAGAAACAACTTATCAGGTGAGAATTTTGTAAAAATATCCAAAGTAAAAATAAATTTTTATTTTCTATTTTCATTCTGAAAAATTTTCTAGAAAAATAGGGTATTTTTCTCAAAGTAAATAAGACTAATAATACACTAGTTTTCTCTGTATTTTGTATTGATTGAATCTCATAATAATACATAGCTTGTATACAAATAAATATAAATAAGTTCAATGAATAACTAAGACTAAACAACTAATAACATAATCAGTTATGCTTTGACAGTTTAAAACTATTATTTAATTACATCAAATTTATATGGTATTGTGTTGTTTAAATAATTAAATTGTTTCAATTTGTTTTATATCTTTTACAATTAAAGTAATTACACATACAATGCATATATCAATTTGAATTTTTCAATACCAAAATATTTTATTTAAATTAAAATTTTAACTTAATCAATTTTAATTTTATCAAATAAATTATTCATATCATGTTAATATTAAAATTTTTAATATTTTAATGTACATACAATTTAGATATATTTTAAACAAAATTAAATTGTATGTTATTTAAATTATATGCAAATATTTTATCTAAATTAAAACTATAACTTAATTAAGCCTAATTCTATGAGTAAATTATTCTTATCATATTAATATTTAACTTCTTAATATTTTTAATATACATAAAATTTAAATATATTTTATATCTCAAAAATTATAATATTAATATATAATTTTTTAAAAAATTAATTTTTTAAAATCTAGTTAAATGAATAAAATGATTAAATATTGAGTTTATATAATATTAATAATATTCTCATCATATTAATATTTAACTTTAATATTTTTAATTTTTTTTAATTTTTTTTGCTTTTTAAATAAATAAATTTTAAAAATATTTTTAAATATTTTTAATTTTTATTAATTTAATTAAGAAATTAATTTTTTTTTAAGTTGTATATGTTAATATTATAAATTTTGAAATATAATACATATCTAAATTGTATGTCTATAACATATTCAAATATTTTTCCACTGATGACCACATCAACAATTAATCACTAGTTAACTGGTAGTTGATAGTTAAATTGATGTTTGGATACTTAAAAATACAAATTAAAATTTGATATCCAAAATAAAATAAATCGGAAGTTAAATGGCTACGATGCATTTAACCTTAATTTTTCTTGTAATTTATAAATGTCATATTGTGTTCTAATAATGTTCTACAATCCATGATATATATTTGAACATAATCTAAAAATTATGTAGTAGTGCACAAAAAAAAAAACGAATACATTTAATCAGCACTTTTTAGTCATATTATATTTATTCAAATGAATATATTGTACATCAAGAAGATTCATTCAATTGGCAAAATAAAATGGTTGGATCCCAAATGGATATTTTATGACCATTCAAAAGTATCATTGTGAATATGGAATCAAAATACAGTGTAATTGTCGGACATATTACAGACATGGAATTTTAACCAAAAAAAAAAAGTAGCTAAGAATATTATTACTTTTGTTTTTTGAACTTAGAATATTATAACTCCAAGCAAAGCATTTGTTGAACTTATCCTAATACTATTTTTTTTTAATATTCTATGACCATCTTTATACATTAATTAAGTTATCCCCACTTTTGTCCAATTAGCAAATGTTGGTTGGACAAAAAGGTTGGCAGAGTGTCTTTTCCTCCTGCTTGAATATTAACTTTTGCGCCTTTTCACTTTTAATCCTTTTACAATGTGTACCTTGCGTGACACCTCTCGCATCAGCATCTTCATTAGATGACCATAACTACCAATTAGAGATCTAAAAGAGGCAGAGAATGATTATTCTTCATTAAGTTTACAAGAGTTTAAATATATGTGTGTAAGACTGACTTTACAAGTATAAAAGGATAACCATTGTATAACAATCTAACAAATTTATAAAGTCTAAAACTAATACTGTTGAAAGATATATATTTAATACGCCCCCTCAAGCTGAAGTTGTATTTAAAATTAATTGAAACTTGCTCTTGAAGGACTGAAAAGTGTGAGTAGGATGTGGTTTAGCCATTAAATCTGCTAGCTGATCAGGTGATCAGAGAGATGAAGTAGTGAGTTCTTTAGTTAAGAACCTAATTCTAGACAAAATAGAAATCAACTTCAACATGTCGTATTTTGGCCTGAAATACAGGATTTGAAGACAAGAACACTGCTACACTGTTATCACACTTGATATGAAAAAGAAAAGAAAGTGAAACACCAAGTTCATGTAACAAACATCTCAATCATTTGAGTTCAACACTGACATATGCAATAGCCTTGAATTCAGATTCAATAAAAGACTTAGCAATAGTCCTATGCTTACAACAATTCTAAGCAATGAGATTGTTTCCAAAAAAGTATTAGATAACCTCTTATTGACCATCGATCATCCAAGTATCCTGCCCAATCAGCATCACCGAATGTGAGTATCCTGCCCAATCAGCGTCACTAAATGCTATTAGCTTAGGCAAACAATGATTTTTATAATGAACAAGCTCTGAGTTGAAGTGCCTTGGAGATACTACAATGCACATTTCATTGGCTTGAAGTGAATATTTGTTGGTTGATGCATAAATTGGCATAACTTATTCATTGAGAAGGTTAGGTCTAGATGAGTTAAAGTGACATATTGCAAACTTCCATAAATTGTTCTATATTTTATGGATTCATTAGGAGATAACAAAGAGCCTTGTTGTCTTATAGTGGTGATCATATGACCATCGGTGTAGTACGGGATTTACAATTGGCCAAACCTGTTAGTGATATGCACTAGGTCAATCATTTATGATTATGTATTGACTTTATTATTTTATTAATAAAGAGGTATTATATTATCATTTGATTTTATAATAATTACATGAATGGTTAATTCTTACTAAGGCCATCAAGTATGTGACTTGATAGTAAAACCCTTAGATTAAAATAAGAGTTCTATTCTAATTATCCCTAGCCATTTATTCATTATATGAATATTAAAGTATTAAGGCTAGTATGATGTTGACTGATGGTTATGTTTTACTAATCATAAATATGAGATATTAAGTCAACTCATAGGTACATGATGAGAGATCATGTACTGGATTGACCCACTATGAGAATACTACATAGATTATTGTCATAAGTACTTCTTATCACAGTAATTTTATTTCGGTCCTTTGACCTTAAAATCATCATGGATTTCTACATAGCTATTTTATGTTTTGACACATTCTAACATTGTCTTTAACCAGATGATTAAAAGAAAGTTGTTAGATATAAAATTAGTTATGTGAGGAATGTGAGTAATTTAGAAGGAATTTATCCCTCATTAATATGAGAAAGATATCTAGAGGCCCCTTGATGAGATAGACTGAATGAAAATGCATGGCCATGCTGAAATGAATTGATAAAGAGTTATCATTTTCAGTCTACTTGGAATCAAGTCATAATATTGAACTATATAAGGATGACATTTTATGCCTTATGTTCAATTAAGATATCATGTGATAAAGGGACAATAAAATTCACTGTAATTAGGTTATGTCGGATTATTGACTTCACATGACTTGGGTAGTCATAATGTCTTGCTAGAGGCCACTTATGACTTGTACGCCTAAATAGAGATTTAGGCCCACTGCCAATGTTATGTGAACCTACAAGGTCACACACTTAGAACAAGCCCAAAACGGATATGGGTTTAATAAGCCCAAAATAAACTCTGTGAAAATAAATAATTAAAGTGTTTTATTTATTTATTTATTTGTTTATTTATTTAAGATAAATGTTATTTTAAATAAATAAATAAGATATTATTTTTTATTTGTTTTTAAACAAAATCATAATATAATAAATGGAAAATTACCAAAAGGTTATTGGTAAGTGAAACCCTAACTTGGAGTCTATAAATATGTTATATTCTCTAGGGTTTCACACACTTGTTTTTGCCTCCAAATTCGTTTTCTTTCCTCTTAGAAAACAAAGACAGAGTTTTTCCTTTTGTTCTTGATTTGTGAGACAGTCAAGAGGTTGCTAGCACACACACTCAAATTCGTTTTGTGAAGGGCTGTTCGTGTGGATACCTATAGAGGACGCATCCTTTTGGAGACGTCTTGATCCGAACAACCAAGCCAAAAAGCTCGAGGTAAGGTGTCACCGGTGTGAACCTCCTCTCACCCTTCCAGAGAATCTTGCCTCTTATACGTTTTGGTAAGATTATTAAAAACCCTAGATTTAATCAATTAGTCGAATTACATGGATCCTGGCTTGGGAACGTGATAAAATTTTAATTTTTCCGCTGCGTTTGCATCACGGAACCCAACAGTGGTATCAGAGCCACTTGTAATTCGATTAATTGATTCTGTGTATATGTGATATATGTTAGGGTTTAAGATTCGTTTTGAAAAGGGTTTCAAAATTATCAAAAGGGGTTTTGATTTGTTTTGTGACAATTCTGGGTAATCTATTTGAAAACGGAATTAAACATTAATTTGATTAATGTTTTTAATGGTTTAATGTGATTAAACTAAAAGCAGTTTTTGATTTTATGAATTAAGAATGTTGTTTCATGAAAAACGATTTTGTATGATGTTTTTATGAAAAACGAATTAAGAATAATGTTTTGATTAATATGATTAATTGAAGCAGCATATTTGTTTCCTATTTTAATTAGAAAAATGTTTTCTATTTGATTAGGAAAATCGTTTTTAATTAAATCTGAAACAGAAATTCTGTTTTCAAAAACCTAATCACTTAAGGATTTAAATCTGTTATGTATTCTGTTTTGATTAATATGATTAATTAAAGCAGCTTATTTGTTTCCTATTTTAATTAGAAAAACGTTTTCTATTTGATTAGGAAAATCGTTTTTAATTAAATCTTAAACAGAAATTTTGTGATTATGCAGATTATGTGTTAAGGGCAATCTGTTTAAATGTTAAACAGATTATGCATAATGGATATGTTTTCTATACATTCGTTCAAGCTGTAATTTTGATTACACAAATTAGGGTTTTCTTAATGGATGCGTCTGTTTTAATTAAAAAAAAAAAATTTTTTTGATCTGTTTTGAACAGATTTTTCAGACTGTAAAATGTTTACAAAGAGTGATGTTTTTAAGCAACAAACTGATTTAGTAATATGATTACAAAAATTGGTTAATTGCTTTCTTGACGCAAATAAGGGTTTTAAGGTGGCTGTTTTAATTGAGCGTTTTTGTCTATTTTGAACAAATTGATTTTATAGTAATTTGATTACGAAAATTCATTAATGTTCAGAAATTTGAAAGGTAACTCACCGAAGAGTTAAGGTAAAGTGTTTACCGTCGGACCCGCTGACTGGCTGTTTTAACAGTCAGCGGGACCGCCACCTGGGGCGTTGCCCCCGGACCCCGCCAGGGGCGCTGCCCCTTGGACCCCGCCAAGGGGCGATGCCCCTTGGAACCCCACTAGGGGCGCTGCCCCTTGACCCCAAAAGAATTGTCACATTAGTTTATTTTTAACATAATGATTGGATTTAATAACTAAATAGATTATTATGTTATACATGTTTGTTGTTTTATGCATGGTGCATAGCATGGCCCTCAGACCAATGTGATTGGATTTTATTTTTATGGGTTGTAATTTTAAATACGGCCTGCGAGTCGTTTTTGTTTTGTTGTATTTATTTTATTAGAAAAGTGTAGAATAAATTACAACAATTTTTGTAAATCAAGACCCATGGTGCAATTCAAGTTGGAGGCCCAGGATGGAGATCCAAGGTGGGAACCAAAAGGGAGATCCATGGTAGAAGATGGAGATCCAAGTTAGAGGCTCAATTTGTAATTGTAATATTACCTAGGTTTGACCATTGATCTTCATATTGGCTTATGAAGATCAACTTAGATTTGGGCCATGCTATGTTACATTTATTTATTTGTTGTTATGTATGCGATGCCATGTGATGCCATGTATGTGATGCCATATGATGCCATGCAATACAACATAAGAATAACTGAATACGATTAAATAAAAATGAACCCTCATTTAATATTAAGTCATTATAATGCCTTCCATAAGTTTAACACTTGTCAAGTCTTAGATTATTATATATGAGCCTGCCAAAGCAGGGTGTATAAATTTATCTGGGGAAGGCAAGTTGGATAATGGTGCTATCCAAACATTTGATATGGTTTGACTTAACTAGGTTATCAAAATGGTTTTGGACCTAGGGCATTAGATGGGATTTTTAGCCATGACATGTGATGTCAAATCCCATACCATCCAAGAGTTACATGAGATGTAATTGATAAGAGTTATCTACCTAAATAACCATATTTTAGGTCATGAGCCAAAGCTCACTTAAAGTATGGTGAAATATGGATCTTGGCCCACTAAAATTTCTAAAATTAACTTAGAGGGTTATTGATTTGAGTAAATTTAGTGGGAGTTTTTATTATGCCTTATAAATATTTAATAAAATACTGAATGGACTTTGCATATATTTATTGTAGATAATGACTTCAAACACTACACCTACCATGTCACTGCGATCGATCCTTGAGAAGGATAAGCTCAATGGGACTAATTTTCTTGACTGGTACAGAAACCTAAGAATTGTTCTTAGGCATGAGAGAAAGGAATACATCCTTGATCAAGCCATCCCTGAGGAACCAGCTGCCAATGCTCCTAGAGCACAAAAGGATGCTTATACCAAGCATCTCAATGATTCTACTGATGTCACTTGTGTCATGCTTGGATGTATGGAATCTGAGCTGCAAAAGCAACTGATGGAAATGGAGGCTTATACTATGATAGGCCATCTCAAGGAAATGTTCCAAGAGAAAGCTAGAATTGAAAGGTTCAATACCATCAGGGCATTGCTTTCTTGCAAGCTGACTACTGGCGGCTCTGTCAGTCCTCATGTTCTCAAGATGAAGGGTCATCTTGATCACTTGGACAAGCTTGGTCTCAATATTGAACAAGAACTGGCTGTGGATATTATTCTCCAATCTTTGCCTGAAGCTTATGATAGCTTCATTATGAATTTCAATATGCATAGTATGGAGAAGACTGTTTCAGAGTTGCATGGGATGCTGAAAACTGCTGAAAAGAACATCAAGAGTAACACCAAGGATGTTCTCATGGTCAATAAGGGAAAGGGGATGAAAAGGGTTGGAAAGGGAAAGGGCAAGGTTTTTAAAGGCTTTCAGAAGCCCAAGCCAAAGCCCAAGCCCAAATCCAAAGCTGAACCCAAAGCAAAGGAAGGAATCTGTTTTTTCTGTAATGAGCCAGGCCATTGGAAAAGAAATTGCAGGCTCTATTTGGATGATCTGAAGAAGAAAAAGGGTGGTGAGACTACCTCTTCAGGTATTCATGTTATAGAATTAAATTTATCTGCTTCTACTTCTGATTCTTGGGTATTAGATACTGGATCAGGATCTCACATTTGTACAAATGTGCAGGGTCTAAAAAGGAGTAGATCATTGGCAAGAGGCGAAGTGTACTTACGAGTTGGCAATGGAGCAAGAGTTGCTGCTTTAGCTGTAGGAACTTATGAGTTACCTTTGCCTAGTGGACTTATTTTATCTTTAGAAAGTTGTTATTATGTACCTACTTTGTGTAAGAATATTATTTCTATTTCTTATTTGGACAAGAAAGGATTTGAATTTATTATTAAGAATAATAAATGCAGTATTTATCACGATAACATTTTCTATGGATATGCTCCATGCACTAGTGGACTCTATGTTTTAGATGCCGAAGACACTAATGAAATGCCAATCTATAACGTTGATACAAAGAAGTCTAAATCTAATGATTTAAACTTCACCTACCTCTGGCATTGTCGTTTAGGCCATATAAATGAGAAACGCATTTCAAAGCTACACCAAAATGGGCTTTTAAATTCATTTGATTATGAATCATTTGATACATGTGAATCTTGTTTACTTGGAAAAATGACTAAAACACCTTTTACTGGACAAAGTGAGAGGGCTAATGACTTATTGGGCCTAATACATTCTGATGTATGTGGACCATTAAGCTCAACTGCTAGAGGAGGTTTTCAATACTTCATAACTTTCACAGATGATTTTAGTAGATATGGTTATCTCTATCTAATGAAACATAAATCTGAATCTTTTGAAAAGTTCAAAATTTTCAAGAATGAAGTACAAAATCAACTTGGTAAAAATATTAAAACACTAAGATCTGATCGAGGTGGTGAATATTTAAACCAAGAATTTACAAATCATCTTAGAGATTGTGGGATTGTTTCACAATTGACTCCTCCAGGTACACCACAATGGAATGGTGTGTCTGAACGTAGAAATCGAACTCTATTGGATATGGTTCGATCTATGATGAGTCAATCTGATCTTCCAATCTCTTTTTGGGGATATGCTTTAGAAACTGCTGCATTCATTTTGAATAGAGTTCCATCAAAGGCAGTTGAAAAGACACCATATGAGAAATGGACTGGAAAAACTCCTAGTTTGTCTTTTCTTAAGATTTGGGGTTGTGATGCTTTTGTGAAACGTCAAATTTCAGATAAACTAGCACCCAAATCTAATAAATGCCTTTTTGTGGGATATCCTAAAGAAACTAAAGGATATTACTTCTACAATGCATCTGAGAACAAAGTGTTTGTGTCTCGGAATGGTGTATTTTTGGAAAAAGAGTTTATTTCCAAAGGAACCAGTGGGAGCACAGTGCAACTTGAAGAAATTCAAGGCCCAAAAAATTGCATTGTACATGATATGGAACCACAGCTGAATCAACAAGAAGTTGTTGAGCCTGAACAAGTACCAGAAGGCCCAAGGAGGTCTGATAGGACACGTCAAATCCCCATGAGATATGGATTTCTCATAACTAGTGATTATGATGTGTTAATTGTGGATCAAAATGAGCCCACATCCTATCAGGAGGCCATAAATAGTCCTAACTCTGAGAAATGGCTTGAAGCCATGAGATCAGAAATGCAATCCATGTATGATAATCAAGTATGGACCTTGATTGACCCAAATGATGGTTTAAAAACTATTGGGTGCAAATGGGTTTTCAAAAAGAAAATCGACATGGATGGCAATGTGCATACCTTTAAGGCAAGACTGGTTGCAAAAGGTTTCAAACAAACACATGGTATAGACTATGATGAAACTTTTTCACCAGTGGCTATGCTAAAATCTATTCGAATTCTCCTTGCCATAGCTGCATACTATGATTATGAAATATGGCAAATGGATGTCAAAACAGCATTTCTTAATGGAAATTTACTTGAGGATGTGTACATGACACAGCCAGAGGGTTTTGTTAGTCTTGAGAATTCTAGAAAGGTATGCAAGCTTCAAAGATCCATTTATGGATTGAAGCAAGCATCTCGGAGTTGGAATCTTCATTTTGATGAAGCAGTCAAAGAATTTGGCTTCATTAAAAATGATGATGAACCTTGTGTATACAAGAAAGTTAGTGGGAGTGCTATTGTGTTTTTAGTGTTGTATGTGGATGACATACTACTCATTGGAAATGATATCCCTATTTTACAAAATGTTAAATCATGGTTAGGGAATTGTTTCTCAATGAAAGACTTAGGTGAAGCTGCTTATATATTAGGCATCAAGATCTATAGAGATAGATCTAAAAGGCTTATTGCCCTAAGTCAAAGCACTTATATTGATAAGGTATTGAACAGGTTTAATATGCAAGATTCCAAGAGAGGATTCTTGCCAATGTCACATGGCATTAGTCTCAGCAAGACTCAGTGTCCTATGACACAAGATGAGCGAGACCGCATGAGTAAGATTCCATATGCTTCTGCTATTGGATCTATCATGTATGCAATGTTATGTACTCGACCTGATGTTTCATATGCCTTAAGCACAATGAGCAGATACCAATCAGACCCAGGTGAAATTCACTGGACAGCAGTTAAAAATATCCTTAAGTACTTGAGAAGAACTAAGGATGCATTTTTACTGTATGGTGGTCAGGAAGATGAGCTAGTTGTAAATGGTTACACAGATGCCAGCTTCCAAACTGACAAGGATGATTTTCGATCACAGTCAGGATATGTGTTTTGTTTGAATGGAGGTGCAGTGAGCTGGAGGAGTTCCAAGCAAGACACTGTTGCTGATTCTACAACAGAAGCTGAGTACATAGCTGCCTCAGAAGCAGCTAAGGAAGCTGTTTGGATTAAGAAGTTCATAACTGGACTAGGTGTTATTCCTAGTATATCAGATCCAGTGAACTTATATTGTGACAATAATGGAGCTATAGCCCAAGCTAAGGAGCCCAGATCACATCAGAGATCCAAACACATACTCAGGCGTTATCATCTTATTCGAGAAATTATTGAGAGAGGAGACGTCAAGATATGCAGAGTACCTACAAATGATAATGTTGCTGATCCACTAACTAAGCCTCTTCCACAGCCTAAACATGAGAGTCATACTAGGTCCATGGGTATACGATACGATGTTGATTGGGCCTAGTGCAAGTGGGAGATTGTTAGTGATATGCACTAGGTCAATCATTTATGATTATGTATTGACTTTATTATTTTATTAATAAAGAGGTATTATATTATCATTTGATTTTATGATAATTACATGAATGGTTAATTCTTACTAAGGCCATCAAGTATATGACTTGATAGTAAAACCCTTAGATTAAAATAAGAGTTCTATTCTAATTATCCCTAGCCATTTATTCATTATATGAATATTAAAGTATTAAGGCTAGTATGATGTTGACTGATGGTTATGTTTTACTAATCATAAATATGAGATATTAAGTCAACTCATAGGTACATGATGAGAGATCATGTACTGGATTGACCCACTATGAGAATACTACATAGATTATTGTCATAAGTACTTCTTATCACAGTAATTTTATTTCGGTCCTTTGACCTTGAAATCATCATGGATTTCTACATAGCTATTTTATGTTTTGACACATTCTAACATTGTCTTTAACCAGATGATTAAAAGAATGTTGTTGGATATAAAATTAGTTATGTGAGGAATGTGAGTAATTTAGAAGGAATTTATCCCTCATTAATATGAGAAAGATATCTAGAGGCCCCTTGATGAGATAGACTGAATGAAAATGCATGGCCATGCTGAAATGAATTGATAAAGAGTTATCATTTTCAGTCTACTTGGAATCAAGTCATAATATTGAACTATATAAGGATGACATTCTATGCCTTATGTTCAATTAAGATATCATGTGATAAAGGGACAATAAAATTCACTGTAATTAGGTTATGTCGGATTATTGACTTCACATGACTTGGGTAGTCATAATGTCTTGCTAGAGGCCACTTATGACTTGTAGGCCTAAATAGAGATTTAGGCCCACTGCCAATGTTATGTGAACCTACAGGGTCACACACTTAGAACAAGCCCAAAACGGATATGGGTTTAATAAGCCCAAAATAAACTCTGTGAAAATAAATACTTAAAGTGTTTTTTTTTTTTTATTTGTTTATTTATTTAAGATAAATGTTATTTTAAATAAATAAATAAGATATTATTTTTTATTTGTTTTTAAACAAAATCATAATATAATAAATGGAAAATTACCAAAAGGTTATTGGTAAGTGAAACCCTAACTTGGAGTCTATAAATATGTTATATTCTCTAGGGTTTCACACACTTGTTTTTGCCTCCAAATTCGTTTTCTTTCCTCTTAGAAAACAAAGACAGAGTTTTTCCTTTTGTTCTTGATTTGTGAGACAGTCAAGAGGTTGCTAGCACACACACTCAAATTCGTTTTGTGAAGGGCTGTTCGTGTGGATACCTATAGAGGACGCATCCTTTTGGAGACGTCTTGATCCGAACAACCAAGCCAAAAAGCTCGAGGTAAGGTGTCACCGGTGTGAACCTCCTCTCACCCTTCCAGAGAATCTTGCCTCTTCTGCGTTTTGGTAAGATTATTAAAAACCCATGATTTAATCAATTAGTCGAATTACATGGATCCTGGCTTGGGAACGTGATAAAATTTTAATTTTTCCGCTACGTTTGCATCACGGAACCCAACAAAACCTGCATTTTTTATGATGTCCAAGATATAAGCATGTTAGGAGAGCAGAAGACCAATTGAACAAGGTTGGACTTGTACCTAAAAAAAAGTAATGTAAAGCACCTAAATCCCAAAGAAAAAATGGAACAAACAATTTATCAATAAGCTTCTAAATGTGCATAACATTATTTTCTATGATTATCATATCGTCCACATACAATAATAGAAAACATGTGTAATTTTCATTTTTATAAATAAACAAGGATGAATCAACACTTGATCCCACAAAACCAATCGAAATTAAGAAGAAAATGAGTTTTTAATACCATGCATCTGGTGCTTGTTTAAGGCTGTATAAGGACTTGTTCAATTTTCAAACATAAGCAAGATGATTCCTATCAATAAATCCCTGTGGTTGAACCATGTACAATGTTTCTTGCAAATCACCATTGAGAAAAGCATTAATGACATATAATTGTTGAAGCAACCATCCTTGAGATATAAAAATGGAAAGAACTATATGAATAGTTTATGGCTTGACAACCAAACTAAATGTCTCTGTATAGTCAAGACCATATTCCTAAGTATAACCACTAGCCACTAACCACGCTTTTAACCTATCAATGGTACCATCATTTTTCTTTTTGATTTTATAAGTTCATATATTCCCAACTACATTATCATTTGAAGGAGAAGGGACAATATCACAAGTATGGTTTTTATATAAAGCATGCTTTTCATTTTTCATTACCTTGTGCCATTTAGGTAAGAGATGAACTTTCACAAAGGATGTGGATTCAACAAGCTTAGAGTCAGTTGGTTTATTAGTTATAGTGTAATGAGTTATTGGTTTACGATTAAGGGTAGAGAGACAAAGTTGCATATGATGAGTGCACTAAGGTTGATCAAGTTCGGGTGTAGGATCTAGTTGGTTATTAGTAGCATTTTGAGTGTTTTGGAGAACATTAAATAGTTGGATGTTGTCAAGGTTGAAATTTAGGTTTGTATATAAGTTTTGGAGGTATTAGAGGAACTAGATTAAGTTGGAGAGGGGAAAGATGAGTTATTATAAGTTTGTTGAGAAGTGATAGGTGTTGAGGACAAGGATAGAGTAGATGGTGCAGAGGTTGAGTTAGAAGAGGAGACAATACCTGATGGAGTCTAAGAATAAAGAAGCTACTATGTAATTTGCAACCACGATAAAGAATGTACATTGACTTACAGATCATCCAAATTATTTTTGAGCCTTGAGATTGTATTAAAAGGAAAATTTTTTTATTCAATTCAACTTGATGAGCAAGATAGATTTTTGTAGATTCCTTGTCTAGACGCCAATACATAAGGTGATGATGGGAATAACCTCAGAACACACATTTTTTGGTTCGCAACAAAAATTTATGCTTATTATAGGGTCATAAGAGTTAAATGGCACATCCAAAGACTCTAAAAAATAAGTAATATGGGTTCATTTTGTATAACACATTATATAGGATTTTATTTGCTATTGAACTAGTTGGTAGACGATTAATGAGAAAAATAACCATTTCAAAAGCAAATTCCCAAAATTTGAAGGCAGCACCATAGTGACTTAAAAGAGCTAGGCTAATATGTAAAATATTGCAAATGTTGCTTTTAGTTGTGCCATTTTGCTCATGAGTGTGTGGACAAGTGATTTTATTCTAGTGTCTTGAAAATATTTATGTAATGAGTGATATTTCCCTCCCCAATTTAATTTTAAGGCTTTGATGTTGCAATCAAATTGCTTCTCAATAAAGATTGAAATTATGTGAAGACTATGATAACTTCACTTTTGCATTTTAATGGATATACCCATGTAACCAAAGAGAAATCATTTATGAAAATAATAAAATATTTAAAGCTTGAAGAAGAACACAAGGGTACAGTATATAAGCGAATCATTTGTGAGTGTTCAGTACTATGATGATTTATTCAATTTAAAGAAACATGATGAAGTTTTCCTAAGCAACATGTTTTACATTTATGTGTAAGTTTTTTATTAGAAGAACAAGGCAACTGAAAATTTTAAATCATATGTTGAATTGTAGAACAATTTGGATGCCTTAGTCTTGCATGTCAATCCTCCAAGCTGGCAAGATACACCACAACATTCATGAGCTTTGGAGTTGAAGACATGCCTTTTAATTTGTAAAGGCCAATGTAATGACTCGAATTTTTTGCCTTTGTTAGGATTATTATTATTATTATTATTGTTATCTTATTTTATTTTTAGTATTATTATTGGTGTTATAAATATATATGTATATATGTTGTGTTATATATATATATATAAGAAACAACCATGGAGAATTGGACACGTGGTTGTCCATTAATTTTTAAAAGGAGGAGCGATCTGCGCGCAGGAAAGAAACGGCGGGAATGAGCTATTTTGGGGTGGCAAATTTTCTTTTAGTACCAAAAAATTTCTTTTTCTTTGGTTAACCACCCAAACGACATCTGATCAACCCCAAATTCAATCGACAGATTCTTCTCATCTTTTTCTTTGTATCCATAGCTTTTGTTTCATAAAAAAAATCCAGAAACACCCAGAATTGAGAGAGAAAAATCAATATATTTTTATCATTTATGCACTGTTCCAGTGGGTTTCAGATCACATGGTCACTTCCATTGCATTCCTCTCATTGCCAGAAGTCTATAGGCAATGACCACACGTCCGATCTATGTCGATAGAATATTTGGTAAATATTTTTAGGTAAATTCGGTTTATATTATAATTTTGTTATTCAATACATATTTTGTATTGTTTGAACATTTAGTTGTGTTCTTCTGATTATTCTGAACATTTTTGAATAATTTATTTTTCTGGGTGTCATATCTTCCGATGAAATTCGGATGGGTCCCCCACAAAATCCGGTGGGTAAATATTATTGACCCGGAAATAATTGTGAAACTATTTTTAATAAATAGTATAAATTGTGATCATCAATTTTTGTATAAAGCATTTAGTAGAATGGATTTTGCAAAATAAATCTCAAAAAAGTTTCGGTGGAAATTTCTTAATTTCCATTGAAATTGTTTTAGCTCACAAAATAAATTCCATTAGCCTCAAATGTCATCTTTGAGTGTTTTCAAGTTAGTTTTAATTATTCATTGATTTTAATAATTTTTTGGGAATTTTTGGAAATAATTATGAATTAATTTGTTATATATTATTAAATAAATATTATTATTTTAGAGATTACTAGAGTTGGAACATCAGAGAGTAGGCAAACGATGATACATTTGTTGGCTCACTCCACTTGTAAGTTAATATTTTGAAGTGTATGTTGATATTTAAGAAAGTATTAAATTTGAGATATTAATTATGTTTTGAATATTATTAAGGGTATAATGTTATTATCATGGCTTATATGATTATTTATTGATAAGGATATTGTTGTGGATTACAGACAAGAATATTTTTATTTTATTTTATTTGATGGCATTCTTTAAAATTTATTGTATAATACTTATATTAAGAGTTTTTGGAAAATACTGGTAGAATGGGCTACCTAATGGATGTCATCAAGACCATATGCAGACTCGTAGTGATTACTGAGTTAGACCCTTAATTGATTATGGTTTAAAAGGCTTGGTTGATGCATAGCTCTTAGGCATGTGATAATAAAAGGCACAGTTGATGCATAGCTCTTAGGCATATTATGTTGATTATTTATTAGGACTGGTAGCTCAGTTGATGCTTAGCTCTCGGGAACTGCCAGTAAATATTAGAATAAATGACTAACTATGAATAGTATCTCGGTGGATTCCTAACTCTTGGGATCCGATAGTCAATTGGATTAAGAGAGCCAAGTGGTTGTTAGATTTATGGTTTAGGGTTCTACCATGATTCTCCACTTAAAAATATTTTAAAAAAAGGTTATTTTATTTTGAGGATGTTTATGAGGTTTTATGAAATTCTTTTATATTTCTAAGTATAATTTTGATAAACATAATTTTAAATTTTAAATGTAATATTTCTATAAAAAAGATTTTTAAAACAACGTGCATTTCTTTATATTAGTTTATTTAGTGAGGTCTGACTCCCCTCAACTATTTTTCCAGGATTTCGGGAGTCTACTGTTAGTTTTCCTTCTCTACGCTAGGTTCATTCTTCACTGGCTATCTTAATGTAGGTTCTTGTAATATTACTAGAAATTATGATATAATTTGTAGTTAATCTAGACACCATAGTAGCATTGGAGGATTTGTTATTATTGTAATTATACTAGTATGTGTATTACATTATACTATGTATTTTGATACATTTCTGTTGAGTGTTTGTGATATTGGAGTAGTTGTGGTTGGAATACAATATTGGGAGTGTTATTTGCTTTTTTTCCAGGTTTGGTTTTATTCCCAATATAGAGAAAACTTTGTAGTATTTTTGTAAAAATATTAAAATGGTTAATTTTGGTTATAATAAAATCTTTACACTTAATACGGGTTTTAAAAGCTTATTGCATTCCTATTCCCTAGTGTCGATCACGTGCCCTTGGGGTTCGGTTCATGACAAAGTTAGTATCAGAGCTTATGGTTAATTTTCTATAAATTTGGTCATTAAAAAATGTCTTTTCTTGGACTACTATGGTGATTAGGTGGTAAAATTGATGTCATCATTGCTTCTAGAATTTAGCATGTATGTTAGTGTCCTTATTATGTCTTGAATCTTGTTTCCCTATCTTCTCAAAATGAGGCGAGCACAAAATGCTCCTACTGCAAATGCAATATATGATGATGGTGAGTAGTTATTTTAGGATGAAACTCTTCCCCTTGCCTTTTAATGTAGAGGAAGGGGTAGGCCTAAGGCAGCAACATCTCATAGACAAGCACAATAGCCTCTAATAGAGCTAAAAGCTCCTAAGGTAAATCATGCAACCTTTATAGTAGGAGTGGCAAGAATAAATCAGGGTTTGGCTGCACTTAACCAAGTTATGCCATTAGTGCAACAGAAGTTATAGTAAAGGAATCAATGGATGTTTGATGCAGATGTAGCTTTGATGGTACTAAAGATGCATTAGATTTTATAAATAGCATCAAGGCTAGAACTAGGATAGGGTACACTGATTACCATATGATAATGATTATAGAGTTATCAGTACAAGCTACAACTCAGGACTAGTTTATGCAGTTGATCCAGCCATTCATGACTATTATGACCTGGTTGGAATTTAAAGAGAGATTTTTGAGATATTTTTGTCCACCTTCTGTAAAGGATAATTAAAGATGGCAGCTAATGCATATAGCTAGAGGATAGCGATCAGTATAAGAGTAAACCTACTAGTTCTTCAGGCCATTACGTCATGATGTAGACTTGATGCAATATAAAGGAAGACTGGTAGAACTGTATATTACAAGATTGGGTCCAATATATATTGGTATGCGAGCTAAGGATTGGAGTTTAGAGAGTTATTTGCAGATGTAGTCCTATTAGATGTAATGACATCTGATGTGATTTTAGGAATGGATTGGTTGGCTTAACACTATGCTATATCGGTTTCTCAAGAAAAGGAAGTAATTTTTAAAAGTTTCAATGAAGTGGAATTTCAATTCATAGTGACAAGAGTTCAATGCCTTAAAATTTATATCTACAATTATAACTAGAAATATGCTTAGAAAAGGGTGTCAAGGCTACTTAATTATGGTTAAGGATACAAAGGTAGATAAGGGGGCAGTTGAGAACGTGCCAATGGTATGCGAGTTTCCTGATGTTTTTCCTAAAGAATTACCAAGTTTGCCACCTGAGAGAGAGACAAACTTTTGTATCGATGTTGTACTTAGTATAGATCCTATCTCTATGTCACCTTATAGGATGGCACTTGAGTTAAAAGAACTTAATGAGCAGTTGTAAGAATTGCTAGATAAGAGTTTTATTAGACCCAGTATATCTCCTTGGGGTGCTCCAGTGTTATTTGTGAAGAAGAAAGATGGCAACCTTTGACTTTGTATTGACTATAGACAGTTGAATAAAGTCACCATTAAGAACAAATATCCTCTCCTAAGAATCGATGATTTATTTTATCAACTTCAAGGAGCTTGATATTTTTTCAAGATTGACTTGAGGTCATCGTATTATCAATTGAGAATTAAAAGTGGAGATATACCCAAGACTGCATTTTAGATAAGATATGACCATTATGAATTCTTGGTGATGTCATTTGGGTTGACTAATGCCCCAACAGCCTTTATAGACTTGATGAATAGGGTCTTAGGCCATTCTTAGACCGATTTATAATAGTATGTATTGATGACATTTTAGTGTATTCTAAGAGTGAGGCAGAGCATGTTATGCACTTGAGGATGGTGCTTTAAACTTTGAGGGAACATCAATTGTATGCCAAATTCTCTAAATGTGAGTTTTGGTTAGATCAAGTGGCATTTTTAGGCCATGTGGTATCCAAGGATGGCATACAAATGGATCTTGAAAAGATTGAAGCTATTACATAATGATTACTAAAGTGAGAAGTTTAAGTTTAGATGGCTACTATATGAGATTTATGAAGGATTACTCCAAGATAGCTACACCTTTAACAAGGTTAACTCAAAAGAATTATAAGTTCATATGGACTGATAAATGTGAGGAGCACTTTCAGATTCTCAAAGATAGATTAACTTCAACTCTAGTGTTGACTTTACCTTCGAGAAGTGACAAGTATACAGTGTATTATAATGCTTCTTAAGTAGGATTGGGTTGTGTACTAATGCAAAATAGGAGAGGAATTGCTTATGTTTCATATCAGTTAAAGAACACAAGTAGAACTACCCTACTTATGATTTGGAAATGGCATCAGTGGTGTTTGCATTGACAATTTAGAGGCATTACTTATATGATGTAACTTATGAAATATACATCAACCACAAGAGCTTAAAGTATATTTTTCAGCAAAGAGACTTGAATTTGAGACATAAAAGATGGATGGAACTTGTAAAAGATTATAATTGATATATTTTGTACCATCTGGCTAAAGCTAATGTGGTAACTAACACATTAAGTAGAAAGTTAGCAAGTAGCCTTGCTCACATTAGCATGGAAAAGAGGCCAATCATTAAGGAATTACATGAGCTGATTGATTAAGGGTTACAATAGAAGGTAACCAAGAAATGTCTTTTAACTCAATTTAAAGTATGATCAACATACTTAAACAGAGTCAAAACAGCTCAAAAAAGAGACCTATAATTGTGGAAAGTAATGGTAAACGTTCAGCAAGGTTAACCCATAGTGTTTATTATTAATAGTGAGGGTGTACTACATTTGAACACTAGGTTGTGTGTGTCAAATGTAGATGAGTTGAGGAAAGAGATTATAGAACAAGCACACTTTTTTGCTTACAGTGTTCATCTAGGTTCTACCAAGATGTATTATAATTTAAAAGATATGTATTGGTGGAATGGGATGAAAAGAGATATTATAGAATTTATATCCAAATGTCTCACTTACTAGTAAGTAAAATTACAACATCAAAGGCCTTCAGGACTGTTGCCCATCCCATAATGGAAGTAGGATATGATGGCCATAGATTTCGTGACTAGATTACCTCATACTGCTATAGGTTATGATGCTATATGGGTGATAGTTGACAGGTTAACCAAATCATCTCACTTCTTTCCAATTAGGAAGACATACTCTTCTGACAAGTTATCAAGGTTATATATCAATTGAATTATTTGTTTGCATGGAGTGCCAGATAGTATAGTGTTTGATAGAGGACTTACTTTTACTTCAGTCTTTTAGTAAGAGTTACACAAAGCATTAGGCATAAGACTGGACTTCAGCATAGCTTTTCATCCTCAAACAGATGGTCAATCAGAAAGGACCATTCAAATAGTGGAGGATATGTTTCAAATGTGTATGATTGATTTTAGTGGCCAATGGGATTTTCACTTGCGTTTAATTAAATTTGCATGTAATAATAGTTATTATACAAGTATTGAAATGGCTATATATGAAGCATTATATGGAAGAAATTATAGATCACCCGTTGTTGGGAAGTTAGTGGGAGGCAATTAATAGGATCAGAATTAATGCAAAGTGACTTCAAAGAAGATTCCTATCATCCAACAGAGCTTAAAAATAATTTTTAATCGACAAAAAAGCTATGTTGATCATAAGAGGAAATATGTATCATTTTCTATTGGAGACATGGTGTTTCTCAAGGTGTCTCCAATGAAGGAAGTAATGAGGTTTGGTAAAAAGGACAAGTTAGCTCTAAAATACATCAGACCCTTTAAGATTCATTCAAAAGTAGGCAATGCGGCTTATAGACTGGTGTTACCACTAGAATTGTGGCAGATTCATCCCATATTCCATGTCTCAATGTTGAGGAAATACATTTTTGACCCTTCACATGTTCTTCAACCATAAAAAGTGGAGCTCAATGAAGATTTGACATATAAGGAGTGCCCAGTGGTGATCATAGATTGACAAGTTTGCCAACTGAGGAGTGGTTTTTGCACAGGAAAGAAACAGCATGAATGAGCTGTTTTGGGGTGGCAAATTTCCTTTTATACAAATTTTTTCTTTTCTTATGTTAACTACTCAAATGACATCCAATCGACCCCAAATTTGAACCACATATTCTTCTCATCCTCTTCTACGTATCCATGCTTTGTTTTTCCCAAAAAAAACCATCTAGAAATGCCCAAAATTGAGAGAGAAATTTTGGCATATTTCTATAATTTATGCACTATTCCAATGGGTTTTAGACAACACGGTCACTTCCATTGCATTTCTCTCATGGCCATGAGTCTTTAGGCACTAACCACACATCCTATCTACATCAATAGAATATTTAGCGAATATTTTTAGGTAAATTCAGTTTATATTCCGATTTTGTTATTCAATGTATATTTTGGATTGTTTTGAAGCTTTAGTTCTGTTGTTTTCATTATTTTGAACATTTTGGTATAATTTGTTTTGTTCAAGTGTCGTGCCTTCTAGTGAAATTCAATTGGGTCCCACTCGAATTTTGGTGGGTAAATATTACCGACCCAGAAATAATTATGATACTGTTTTTAATAAATAGTATAAATTGTGGTAATCAGTTTTTGTATAAAGAGTTTATTTGAATTCTTTACAAATTTTGAGCAATAAATCACAGAAAGATTTCAGTGGAAATTTCTTAATTTCCATTTAAATTGTTTTAGCTCACCAAAATAAATTCCCTTAGTCTCAAATATCATATTTGGGTGTTTTCAAGTCAGTTTTAATGAGTCATTGATTTTAATAATTTTTTGAGAATTTTTGGAAATTATTATGAATTAATTTGTTATATATTATAAAATAAATATTATTATTTTACAGACTATCGAAGCGGGAACATCTAAGAATAGGTGAACAAAGATATGTCAGTTGGCTCGTTGCACTTATAAGTTAATATTTTGAAGCATATGTTGATTTTGGTATTTAAGAAAATATTTAATTTGAGATATTAATTATGTTTTGAATATTATTGAGGGTATAATGTTATTATCATGGGTTATATGATTATTTATAGATAAGGATATTGTTGTGGAGTATAGACAAGAATATTTTTATGTTTATTTTTATTTTATGGCTTTCTTTAAAATTTATTGCATAATATTTATATTAAGAGTTTTTAGAAAATATTGGTTGAACGGGCTACCTGATAGGTGTCATCAAGACTATGTGCACACTGGTAGTGATTATTGAGTTAGACTATTGATTGACTATGGTATAAAAGGCTTGGTTGATGCATAGTTCTCGGGCGTATTATGTTGATTATTTAAAGGGATTGGTAGCTCAGTTGATGCCTAGCTCTCAAGAACCACAAGTAAATATTGGAATAAGAAACTAACTGCGACTAATATCTTAGTGGATGCTTAACTCTCGATATCCAGCTGTCATTTGGATTAAGAGAGCCAACTTGCTGTTAAATTTGTGGTTTAGAGTTCTACCATGATTCTCCATTTAAAAAATATTTCTTAAAAGAAGGTTATTTTATTCTGAGGATGTTTATGAGGTTTTATGAAATTCTTTTATATTTTTAAGTATAATTTTGATAAACTAATGGCTTTAATTATGAATTTTAAATGTTATATTTATATAAAAATTATAAGGAGATTTTCGAAAAGGCATGCATTTCTTTATATTAGCTTACTCGGTGAGGTTTGACTCCCCTCAACTATTCTTCTAGGATTTTGGGAGTCCATTGTTAGTTTTCCTTCTTTACATCTAGTTCATTCTTGACTGGCAATCTTAATTTAAGTTCTTGTAATATTATTATCAATTATAATATAATTTGTAGTTAATCTATACACCACAGTAGCATTGGAGGATTTCTTATTATTGTAATTGTACTGGTATGTATATTGCATTATAACATGTATTTTGATATGTTTGTATTAAGTGTTGTTGATATTGGAGTAGTTATGGTTAGAATATAATATTGGGAGTGTTATTTGCTTTTTTTCAAGTTTGGTTTTATTCCTGGTACAAAGAAAATTTTGTCAGATTTTCATAAAAATATTAAAGTGGTTAATTTTGGTTATGATAAATTCCTTAGGCTTACTACAGGTTTCAAAATCTTATTGCTTTCTCATTCCCTAGTGCTAGTTGATTCGGGTCGTGACACAAGCTCAGTTGTTTTCTAAAGTATTGTCTTCTTAAATTCCTAGTCCTTAACAAGACAATTGTCAGCATGAAATTCAAAAAAAAAAAAACATTTATTATCTTTGCATAGTTTTTGAACAGACAACAATGGTTTGGTAAAAGAGATAACATGCAATACATTATGTAATGAAAGGTTTTGTATATTAGAAGGGAGAATGGTTGTAGCAACATGAGAAATAGGTAGACCAATACCACTACTAACAATTAAGTTCTTTACACCATTATACTCATTTGAAATGCTCAAAGAAGACAAGTTTAGAGTTACATAGTGATGGCTCCAGTGTCCAAATACCATTCTAGGGATGGAGTAGCCGAAGGTACTAAAAAATAATGTTACTGGGCATTTCAATCAAAATTACAGAAACCTTGCTTTATGTCTCATAAAAGTTCCTATGCTTTGAAAAATGTTGATGCTAAAAGTTTGATCTAGAATGCATGCTAGGAGTGGCATTAGAATTATATATGCATCAAGGTTATATGATTGGAGAGTATGCAAATTTGATAAAAAAAACTAAGTTGAAACCCCAACATTTGCCATGTTGTCCCTGTCTAGTATAAGTATAAGGGGACTGAGAGTTATTCATTGCATTAGAGAAGTGAGAATGTTGCACCAAGTTGGTTAGGGGAGCCTATGGTTGTTGAGATTTTAACAGTAGTTCATAGGCAACAACTTGGCCATGGAGCTCATTAAATGAAATTGTATATGTACGTTGTTGGAGAGCACTAATAATGCCATTATATTATGCTTTTAGCTTCTAAAAAATAATGGTATTAGCCTAAAGTTAAAGCATCCACAATGACTTTAGCTTGGTAAAGATATTGAGAAACTGTTTTCATCATCCTTAAATAGATTGTGTAACTTAATATGAAGATGTGTTCTTTAAGTATGACTAATAATTCCATATGCAATTGCTAAAGCCTTCCAAACCTCTAAAGCTGAAATGAGTTCATAAGTTGAGGATAAATTTCCTTTATAATATATGAGAGTAACCATGAGAAAAGAAGTTGATCCTTATTAAACTATGCTATGTATATAGGATTAGGCATGGTTGATTTGTTGAAGGATCAAGGATTTCCTTTAGAGGTGGAATTTTCATTCCATTGATGATGTCGTAAAGGTTATAGTAATTCAAGAGTGGAGTGAATTGCAACTTCCATGGAATGTAATTTTTAGATGTTATTTTAATGGAGAAGGTTTGTTGAACATAAGTGGATGGTGTGATTAATGAGGAAGATGTGCAGAAAATTAAAGGAAGCAGTGGTGGCGTTTGAGACTATTAGGGAAGAAAAAGAACAAGACAATGATGAAGAGGAGTTAGAGGTGATCATCTTGTTAAACACTATGATACCAAGTCAAAGATCTAAAATAGGCAAAAATGATGATTCTTCATTAAGTTTACAAGAGTTTAAATACATATGTGTAAGACTAACTTTATAAGTATTAAAGGATAACCATTGTATAACAACGTAACAAATTTACAAAGTCTAAAGCTAATAATGTTGTGAGATATATGTTTATCACTCTTAAACCATCTAACTTGAGCAATAATAAGGAGGAGTATCACTTCAGACTTAAAATCCAAAATTCCACATAATACTTTTACATCTTCAGTTATAATAAAATTTTAAATAAACTAAAAATCCTTACCATTCATTCATGATTCCTATTATTACATAGAGCATATTAGGTTTATTACTGCGATCAACTCTTAAACATTTTTTTAAGCACATACATCAAGTCTCAACTAATATTCAATACAACTTTTGTTTATCTTACAATCTTCTATCATACAAAATATAATGGCCATAATCCAACGTTGGACCAATCCATCAATTCCATATGTAAGCAACACTAACATCCATATTGCTGCTTACTATAGTTTTTCACTCTAGAAGAATAATAAAAATAGCAATATTGATTATTTTCATAAGAAAATACTTAGTGAGTGAACGAAATGCAAGTGGTTTTAGGCTACACAGAAATCATAACAAAGATGGATATAGGAATATAAAATTCAACAATGCACCCAAGAATTATCGAAATTTTATTTAAATAAATATATTCACCATATGATAGTTCAAGGGTAACAGCATTTTGCTAGTTATTCTAAGTTGTAGTAGACTTCTTTTGTGCCAAATGGAGAATACTTTTACAATTCTCATTCCAAGTTCATCTAACATTAGTGCATATTGCTTGTACCATTCAAATTACTCAAGATATTTATCTATATAATTCCTTAAATAGTCAACCAAATTTTAAAAAAAAAATCCATAATAAACTCTAGAGCACAACCGCTTTAGACAAATGAGTTACAGGACTCCTATATACGAATTATTAATGCAAGAAATAAATTATTATTATTATTGCATAAAGAGCACATCAACCACATATTCAAGTGACATCAATGTAATGGGTACCATTCAACACAACGAAGGTTGAAAATGTCTTTATGTATACAACTCACCACTTGAATTCCCCTAAAGACATAAGGAATCTCAAGTGACGTTCCAAAGACAGTTGTAAACTAATTGTTAGACTATAACATCAATTTTCATCAATTTATTCAAACAATTGCACTTTAAGGTACAATCTTACATCAAATCATAAACGGTGAAATATAGAGTCCCGAATGATGATATTTTGTTTTGTATTAGTTATTATTTGTAACTCAAATACTTCTAATCATCATTATATAGGTTGTACCTTTCACATTAATAAAACATATAGAAACAAGCCTTTATATGGTATCAGCACTTCAATTGAATCAAATTCAAACACTCAGATTATTCTAGCCATCTTTTCTTCTTTACCCTTATCAACTTCTAGACAACTGAACTTCTCTATCAACAAAATTAGTTTTGCTTTATCATCAGACATGGTCTTACAATTCACCGAAATCAGTCATGTTCCAAACATGGTCTTACTACATTTATTTCCATTTGTTCATGTGCCCAAATTACACTACATTATCTGACCTTGAAATCCTTACATTTAATACCTTCACTATTTTTCAAGACATAGCATACTTTCGCATCATATCAAGAAATCGGTTGTGCTTAATTTATAAATTTGTGTTCAACATGTTTTTGGGAAGTATGTTAATGTTACCTTTTATTATGCTTCAATTTCAATCTTTTAAACCTTTATTTTATGACCGTTCAAAAGTGACAAATTGTGAAACTGTAATTTGTGGGGGCTCTTAACAGCACAATCCAAATAAGAACTTTATTAAAGACATAGAATTTATTAAGAAAAAGGATAATAAAAATTATTTAGCTAATAATTATTACTTTTGTTTTTTGAACTTAGAATATTATTTAAACATAATATAAAAATTATTTAGCCATAGGGTGCACCAAAACAAAAAGGCTATGGATAAATTTAATTAGCACTTTTTAGCTAGATTATTTTTATTTAAATGAATGATTTTTATTCAAATAAATATTTTCATTTGCACTCGAAGCATTATAGATGAATTTTAACTATGATAAATGCTTTTTAATTCATACTATATTCAAATTAATTCATGCTCGAGCCAAATTAGGACCCTTTTCAGGGTGGAAGCTCTGGCCCAAGGAGCAGCTGCATACAAGGTGGAGTTTCGAACTGCATAAATCATTCAATTGCACATGAAGAGGTTTCATTCAATTGGCTAAATAAAAAGGTTGGATACCAAATGATATTTTATGACCGTTCAAAAGTAGCAAAGAATACAGTGTAATTGGTGGGGCTCTTAACAGCACAGTCCAAATGAGAACTTTATTAAAGACATGGAATTTATTAAAACAAAAGTAGCTAAGAATGTTATTACTCGACGCAAAGCATTTGTTGAACTTATCCTAATACTATTATGTTATAATATTTTATGATTTTTTTTTTGGTGAATTATTCATTCTATGACATCTTTATAAATTAATTAAGTTATTCCAACTTTTGTCCAATTTGCAACTGTTGGTTGGACAAAAGGGTCGGCAGAGTATATTTTCTCACTGCTCGGATATTTTACTTTTGTATCTTTTTACTTTTAGTTCTTTATAATGTGCACCTTGAATTTTCTAATTAAATTAATTTGTGAATTCCATATCGATATGCATGAAATTTAATAATAAAATAACAAGTTATGTTGAGGAATTTGGTATATGAGAAAATGTACGACTCTTTCAAATATAGGGTTAAATGCATCTATGATATTCAAATTTTTACCACATTAGATTGTCAGATATAGCCATCAAGTAAATATAGTCATTTTGCAGTTTAGATGTTAAAATTTGAAAAAATTATTAGTTTCATTTTAAATTTTAAACTAATTATTAATTAAATTTTACTTTAAAAGGTATTTTAATTTATTTTTTTTAACTTTATAAGTTGTTTTAATTATATTCAATTTTATTTGAATGACCTAATTATATTTTTAAAAATTATTTTTAGATCCTTATAAAATAAATTTAACACTTATTAAATTTTTATCTACTTTTTCTTATAAAAAAATAAAATATAAATATTTTAAAATTCTAATTTTTTCACTCTTTACATAAATTTAAAAATTAATTGACAAATATTTTCATAATTATTTATTTTTCACAAAAAATCCTTACATTTTTACTATTTTCAAATTTATTTTTCAACTTTCAACCACATCATTTTGAAACTTTTTTAACAGATGTCAAACCAAAAATGTATTAGCTAAAAAAAAGACCTTGAGATACTAAAAATATTAGTTAAGCATACAAAAAATATTTAGTTTTTCTAAAAAATATGAAAAATTAAATTATTATTATTATCATCATCATCATAACTAGTTAGTTTAAAGTGCTTACTTTATTTATTGTTATTTTTTTAATTACGAAACTTTTATTCAGAATATCACTAGTCAATCACATAGCCAAATTCTGATAATGCAGCGGCCGCAACAAAAATATTTCAAACATATTTATCATGGTTGTTAAAAAAAAAACATATTTACCATGTCATCCTTTGCTTCACCTAAGGTAATACAGGGATAAATGCACATAGAACCACCAAATTTTAATAGTATTTCAATTTAGGTACCAACTTTAATTTATATCCCTATAGTACTAAACAATCGAATAACCATTAACTTATGTATAAAAAATAATTATAAGGTACTGTTAATGTTGGGTTGTTGTGCTATTATTGTGTTGTTGATGATCTATTGATTTGTAGTTAATATGCTTGTTGTTGGTTATTCAGATGTTAATGTTGATGTTCAGTCATTGTTATTGACGTTGGGTTGTTGATGAGTTGATGGGTTGTTGTTGTGTTGTTGATGAGTTATTGTTTTGTGATTGATGTTGGATTGTTGTATCATTATTGGGTTGTTGTTTGTTAGGTTGTTGTTGAGTTGTTGCAGTATTGTTGTGAGGTTGTGTATGGTATTAACTAATTAAATGAATTTATCTCAAGCCTCAAAGTGGAAGGACCAAACAAAAAATTTACCAAAATGCAAGGACTAAAGTGGTAATTTTCTATCTTCCCTTCATTGCATAGCTGACAGACATGAAAGTTCCAGAGAAGCTCATGTACTCCCCGGATTGTCACTATAGCATTTAAAAATTTTCCATTTTTATTCACCAATCAAACAACCTCTGATTGACTTAAAATTTGGTATCCAACTATTTTTTATGTCTTCTACTTGTTGGTGGTGTCTATTTGAGCATATTTAGTCCGTAAATTTCTAGATTTTAATTTCAAATTTCTGCTCAAGGTATGTAAAGTTGGAATGTTTATTTCTTTGTCAATCAGTCAAGACTAGTATTTTTACTTCATTCCCCATTATTTTAGGAGTTTTTTGACATTGATCTTGCATTCAATTTTCATTGGTGGATGTTGACCATTTGCATGATCAAACTCTTAATTTTGGACTTTGACAAACAAATTTTATACTAATAATTTCAATTAAGTGTGTAGGGAATTATATACCAAACATATACCAAGCATATACACTTTTGGATGTATAGTGACTTTTCGGGCTGATTGAACCTCTGAGATTGTAGAAGGTTTTTGACATATTTAGAGCTCTTAAATGAGAAAATGGGCTTCTTAACATTTGAAGCAGACATCTTGAGCTTTCTGAATTGGGCTTTTTTGTGAAAATCCAAGTTCATTTGGTTATGCAAATTTTGAGTTGAAATTCACGTATACGTCTGCCATCTCAGACTGCACATCTCTTAGTATTTTGGACATATCTTTAGTTACAGAAGTCCAATTAAGGTGATTCAAAATGATATGAAAATATAAGTCAAATATATACAACTTTTATGAAGAAAATATGGATAAATTCAAATTTATTCAGGAGCAGATCACGGCTTCAACTTGTGTATAGCTGTCTGACAGTATTCTGCATTTCAGATTGCACAATCCTCAGTAATTTGGACATATCCCGAGCTAAAGAAGTCAAATTTAAGTGATTCAAAATTTTATGGAAAGATAATTCAAATATCTACAGCTTTCATGAAGAAAGTATGAGCAAATTAAAATTTCTTCATGAGCAAATCACGGCCTCAATTTGGGTATAGCTGTCTGACCATAGTCTGTATTACAGATTGCACAATGCTTAGTATTTTGGACATATCTTAAGCTACAGAAGTCCAATTTAGGTGATTCAAGTTGATATAGAAATATAATTCAAATATCTACAACTTTTATGAAGAAAGTGTGGGCAAATTCAAACGTCCTGAGGAGCCAATTACGGTTTCAATCCATGAATAGCTGTCTGACAGCATCAGTCTCAATAATTCAAAATATAGACGTTGGATACATCATTTGCGCCTCCAACAGCTATATTTTTTTTAGTATAAATACCTCTAGAGCTGAATGGAAGTGAAGCAACTTGTTTTATCATTTTATTATCTCTTAAGCTTTCATTGAGCTCTCAAATTCTCTTAAATAATTCTTTGTTTGTATAACTCTTGTGAAAGTTGGGTGTGTGTTAGAAATAGAATTTCTCTTCATCTTAAATCTTGGGTTAGATTAGAAGGGAAGTGAGATTTATTTCTAAAGGAATTGGTTTAAGCGTTATCCATTGAAACACTTGGGTTTTGGTTTTTTGAGTGAGCCTTGAAAACTCATGTTGTAAGGTTATAAGAGTGAGCCATAAAACTCTTGTATAATCTTAATCCTGTGAATAAGATTGTGGGTGATTAAAAATCCTAACTTGGGGATAAGTTAGGTGGAGACGTAGGATTGTTATTGAATCCGAACTCCTTAAATCTTTGTGTTCTTCATTCTTCCTTCTCAACTTCTATTTAATTCTTACAAAGAATTCTTTTAATTTCTCATTTTTATTTCATAGTCCTATTCACCCCCCCCCCTCTAGGACTCTTTTCATTTGGTATCAAAGCTTGAATTCTAGGTACTTTATTGCTAGAATACAAGATCATGGGGAGTGAATCACAAAACATCTCTTCTCTTAGACCATTCTTTGATGGTAGTGACTATCCACATTGGAAATTCAAAATGGAATTATATCTTGATTGTGATTCCATCAAACTTTGGGATATTGTCCTAAGAGGTTGGGAACCACCTACAACTATCATTGATGGTGTGGTAACTACACTTGCAAGAAGCCAATGGAGTGTTGATCAAAAGGAAGAAAATCATAAAAATAAAAAGGCTATGATTACTCTAGTCTCCTCCATGACAAGAGAAGAAGGAGGCAAGCTTCAACATTGCATTTCAGCTAAAGAAATGTGGGAGACCTTGGAGAATCACTATGAAGGCAACATTCAAGTGAGAAGCAAGAAGGTTCAACTTCATATGTATGAATATGAACTCTTCAAAATGAAGCCTCAAGAATCAATCACGGAGATGACAAACCGTCTCAATGCTCTCCTCACAACCCTCAAGAAACTTGGAAAACATTTCTCCAAGGAAGAGGTAAACAACAAGATTCTAAGAATCCTACCTAAGAAGGATTGGGAATCTCGTGTTACCTCAATTGAGGAAGCTCAAGACCTCTCCACTCTATCAACCGATGTGCTCATTGGTAAGCTCTTGACACATGAGCTCACCATCAAGCAAAGAGGTGAAGAACAAGAAGAGAAAGAAGAAAAGAAAAAGAGCATTGCTCTAAAAGCTCTTCAAAAAGATAGTGAAGAGGAAAGCATTAAAGATTCTAGTGATGAAGATGGTGACATTGCCATGCTCACTAAGAACTTCAAGAAGTTCTTAAGAAAGAAAAATTTCTCAAGAACAAGGGACTTCAACAAGAAGTTCGAAGGAGATGGGAGGAAGAAAATAAAAGAGGTTACTTGCTATGAATGCAAGAAACCAGGACACATTAGAAATGAATGTCCTAAACTCAAATTCAAGAGCAAGGGAGCAAAAGATAAGAAAAAGGCATTCAAAGCTACTTGGGATGATTCCTCCGAATCCGAAGAGGAAGAGGAACAACAAGAAGTTGCCAATCTTTGCTTCATGGCCATTGAAAATGAAAATGAGGTACCATCCACTTCTTACTCCTCTTTTGATGATTATGATGAATATTGTGATGATCATGATGATGATGATGAGAGCTCTATTGTGAGCAAATTGCTTGTTAAATGCAAAAGTTTGTTATCTAAGAAGAAAAAATATAAACATGAGTTAGCTAGCTTAAATAAGGATTTTGAATGTTTGAAAATTGATTTTGCTAAACTTGTTGCATCAAATGAAAAACTTGTAAGTGATGCTAAATATTGTAATTCTTTGGAAGACCAACTTAAGAAAGCAAATGATGAAAATCATAAGCTTTCTAAGGAAGTCTTAGAATTAAAAAATTCCATTGCTAAATTTAAGAGAGGAAAAGAAACTTTAGATAGTCTTCTTGACTCTCAAAAATTTCATGGAGATACATATGGAATTGGATATAAAAATGGAATGTCTTCATCATCCTCATCACATATTACTTTTATTAAAGCTTCACATGATTCTACTCCTTCAGCCTCAAATGAGATTCAAGTTAAAAAATCTCATGTGTTAAATAGCAAGGCAAAATCTCATATCCCTTCATTAACACAAAGAGGTAAGTCTCAAACTAGAGCACCTCAACCTAAGCATGCTTATATGTACACTAGACATAATTGTAATAGGCATGTTGCACAACACAATGCACATAAACATATTGCACAAACTTATCAAAATGCTCATCACCATTGCCAATGTATGTCTCACTCAATGTCACAAAATAATAACAAAAGATACACACAACACCAAAGGCATGCTGCACACACTAGGAAAGCATTTCATTCTAGGAGAAATAAATTTAAAAATATTGTATGTTCATATTGCATGATTAAAGGACATACCAATAATGTGTGTTTTTTATAGAAAACTGCATATGAACTTACTTCCTACGGATTATCTTAAAACTAACCAACCTAGACCAAGAAAGGTTTGGGTCCAAAAGAACACTTAAATTGTATTGTGTAGATGTGCTTGAAATCCATAAGAACAAAAGGCAAGTGGTATCTCGATAGTGGATGTTCAAGGCACATGACAGGAGACAAAGAGCAATTCAATAAACTTGATGCTAAGGATGGAGGACACGTTACTTTCGGAGATAATGCAAAAGGAAAAATTATTGGCATTGGAGAAATAGGTAATCCTCAATCCTTATCTATACATCATGTATTGTTTGTTGATGGTCTTAAACACAATCTTCTTAGCATAAGTCAACTATGTGACATGGGAAATAAAGTAACTTTTTATCCTAAAAATTGCTTTGTTAGTAGTCTTGATGAAAATAAAATTATTTTTAGTGGTGAAAGAATAGACAATGTTTATGTCATTGATTTGAATAAAATTGATAAAAAAGACATAAAATGCTTAGTGTCTATCTCCCATGACACATGGACATGGCATAGAAGATTAGGACATGCAAATTTTGAGCTTTTAAATGATCTTTGTAAACATGAACTTGTACTTGGTTTACCTAAGCTTGAATTCACTAAAGATAAACCTTGTGATGCTTGTCAAAAGGGAAAACAATCCAAGTCCTCATTTAAGCTAAAAAATGTAGTGTCCACCTCTAGACCACTTGAACTTATACATATGGATTTGTTTGGACCAACAAGAGTTGCTAGTCTTGGTGGAATGCACTATGCTTATGTATTGGTTGATGACTACTCTAGATACACTTGGGTGTGTTTTCTTGCTCATAAGAATGATGCATTTAAAGCTTTTGAAAATTTTTCAAAAAGAGTTCAAAAAGAAAAAGGATTTTGTATTTCATATATTAGAAGTGATCATGGAATCGAATTTGAAAATGAGTTTTTCAAAAACTATTGTAATGAAAATGGTATTTCTCACACATTTTCATCTCCTAGAACTCCTCAACAAAATGGGGTAGTTGAAAGGAAAAATAGAACTCTTGTGGAAATGGCTAGAACAATGCTTCATGAGTATAATTTGCCTCTGTACTTTTGGGCGGAAGCCGTTAACACATCTTGTTATATTTCAAACCGAGTTTTCAAAAGACCAATTTTAAATAAAACGTCTTATGAGCTATGGAACAACAGAAAACCCAAAATCTCATATCTAAGAGTATTTGGATGCAAGTGCTTTATATTGAACACCAAGGAAAATCTTGGAAAATTTGATTCCAAAGCCGATGAAGGAATTTTCCTAGGCTATTCCATCTCTAGCAAGGCATATAGGGTCTTTAATAAGAGAACTCTAGTAGTTGAAGAGTCAATGCATATGGTATTTGATGAATCAAACTCACTTGATCCTATAAAGGATGTTTGTAGTGTTGATGATCTTGTAGGTAACAATGAGATTATGGAAACACAAGAAGAAAATGCTAGTAAGCTTTTGGAACTTGAAGAGCCAAGCAAGAAGGAAAATGAGGAGACATCTCAACCTACATTGAAGGATGAACTTCCAAAGGATTGGCAATTCAAGAAAGCTCACCCTCAAGACCTCATTATAGGTGACACTACAAAAGGGGTAACTATTAGATCTCAATTAAAATCTACTGTTAATTTAGCCTTCATTTCACAAATTGAACCCAAAAATATTGATGATGCTTTGTGTGATGAATTTTGGGTCCTTGCTATGCAAGAAGAGTTAAATCAATTTGAGAGAAACAAGGTTTGGACCTTGGTTCCTAGACCTAAACATCATCCTATTATAGGCACCAAATGGGTGTTTAGAAATAAGATGAATGAACAAGGTGTCATAACTAGAAACAAAGCTAGACTAGTAGCTAAAGGTTATAATCAAGAGGAAGGCATTGATTATGATGAAACCTTTGCCCCCGTTGCAAGGTTAGAAGCTATTAGGATGCTACTTGCATTTGCATCATACATGAATTTTAAACTTTATCAAATGGATGTTAAAAGTGCATTTTTAAATGGTTTTATTGAAGAGGAGGTATATGTTGAACAACCTCCGGGTTTTGAAAATTTTAACTCTCCAAATCATGTTTTTAAATTATCAAAAGCATTGTATGGATTGAAACAAGCTCCAAGAGCTTGGTATGAAAGATTGAGTAACTTTTTACTAAAGAAAGGTTTCTCTAAAGGAAAAGTTGACACAACTCTTTTTATAAAGAAATCCAAGCATGATTTATTAATTGTTCAAATTTATGTTGATGATATTATTTTCGGTGCTACTGACCATTGCTTGTGTGAGGAATTTTCTAAGCTAATGCAAGGAGAATTTGAGATGAGTATGATGGGAGAACTCAAGTTCTTTCTTGGACTTCAAATCAAGCAATGTGAAGATGGGATCTTCATTAATCAAACCAAATATACAAGGGACATTCTCAAGAAGTTTGGAATGGATGGAGCTAAATCAAGCAAAACTCCAATGAGCACAACAACCAAACTAAATAAGGATGAGAATGGTAAACTGGTTGATGAAAAGCGATTTAGAGGTATGATCGGATCCCTTCTTTATTTAACTGCTAGTAGACCTGATATTATGTTTGCTACTTGCTTGTGTGCTAGATTTCAATCAAGTCCTAGAGAGTCTCATTTAAATGCTATCAAAAGAATTTTTAAATATCTTTGTGGTACATTGCATTTAGGACTTTGGTATCCTAGGAGTTCTTCCTTTGACTTGATTAGTTATTCTGATGCTGATTTTACCGGTAGCCTACTAGATAGAAAAAGCACTTCTGGAACTTGTCAAATTTTAGGAAATTGCTTAGTTTCTTGGTTTAGTAAGAAACAAGTTTCAGTTGCCTTGTCCACCGCTGAAGCAGAATATGTGGCGGCTAGTTGTTGTTGCACCCAAGTTCTATGGCAAAAACAACAACTTCTGGACTATGGCATTGATATTAACCACATTCCAATTAAATGTGACAATACAAGTGCTATAAACCTAAGTAAAAATCCTATTCAACATTCTAGAACTAAGCATATTGACATTAGACATCATTTCTTACGTGATCATGTGCAAAATGATGATATTTTTCTTGATTTTGTTGATACTAATCATCAATTAGCAGACATCTTTACCAAACCTCTTTGTGAGGAAAGATTGAATTTTATTAAGCATGAACTTGGTATGATTGATGGCTCAAGTTTGTCTTGATCACTTGTTAAATTGATGAATTGATGTTTGGATTCTTATGTGATTTTATTTAAAAAATATATATATTATTTTCAGCGTCATGTATATATTTTGTTTTAAAGGTATTTGCTTTAGCAAATTTAGTTCATATACATGATATATTGTATTTCCATTTGCATGATCTTTGTATTAATTGGATTTGTGTGGATTTATTCATTTTTTTTTTTAAAAAAAAAATCCCTCCTATTTTGCAAATTAATAATTAATTATTGAGCTAAATTCAATTAATTAATTATTTTAAATAGCATAAATATTCCTCCTCCTCAACAATTTTTTTATTTTTTTTTTTTTGCTAGGTTTATTTTCGGTATACTTTCTGTATTTAAGTTTTGAGCTGTTAAATGTGTTTTATAACTATTTTTCGTTAGTTTATGTTCGGTTTATTTTTTGAATATTTTTTGGATATAAAACATGAGCTGATAGTTTTATATCTTGATTACAATTGGTATTTTAATATCATTGTATTTTTTTTAATGCAATTTTATTTGCATTTTGACGAAAGGTAATATAGGTTGGGTATGACCTACAAAATTTTTCAATTGGTATCAGGATAAAAAAATTTTTGAGTTTGTTTAATTTTTGTGTTTTCTTAGAAATTATTTTTATCTTTGATAATGCATGGATATTTTTAAGATTTGGTCTATCTTTGTATTTTGACAAAGGAGGAAAAATAATTGAGTTTGCATGCATACCTAGTTAATTTCTTTTAAGGGAAATTTTTTTTCAAAGATGTGTTTATGTAAGTGACATAACTATGTGATAGTGTGTCCTTAATATCAATATTTTTTTTAAATCCATTGGAATAGGGGGAGAAAATTATTTGAATTTATTTCACATAATTCTTTTTCTCATGCATAATAACAATGTAAGTATGACTAGTTTTGACCTTATGATAAATAGCCTTGTTTTGCTTACTTTGTTTTTATATTACAAGAATTTTTATTTGCATGACTATTAATTGAGCTTATTCATGCAACATTCATGTATATATATATTTTTTTAATGGCTTTTATCTATTAAAATGACATGAATTTCATAAAGATTTTGAATATCTTTGCTTGCATTGTTTTGGTTCTTAATCTTTTATTCCCTTTAGTATTTTTGGCTCCCTTAGGTCTATTCCTCCTTATATCTCTCTTTTTTTTATCTTTGACAAAGGGGGAGAAGAAGCTATGTGCTTAGGGGATAAATAATTGTGTTTAAGATATGCTAAGTACCACATGATTATGTATGATTGAATAACTGAACTCTACATGATCATGTGATGTTTAGATATAGCATACATATTATTTTGTGATGTATTACATGTTTGAAATTATTTCCTTCATGTTATTTTGTGATGTATTACATGTTTGAAATTATTTCCTTCATGTTGTTTAATAACTTGTTATCTTTATTTTTGACAAGAAGGATGATGAAATTTATTTATATTTCTTATCATGTCCAAAAAGGAGGAGAAATAAAGAAATATATTTTTGTTAAAGGAATATATTTGTTAAACCCTTATACATGCTATGATAAATCATTTATTTATATACTCTAATACATGATAAATATTGAATTTATGCACATGTTAAGGGGGAGCAAAATTATTTCTTATTTTGCATCTATTTAATTTGTAAGGGGGAGCTATTTTTATTTAATATGCTTATATATATTATTTATTTTTTACACATACACACATATTATTTATCATCTTTTCAAATTGGTTGTCAAAGCCAAAAAGGGGGAGATTGTTGACCATTTGCATGATCAAACTCTTAATTTTGGACTTTGACAAACAAATTTTATACTAATAATTTCAATTAAGTGTGTAGGGAATTATATACCAAACATATACCAAGCATATACACTTTTGGATGTATAGTGACTTTTCGGGCTGATTGAACCTCTGAGATTGAAGAAGGTTTTTGACATATTTAGAGCTCTTAAATGAGAAAATGGGCTTCTTAACATTTGAAGAAGACATCTTGAGCTTTCTGAATTGGGCTTTTTTGTGAAAATCCAAGTTCATTTGGTTATGAAAATTTTGAGTTGAAATTCACATATACGTCTGCCATCTCAGACTGCACATCTCTTAGTATTTTGGACATATCTTTAGTTACAGAAGTCCAATTAAGGTGATTCAAAATGATATGAAAATATAAGTCAAATATATACAACTTTTATGAAGAAAATATGGATAAATTCAAATTTATTCAGGAGCAGATCACGGCTTCAACTTGTGTATAGCTGTTTGACAGTATTCTGCATTTCAGATTGCACAATCCTCAGTAATTTGGACATATCCCGAGCTAAAGAAGTCAAATTTAAGTGATTCAAAATTTTATGGAAAGATAATTCAAATATCTATAGCTTTCATGAAGAAAGTATGAGCAAATTCAAATTTCTTCATGAGAAAATCACGGCTTCAATTTGGGTATAGCTGTCTGACCATAGTCTGCATTACAGATTGCACAATGCTTAGTATTTTGGACATATCTTAAGCTACAGAAGTCAAATTTAGGTGATTCAAGTTGATATGGAAATATAATTCAAATATCTACAACTTTTATGAAGAAAGTGTGGGCAAATTCAAACTTCCTGAGGAGCCAATTACGGTTTCAATCCATGAATAGCTGTCTGACAACATCAGTCTCAATAATTCAAAATATAGACGTTGGATACATCATTTGCACCTCCAACAGCTATATTTTTTTTAGTATAAATACCTTTAGAGCTGAATGGAAGTGAAGCAACTTGTTTTATCATTTTATTATCTCTTAAGCTTTCATTGAGCTCTCAAATTCTCTTAAATAATTCTTTGTTTGTATAACTCTTGTGAGAGTTGGGTGTGTGTTAGAAATAGAATTTCTCTTCATCTTAAATCTTGGGTTAGATTAGAAGGGAAGTGAGATTTATTTCTAAAGGAATTGGTTTAAGTGTTATCCATTGAAACACTTGGGTTTTGGTTTTTTGAGTGAGCCTTGAAAACTCATGTTGTAAGGTTATAAGAGTGAGCCATAAAACTCTTGTATAATCTTAATCCTATGAATAAGATTGTGGGTGATTAAAAATCCTAACTTGGGGATAAGTTAGGTGGAGACGTAGGATTGTTATTGAATCCGAACTCCTTAAATCTTTGTGTTCTTCATTCTTCCTTCTCAACTTCTATTTAATTCTTACAAAGAATTCTTTTAATTTCTCATTTTTATTTCATAGTCCTATTCACCCCCCCCCCCCCTCTAGGACTCTTTTCAGTGGAATATTTTGTGAATTTTTAGGTATTTTCCTTTGATTTTTAGATCTTTTTATTCTTAAGCATTTTGGCTTGTTTGAGGGTTCATATGTGTTTTATAGATTGTGGGGAATATGTTGGCATGAATTGTTAGGTCTGATGTTGTGTTTTTCGGTGAGAATCCGGCAGGTATTACCCAGATTCCAACTAAGAACAGTAACTACCCCAGGAAAATTCAAAGTTATTTTTATTAAATAGCGTATATTGTGGTGATCATTTCTTGTATCTAGACCAAAGTCCAATTCCTTATGGATTTTGCTATAAAAATTGTAGATTGATTATGGGGAAATTGCATATTTCTATGTATGTTAGTTTAATTCGTTTTAAAAATCATTTGAGTATCAAAATTAATCATTTTGGAGTTTTTAAGGCTATTTTTATCATTTCTAGAATTTTATAATTTTTTCAAGTTTTATTTAAAGTTATTTATTAAATAAAATATTATCCATATGTCTTTAGAGCATTCGAGAGCAAAAGGCATAGAACAAAGATAGTCGAGGATGGGTTAGCCAGCATGCTCCACCAATAAGTTAATTTTACAAAATGTGTGTTGAAAATATTTAAATTTAGAAGTTTCATGTGGTTAATATAATATTTAAGTTGATTATATGAATTTATTTATGAATATATGTTTTGCCACATGCATGATTATCATTTTATTATCATGAATAATATTTGGAAAAGATGCTTTAGTGAAATTTATTTTATCTATTTTATTTATTTTAATTATTATGATATAAATTGATTTGGAAAAATGTTAAAACATGTTATCTAGTGGGTGTCATCGGAACTGGGTGTGCACTAGTATTGATTGTGGAATGACCATTGATTTGTTGATTGTGAGCCCTAGTTTAGTGTAATATCTCGTATTTTTAAATGTTTTAATATTTCATCGGGATATGCAGTGTTAATAATTTTTGTATATATATTATGATATTTTTACGAGTTGATATGTATTTAAAACTTATTTTAATTATTGTATATTATTTTAAGTGCTTTACGTAAAATTTTCCCGGGACTTGTATTTTCGGGGAAATTTTCACGTAAATAATTTATCATTAATTATTTTAGTTAGATTTACGGACTTGTATGAACTCATATATATTTTTAAAAATACTAAATAATGTATATATGTGTATTTATTTAATTAGGGTTTGATTAATTACCCTATTATTTTATTATTTATTTATTAGTTTTATTGTTATTTAATTATTTTTATTTAGTATTAAATTATTAAAATATTAAATTATATGTGTGTGGTGTATATTTAATGTGTGTGATTTTATATTATTTTAATATATAGTGTAAAGTATATATATATATATATATATATATATACATTTAATATTAAAACAAATTATAAAGTTTGAATTATTTATAAAACTATCATCCACCCTCCTCCTTCTTCCCGACGCACGCCCGATCACCAATCACTGCCTGTCACCCCCCATTTTCTTGTCGTTGGTGTGCCTTCCGGCATGCTACCTCCTTCCCCAGCCTTCTCCGCCGCCAGCAGCGCCCTATTCCGTCGAGTTTTGGCCGGAATTAGCTCGGGAAGCCGAAAGTGGAAGCTACGTCGATCACGCCGTTTTCGGCCACCGTTTTCGACACCGCCGATCTCTTTCTTCTCCTTGAGCTCTGGTGAGTGTGATTCCAAGCTTTGTTTCACTTAAAATGGTCTTGATTTGCTTAGGTTTCGATTTTGGTAATTCGGCCATTTTAGGGTTCTTGATTTTTTTGAACTTTTAATTGATTGATTCATGAAAAATTCCTTCACAAATGTTGATCCTAGTAGCTTAATCTTCATGTGGGAATTTTTTTAGAATTTTTGGGAATTATTTTGATTTTTGGGTATTTTTGAATATTTTATTATTATTTTCTAATTTTCGGAAATTAATTAATTAAATTATGAAATTGTGTTTTATGATAAATATAGGTGTTTAAATGAATTATAGGAATTTATTTGGAATTTTTATGAATTTATATGTATTTATTTTGAATTTATTTAGGTTTATGTAATTTTGGAAAATTAGGTTAATTGTGTTTTTAATTGAAATTAATTAGTTAATTGAGTTTAATTATTGATATTATTGATAAATATGATGAGAAAATTAATTTTTTGCAATTATATTATTATTGGTGAATTTTTGGAGTAATTTTAGTATATTTATATATATAGGGGTATTTTGGTAATTTTATCATAAATTGACTAAAAATGTAATTAAATTGGTTTTAATAGTTATTTAAGGTATAAAAATGATTTCTACAAATTATTTAGTATTTTTAATTGATTAAAACTATTTTTCGTGAATTATTTTCAAATTATATATATAATATACGATTTTTCTAAATAAATGAGTTTTTATTGGTTTTTAATATTTTTTAGAGTAAATTACATAATTTCTACTTATAAAATGTATTTCTGTGATATAAGGGCATTTTTGGTATTTCCATAATTGTTTTGTGATTGTGAACCCCGATCGGTAGACTGTAGTTTGGAGTCCGACCGAGGGGTTGTGGGTGTGTTTTTGAGCCTGTTTTTCGAAATGTGTTTCTTTGCAGGGCCGGCTCTACTCTTTGAGTAGAGAGATGTCCATTTTACAGGGGAGGTTCTACCGGATTTTCGATAGATTTCTCGTAAAACGTGATATCCGGTCGAACTCTAATTCTATTTCTGTGTCTAATATTCTAGATCAAGTTTCTAGGATTTTTCATTAGGTTTATTTTGATGTCTGTTATTTTTGTTTGTTTAGTTGCACCGAGACCGAGGCCTAGTGGACCAGGCCCGTCGGACCCGTCTCGAGGAGCGCAGTAAGTGTGAGTTACTATTTTATATATATGTGCTCTAGGACGCATGATTTTAGAAATGTATGTTTTATTTTGATTAAATATGCATAAATGGTTTGATTATTACTTAAATTTATTTTTAGTTTATTTTTGGTTTATTTTCGGTATATTTTGAATTATATGCATGTTTTGCTAATAAATTAGGTTTAAAAATGTTTTTAAGTATATTTCTAGTTTATGTTGTAATTATATTGGGTTTATTTGACGTATATATACTCGAAATATACCTGGTTTACTTTTGGTATATTTTTAGTATATATATGGTTTATGTTTCCATTTTATTCAATTACATGCATCATTTATTTATGAATGAATGTTTTATATTTTAATGAAGGATATCAATAGAACGTGCTACCTAGTAGGCAGCACTAGGACCGAGTATGTACCGGTACGCTTATAGCATTTAGGCTATATTACTAACTTATTCGAGGATATTGATTGGATATGATTATTTGATGTGTGATATGATTTGGGAGTGTGATTGCTGGAGCTCGATTGACTAAGTGTCTCGGGGCCAATCACACTGATAGTTAGACTACTGGAGCTCAGTTGACTTAGTGTCTCGGGGTCAGTCTACTGTCCAAATGGAATAAGTGAATATAATTGGAATAAGTGAGCATGTATGGCTAGAGTGTTGTCTAACATTGTTTTGAGGTTGCGATATTCTAGGGTTCTATTTGATCCTTCATAACCAGTGGTTTTCAGA